>CM053742.1:31892932-31950493 GCA_028658305.1 Pachyuromys duprasi
CAACTGATTGCCTGTGTCTCCTATTTTGGTTGTTTCCTTTCTGTCTATCTTTGATTGTTCCTGTATGTGGGCAGTTAATTTCTTCTCCATTTCTTTGAGGGCCTTGTTCATTTCCTCTTTTTGTCTCTCCTCTTGTTCCTCCAATATCTGCATAATCAATGCTTTAAGATAATTTTCCTGTGTCTCCGCTGAATTAAAATCTCCATTGCTTTTGGGTGTTTCTGGTGGGGCCATGGTGTCCTGATTTTTGTTGGGTGAGTTCTTTTGCCGATTTCTGGGCATTTGTTTATATATAATCAGGGAGCTGTTTGTGCTTTAAGGCTGTACTTCAGTCTGAAACTGTCAGTCTGTTGTGTCAGGAGTATTCTTCAAGAAGATCAGGGATTTCTGGTGGTTTGTTATTGTTTGTTGTTGTCTCAGTTGAACTCTATTGTGGGCTCTGTGTGCCTGGCTTCTTGCTCTGTTCTAGAAGCTGTGAGCACTGCAGGCTGGTCACCCCTCTGGTCCTCAGTCTTTTGAGGTGTCAGCTTGGGTCTTTGTGCTTAGCCCTGGGCTTATTGTTAAGGGCTCTCCCCTGGAATGGAGATTTGGCTCCCCCTTCTGGACCAGGGGCTGTGCACCATGGTCTGAGATGATATTTGGGGCACACACAATGCGTTTGGGTTGGTGTGCCTCTGCTGAATGCAGGCCTGTCTGAAATGGTGCCCGAGGCCTTCTCTGTCTGTCCTATGGACACACACAGGGACTGAGGTTTTTGCTGGCAGGTGTGTGAAGTGTTGGCCCTCAGTGTGTGGTCTGGTCAAGATGTTCCCAGGACTTTCTCAGTCTGGGGTGGCTCTGGCGATCAATGCACGCCCACCTCGTACCCGTGTGTTGAAGCAGAACTCAGGTCCCTCCCAGTCTTGCCTACGGAGTGGCACACGGACTGAGGTTTTACTGGCGGAAGCTTGAGACATGCGCCTGCAGAGTGCAGACTGGTCAAATAGGTCCCCTGCCCTTCTCAGACTGGAGTGGTTCCGGTGATCAGTGTGTGCCTGCTGCACACTGTGGGTTGAAGCAGAACCCAGGTGCAGTGTGCACTTGCAGGGTGCAGTTCGGTGAAAATGGTGCCTGGTTCCTCCTGAGACTGCCTGCGAGACTGTGTGATCCAGTCTATAATGGCGGGTGCGGGTGCCCAGTGTGGCTGCTCCTTCAGATCAGAGCTGTGAGCCTCTGGTCACCGGGAGATTTTTCCAGGGAATAACTGGGTGTCCCTAGAGTTTTCCCACTTGATTTTCTCACTGTGGGAGTTCCGCTCACCTGTAAATCACGAATGCTGGCGTTTTAGGTCCCAGAGTTCAGTCTCCTGGTAGCTGCGTTGTTTCTGCTGTCCAATTCCTCAGACACAGTGTCCTCTAGTGGCAGCCATCTTGGATCTCCTCCAGGCTTTATTATTTTGCAGTATGTTGCATATATTCCTAAGCTTTCCAAAACTCTTTCCTTTTATTAAAAATAGATTTTTCCCACAATGTATCCTTATTACAGTTTCCCTTTTCTCTACTCCTCCTAGTTCCGCTCAACTTCTTCTACCATCCAAATCTACTCATTAGAAAACAAAGAGGGGTCTAAAGAATAATAATAAATTAAATGTAATTTTAAAACACATTGTAATTTGTAAAAACAAACAGAAGGAAAAGAGCCCAAGAGAAGGCACAAGAAATAGATGACCACTCATTTGCACAGTCAGACACCCCATGAAAACAAAACACTACACTGGCTGCCATAATATATATGCAAATGACCTGATGCAGAACCACATAACCTCTCAACATGCTCTTTCCATGTCTCTGAATTCATATAAATTTTGATCCTGTTGATGTGAAGGGTCTTGTTTTCTTGTTGTTCTCCATCTGCTCTGAGTCTTACAGTCTTTCTGCATCTTATTCATCAGGGTTCTGTGATCCCTGAGAAATGGGATTTGATAGAAACTTCACATTTAATGTGTTCGAGGACTTCTCACGCTTTTCATAATATCTATCTGTCTTGATACAGAGACTAATATATTTTTTTTGTTATTCAAGGTCATATGAGAACAAACACCAATGTTGAATTGCCTGTGCAACAGGCTTTTTAAAATACTACTCATGGATGAAAATAGATGACGGTGTACTAGAGCAAGCATTGAATTGCCCTATAAATCTAGACACCATAAAGAAGAGAGGGGAAGAAAAATAGCTATATGACTGTGTTTTAAAATGCTTAACAGTTCTAAGAGGAGAATCTTCATGCCACATCTACCTACTAGAATAGTGCCAAATCTCATGAAGTCTGCTCTTTCTCAGTATTCCTGCTGTTCTCTATCAATGGTTAAAAGTGGCTCAGGCTAAAGAAATGTTTCAATAAAGGTAATTGTAGATTTAGAGTATAGCAGCAGAAGATAAGGATCAGCTTCAACTTGGAGAACACTCATGTATCCAAAATATTGGTGTTGATGTTGAAAACCAAAGAATTAAAAATTATGGGGTTTTTTTTTTGGGGGGGTGCTATTGAATTAAAATTTAAAGCACAAACCTTAACAAAGGCAAGTCAGGTGGAGACATGCCCAGCCATCTGTGGGGAGGAATCAGCCTTACTGCATTCGTTTCCTGTCCACTAGAGAGATACAGTTGCTAGGAAAACAGCCTACATGGCCTATCTGGAACCACTTAAACAAATACCATCATCTGCCAACCCACCCAGATGGCCAGGCCAGAACCTTTTATGGACTTGGTGCCTAAAGTAAGCCAATCATTTTAAAAATCAATTTCCCTTACCCAATCATGTGAAGCCAAGGCTTGTAGCCCCCCTCCCAGTTGTGGTTTTACCCTTTAAAAACCATGTTTTCCCTAGACCTCCCCACTGCATACCCTTCTGGCTTCATAGGGAGCTTGTGACCCAAGCTAGAGCTTGTATACAACAAATTCTCATGTGCTTTGCCTTGGACTCAATTCCTGGTGGTCTTTGAGGGTCTCAAGAACTGGGCATGACATTTGGGGGATCCTCCCAGGTTCTCCAACAAGATCACAGGACCTGGACCCAGAGGGTCTTGTGCGACTTGTAAGTGTCTAAATGTCTCTTTGCATTGTTTGTGTTTGAGTCTAACTTCTGTTCTCATTCTGAAAGCCTCAAAGTGTTGGTGTGTGCCACAGAATTTGAATATAAAAAGACTAGCCAGACAGCCACCAAAGTCAAGGGGAACATCTCTGGCTTCATCCGTATTTTGGTGGGGACTTGGGTAGAGACCCACTGTCAGTAGTTGGTTCATCTGAAGGCCCATAAGTCTGAACTTAAGTTGAGAACAGCTACACCACCATTATAGAACCCCACCCGCTGCTCTGGGCTTCCGTAGCAGGGAAACCAGAGCAAAAATCTGAAGGTCTGTGAGTATGAGTTTTTGGATCAACTTCTGTTTCCAGTTGCAGAATGGGTACACAGCTACCTTGTTCATGTTTTGTTCTTTGTGTTTGTGTCTCTTTGTTTGTATCGATTGTGTGACTGTGACAGATGCCACGAGACAGATTTCCTCTAACCAGTATACTTATCTCCCGACCATTCCAACACTGTGTAGAAGGAGTGATTGGCTGTCTGGCTGCTAGTGCTCTGGCGCTGGGAGGGAATGTTAGGGTGGAGTTGGGAAAGACATTGTCCGGGACCCGTCCGAGCCAGCTGAAGGCCACCATTGAGTGCACCTTCATCCTTGCTGCAGCACTGGACCATCCATTCCAGGCGAGGGTAGAGGTGAGGAGGCTGACTAGGGAATGGCTGCATCCTATGACACCGCAGGAAACACTATCAGCAATCCCCAAACTCCAAAGGGCAGGGCAGACTGTATGAGCTTGGCCAGGCTGTTAGAACAAAGTTCTTGAATTTACAGCTAGATGGAGAAAGAAAAGTTTGTCTGTCTGTTTAAAGGTATGAATGGCCATTACATTTTTTATATCTAACAGATCTTAAATGGTTAATATGCTCTGTAGGTCATGGTTATAAACTAAGAGTTGTTGGATGTGTATAAAGGTTAAATTCAATCTCTTGTTTAGAACATATTTGTGTATATATATGTTTGTTAGATCAATAGAAGCACAGGTGTTTTTAAAAACAATTATGTGGCCTGCCATGAGATGTGATGTGACTTCACCATCTTGCAATTGCCACACTCTGTGGGGCATAGCAAAGGAAAAGAAAAAACAATACAGAACTTCTTAGTCATAATAAATTTTGTTTATAATTCTATTTCCTTTTAGACTAAAAGACAAATCTCATTTTAAATGGTATTGATTTTAGAGATTGGATTTTTGCACTGGTAAAATTTGGTTTTGATTTTTAAAATTATGGTTATGTTTGTGACTTCACTCATAAAAAGGGTTGATATTATTTTGGTATTGCAAAAACAAATTTCTTCTAAAAATGTGTTTAAGGCAATGAAACATTTTAAAGTTCATCAGGCATTTTAAAATAATGACCTTGGGCAGTCTAACAAAGAACTTGGAACAGTTTCTCAACTCTTTGGAGGAGGACAAAAGACCTTGGTATTTATTTTATTAATTTTACCAAATGAAACCAATCTATACTGTCTGAGATAATTAAGAAAATTACAGTTTTTACAGTGTATCATGTCAGAAAACTCATGGAATATCTTAGTAAAGAAATGATGAGAAGGATTTTGATGGAAGTTTTTATGTTGTGTGAGAAGCAAGAAGGAAATCAAGAAACTTGGAACAGAAATGAAAGAAAAGAAAAAAGAAAAGGAAACAAAAGAAAAAGAAAAGAAAAGCTTGTCTAAAGTAAAAATGCCTGGTTAAACCAGAACGGATCTAGGAAAAGCCTAACCTGAAGGTGCATAGAATGTTATTGAAGGTCAGAGTATGTATAGAAGGCCAGAGGACATATGAACTGTATTTGTTTTGTTTTTTCATACCTGCAAATATGATTTGAGAAAGAACCGTAAAATATGTTGTTCTTTATTTAAAAAGGCTGGTGATACTACAGTGCAAAATGTTTTCTTATGCTCTTTACAGGGGGAAGAAGACTGCACCTCCATTTTAACTATTATTTGAAATACATGCCTGACTTCCAGTTCCTGAGTGAAGGGATTCATGCTTTTTCCTTCTGGCTGTTGGGTTTGGTATGGACAGAATAGTTCAAGTACAGTTTAAAATTGTTCTATACTGTTCTATTTTGCAGTTGGTTCTAAAATTTATTTGATTACTTGGTTATGGGAAACAATAAATGCTCCACAGTGCTTGCTATACCATGATAGGTAGCAATACCATCAGCTACACGTAATGGCTATGTTTTAAATTGCCAGCCTCTGCCTGTAACAAAACCTGGCTAGCCACCACGTTGGTCAGGGATAATGAGGATGAAACTATGGTTTCACTGCCATCTTTGTAGAGGGCTGCCAGCACTTTTCAGTTCTCTGTTTAGTGCTAAGTGCAAGTTTTGTTCTCTAAGCTTTTTGATGTTCAGTTTTAATGCAATGTAGATGGATCAACAAGATTTTCTAGCCTCTTTGTATTTGATTGAGAGTTTTGCTTTGATTTAGTTCAGAAATACACTTAAAATTATGCTAATGACTACAGCTGGTTACAACATAGAGCTTTACCTAGCCCCTTAGTTTATGTTTTTAAGGTTAAGCTTAGGATGAGTAACTACAATATTTGACTATGTAGATATACTTGAAATAGATATGGTTCTAAAACATTTATCTAAGGAATATGTCAGAATTAGAGATTATAACATTCTGTTTTACAGAATGCAGTTTAGAGTAGATAACTAAGGATAGACAAAGATTAACTACATGCTGGCCTTCAAGCCTGTCAGAGATCTGTGGAATATGGCATTTTATTATGTGTAAGCTTATTATGACAGAGTCCTCAAATCCTGGTACTAACTCCCAAAGGTCTCCAAGTACATTTGGACACTAAGTGACTCTGAACAGAGGTATGCTAATCACTGGGTGAGACTGCCCCAACTAGCCCACCTCTAGGGCTCAGCCTAAACTGTTGACAAAGCTGTGAACACCTGGAAAGTCATTGTTTCACATTGCTGAAGACAAGGTGAGGTTGATCTCTCATGTTCTTTTTTCCACAGAAACACATCTTCTATGTCTGATGACCAGAATGTTTCTGCTTGTGATGCTATGAGACTACAGGATCCAAAGATAACTGCCTAGGTGGTAGGTTGACTAGTCATCTCTGTTATTTTGATTGGTACATAGATTGGTACATATATTTGCTTATAATTTATCTGTCTCAGGTCTCTGATCACATTGATGACTAAGCTAAGCTAATGTTAGCTTTGCAGCTAAAGGGTAGACACTGGTAGTTCATTGGTCAATTCATTAGCCAGTTAAAACTACTAGGTACTAGATCTTTTATTTCGAAAGGCAAAGAGGTATCCCTTGCTCACAGGCTTCATGTTAATTGTCTGTGTCTTATAGTGAATAACTGGATGGATGTAAAGTCTGAGGATATAAAAGTTTAAATTATAATTATCAAAAAATATTGGTTAAGGGTCTAGGAAAAATATTTCAAATTTTTTAAATGAGAGGACAATTGAAGGGTCCAAATAGATATTTTAAGGAATATAAATATAAATTGAAATTGTATCAGAAAATAATTTAAGGCATATGGAAAATGAGAAATATTTCATATTTCTCCAACACCCTAAGTTATGGTTGTGCTTATGTTGTTAGAAGATTTCAGAAGTTTAGAGTTACAATATTGATTAATAGATTTCAGCTTACAATATTGATTAATAGAGTTCTGATAAGCTGGTGGAGCACTAATTGCTTACAACGCAGTCACAAGCTTGAGATTTTAATTTCATTTTGGTTGTCTTCTGGAGACAGACTTAAAGGTGCTTCTTATCATGCTAAAAAAACATTTGTCTAATGTGTATTTCTGACCCAAAAGCCATAACTTGTACTAAGTCTTAATAGAATGAATTTACTTCTGCTGTCTTTTAGACAACTGTTACCTACTTTTTCTAAAGTGTGGATCTCAATATGATGGTGATATTAATATAGTTCCTTTTTAAAACAAAAAAAATCATATGAGTTTCAGGAAATCAAAAAATCATGAGACCTGAATCTGAATCTGGCATAGCTCAAATGGACCCCAGATGAATATTTTCCTTGGGCTTGGGATTACTCACTTTCCCATTTACTAGTCAAATTTTTCACTTCTATCTCTAGTTTGAATTTGTCTCAGCAGATTTTCACCGGGATGACAGAATTTATTTGAGGATCAGCTACAGACAGCAAGCTGAAATCTGGACTTGCTGGAAACTGACATGATTACTCCCTACCTCTTCAAGTGGATCAACTAACCAGACACCTCTGAGGACTGCCCCATTGTCCAGCCTTTGGCTGAATTTCAGCCATCCTAGACCCTGATGCCAACAATCTTATTGTCAGCACTGAAGCAATTTCAGAAGAGACCTCTGCCCATAATCCCACCTAACAGGCTGAGGTGCTTAGTCAAAAAGAGCTCCCCGACTTTAGTTTTATCTTGGGGACCTGCTTAGCTGGAGCAACAACTATACAAAAAGCCTGGAGAGATGCTAGAGAGAAAAACATTCAGGCCGTAGTTTATATTTGGTTTAATAGTTCTCTTGGCACAGTACCCTTATATCCACCCAGAAGGGAACTCTAACTTTTTTTATCTTTGGGCTTTGTATTTTAAATTGCTTGATGACTTTCATGAAAATTCTTGGGAGAGGTACAGTTAATGGTACTCAGATCCCATTGTAGAAAGGTAAATATGGAGGACATCAGGGGTCATTTCTGGAAGACACAGATTGAGTCTTCAAATGATCATGGGAAGGGGAGCATGGAAGACTAAAGAATTAAAAATTAGTTGTTTTTATTTGGGAGCGGTTATTGAATTAATGTTTAAAACACAGCCCAAATGAAGGCCAACCAGGTGTAGACATGCTCAGCCATCAGCGGGGAGGAACCAAACTTACTGTATTCTTTTCCTGCCCACTAGAGATATAGTTGCTAGGAAACTGGCCTAGATAGCCTGGCAGGAACTACTTAAAAAGATACTGTCTCCTGCCAACCCAACCAGATGGCCAGGCTAGAACCTTTTATGGACTGGAACCTAAAGTAAACCAACCATTTCAAAAGTAAAATTTCCTTACCCAATTGTTCAACACCAAGGCTTTGAGCCCCCACCCACCACTTGTGGTTTTGCCCTTTAAAAACCTTGTTTTCCTAGACCTTCCCGCTGCATACTTCTCTGTTTCCACAGGGATCTTTAGACCGGGCTCAAGCTTATATTCAATAAACCCTCATGTGTTTTGCATGAAAGTCAATTCCTTGTGGTCTTTGGGGGTATCAGGGACAGGGCATAACATTCTCTTAATCTATTTTATTTTCAACAAGCATCTAAACACTGACTGGAATAAACACAAGTGTGATTTTCCTTTCCTTCTGAAAAATATATATGTACATTTGTTAACCTCCAGTGTGATGCTATTAGGAGTAAAATTTCTGAGAAGTAAAAAGGTTTAAATGAGGTCATGCAATTTGAGTTTTCATGTTGATAAAGACATTTTTTCTGTCCTTATTTAAGGGGATAGGAGAAGGGGAATATTTGCAAGGCAAGAAATCAGTACAAATCAGATAATGAAACTCACTTTTTTCATTTTTCCTTTTATTGAAAACAGATTCTTTCTTCATGTAATACTTCTTGATTATCATTTCCCCTCCCTCCTTTGCCCAAGTTCCACCACTACCTCTCCTCCCCTCCAGACCCACACTTGTTCTGTCTTTCACTAAAAAAGAACAGGCATCTATGAGATAACATCTAAATATGACAAAATAAGTTATAATAAGATGAAGCAAAAACTATCATATTGAAGTGGGACAAGGTGTTCCAAAAGGAGTAAAACAGTCCCAAGAGCAGGACCAAAAGTCAGAGAACTACTCTTTCCACTGTCATGAAAAGACTAAGCTACTAGCTGTAATATATATGCACAGGACCTGGCGTAAACCCAGGTGTAGACCTTGTGCTTTTTGCTTCAGTTTCTATAGACTTATATTGAGTTGCATAGTTGATTAAGAGGACCTTGTTCTCCTTGTATCCCACATCCTCTGGCTTTTAGAATCTTGATAAACTACTAAAAACAAGCATTTTTTACTTAATCTATCATGGCCCTTCATTATAGTCAACAAGTAAATTGAGACATATGATACACAGAGAGGAAGACAACAGTTGTAGCCTAAAGGTGGTAACAATTTAGTAGTGGAATCAAGCACATCAAGCAATATTAATGAACATGAGAAAAGTGTAAAATAATAACACAAGCCTTGCATAGTGGCAGAAAACAGTTAATACATCTGGATACTTCCAGGCAAGTTTCACAGAAAAGAATTCATTTGACTTTAGTTTCAGTGAAAAGGGATTCTTACAGGAGGCAAAAAAGACATTCTAGGATGTAAGTAAAATACAGAGAAAGATAAGGACATGGCATGAGAAAGATAAGTACTTGACATGTTTCTGGAAAAAAGGAAATCACTATGTCAGCTTTCTGGGAGCTTAGCTTTTTGTTTTCTTTTATGTTTTGAAAAGAGTACAAATATATAAATTAATGATGGTCATAAGAGCTGCCTGCTCACCTTTCATTAAAGTATATGCCTGTGAAGTATGTGCGTGTGTATATTTGTGTTTGTGTGTGTGTATGTGTCCTTGATTTGTTTATTCCTAGAATACAGTGTAACATCCTTATAGGTTTATTCAACAAGGCTTTTGTGTGATGAAATCATAAGACTTGTTTAGCAACAATTCTTTAGTCCATGCAGTAGAGAGTATGTTTGAGGTGAGACTGAACAGAGTGAAGGGACTGAAGATAAAGAAAGCTGTCAAAATGACATTGCTGTACTTCAGAGAGCAAAGAACATGTTAAACTAATTATGCTAACTTTGTAGAAATAACATGGAAATACTCTGTGAAGTATCTCAGTTATAGAATTGACAGGGACTGATCTAGATAGAATATATCAAGAAGGAAATAGTATGATCATAGTAAATTTTTGCACTATTCACAAGCTGCAGTGTAATCATATCTCCATTTTCCTAAATCTAATCTATCAAAAGAAAAGGCTCTGTTCAATTAATTGGACTCAACTCTTTAGACAAGTATATATATAACTTATATTCTTAGCTCCTGTGCTGTTGTATAATCACAGTTTGTTAATTTGTTTAGGAAGGTTTTAACACCATATTTAATTCAGATTGATTGTTTTCCGGGTTCATGGTGACTCTTAGAATTTTGGACCATGCCTAAAGCTTAAGTCACATATCGTCTTATTCTTTATTTTATTTTATTATAATTTGTTTAATTTGTATCCCAACTGTAGCCCCATCCTTCCATCCACTCCCAATCCTTCCCTCCTTCCATCTTCCTCTCATGTCCCTCCTCCAGTCCACTAAGAGGGAAGTCCTTCTTCCCTTCCCTCTGATCCTAGCCTATCAGGATTCATCAAGACTGGCTGCCTTCATTGTCTTCTTCTCTTGCCTGGCAAGGATGCACCCTGCAGGGAGAGGTGATCAAAGAGCCTGTAACTGAGTTCATGTCACAGACAGCTCCTGCTCCTTTTCCTAGGTTATGAGGTACATCCAAGCAGGGGTTTTAGGTTATTTCCATGCATGGTCCTTGATTGGAGTATCAATCTCAGAAAAGACCCCCGGGCCCAGATTTTTTGTTTCTGTTGTTCTCCTTGTGGAGCTCCTGTCCCCTCCAGGTATTTCTATCTCCCACTTCTTTCATAAGATTCCTGGAACTCTGCCCAAAGTTTGGCTATGAGTCTCAACATCTGCTTCAATACTTTGCTGGGTAGAGTCTTTCAGATGCCCTCTGTGGTAGGCTCTTGCCCTGTTCCCTGTTTTCTCCCACCTCCCATGTCCATCCTTTTTGCCTTTCTGAATGGGGATTGAACATCTTACCCATGGTCTTCCTTTTCTTTCTTTGACATTTTATTTTTCTGAAGTGAAAAGGAAACTAATGAATCCAGAAGTAGAAATGCTTGTGAACATGTGTTGTTTATATCTAGTCTTTATGAAAATTCTTGAATTTTCTATATTTAGTTACATTCTATTCCCCAAGTTTGTATGTTTTAATGTAAATGCTATAAATGTGTCTGTGTCTATGTGCATATGTGCCCATGAGCTCAAATATGTGGATTCCAGAGGTTGATATTATCTGTCTTCATTTATTACTCTCCATATTTATCTTTGAAGGCAGTAACTATCACTGAAATTACCTCCAACTCTTAAGCTAGAGGGCCTAGTTGGAAAATCCTACAAATCTTTCTATTTATTTCCTGCCCATGTGTAAGTGTTATAAATCTACAAGACCATGACATGCTATTTTATATGAATGCTGGATATCCTTTCTTAATTCTTAATGCTCATGTAGAAAATATCTGGAGAGTCTTCCTCATATTTGAGAAATAAGGTTGTCTTGTGTTACTATTTGTTCTTTCATTAAATATTTTTTTGTCATTTTAATTGCATTTCTAACATTATAAATTAGTGGCAGTGAGGTTTATTTTGGGTCAAAATATTAAAAAGAGTATTAACCATTAATTCAGTAAAGGTAGGAAAGGGTTTGGTAGTAGACATTGTGTACATGAAAGTGGTAGTCAGTATATAGAGTTGACCTAGAACAGAACAGCAAAAACCTGAAGCAGAGTTGGATAGTCTCTCACCAACTTACAGCCTCCAGTAAGGCTTTGCATTCTAAATGGTTATTAATCTCTGAAAACATTGCCACTAACAGTGGGCCAAATATTCAATAATTAGAAGTTATTTGAAACAATATTTTCAACCCTTGTGAAGCATAGACTAAGCCCTCACAATCTGAAATGTATTGAGTCTGACGTAAACAATTCTTATAGTCTTCATACTCTGTACACTGTTCAAAAGTCCAAAGTAATAAGTCTCATCCTAGGATATAAGGTAACTCCTTAGCTGTGAGTTTCAATCACTTTCAATTCATACTTTTAGTACAAAATAGCATACACTTACTTCTTATTTCAAAAGAATGTCATAAAAATTATAAAAAGGAAAGGATAGTCTAAATCAAAGCTGAAATACAGAAAGACAATTATTAAACCTTTAAGCACCATGTGAATACTTTAAAACTCATGATTGCATCATTGAGGTTGCAATATACTTGGGAAGCCTCACATCTCTGTGCTTGCTAAATGCATCATTTACATGTTCTCTGTAATTCATGTATTTGGAAGTTTTCATGTAAAGATATCCTCAACCTCTCCAATATCATAAAAAGCCACATTTTTATTTAGACTTGACTATCAAGGTCTGAATGTTAGACACTTCTATCTTCTCTGCTATATATTATATGTTCTTATCATCTGTTGTCTGTCTTATTGGTGCAAATTTTGATAAGGCAATGTTTATATTGTGAGTGCCTGCAAAACCATAATCTAGATTATGCCAATTTACCTGGTCATTTTGAGATTCAGCCTCTCCTCATTGAGCATTGGTTATAGTGATCTCTGAGTTCGTGGGAGACAGAATGAGAAGAACATTTCTATAAATTATGTTGCTGAACAGGATGCCCATCAAGCATCTTATTTTCAAAGCATCTCAAGCATTCTAATTTCAAAGGAAATGTTGGTAAATGTATTTGAAGTAGCATTTTTTTCATATATTAAAAGGTAGGATCTAACTTATAATACATCATTTTTATTCTTCCAGTGAAAATTGTTTCCCTTTTAACTTTTTAAAAATTAATTCAATTTACATCTCTGTCGTAGGTTCCTTCCTCCTCTCCTCCCAGTCTCACCCTCCCTCCCGCATCCTTTTTCACCTACGGAGACACCCCAGCTGATCTATTCACATGAGGACTGGGTTAATATTCCTCCCCTGTAGGGAAGTTTCATAAGGGGGAACTGATCAGGGGCAACATAGTCCATGTCAGAGATATCCCCTAGTCCCCTAACTAGTAGGCCCACATTAAGCCTAAGATTTCCATTGGACTTATCTTCTTAGGATCTGAGCACTATAGTACATCTATCCTGTACTATATGACCTTTTATTATTCTGGTACATACTGTACTAAAGTGAGTATATATCATGTGTATATTTCTGGGTCTGTGTTACTTCACTTAGATGATCTTTTTAAATTTCATAATTTCCTTGTTTTTAATGGCTGAGAAGTATTCTATTGTGTAAATGTACCACAGTTTGTTTTATCCATTCTTCAGTTGAGAGACAACTAGGTTGTTTCTGGCTGTTACAAATAAAGCTGCTATGAAAATTTAGCAAATGTTCTTTTTGTATAGTAGAGCATCTTTCGTTTGCATTCCCAGGAACGGTATAGCTGGGTCTTCAGGAATGGCTATTCTTAGTTTTCTCAATAGAATAAAAAAAAAAAAACAATTTACAGACTAGAAAAAGAGCTTTACCAATCGTACATTTGACAAAGGTTTAATATCCAGAATATATAAAGAACTCAAAAAACTAAGCACCACAAAAACAAACAATTCAATTAATAAATGGGATACAGAGCTAAACAGAGAATTCTCAGCAGAGGACTCTTGAATGGTGGAGAAACACTTAAAGAAATGCTCAAAGTCCTTAATCATCAGGGAAATGCAAATAAAAACAGCTCTGAGATTCCATCTTACACATATCAGAATGGCTAAGATCAAAAATTCAAGTGATAACACATGTGAGGGAGGTTGTGGAGAAAGGGGAACGCTCTTCAAGTACTGGTGGGAGTGATAAATTGTACAAACCACGTTGGAAATCAATCTGGTACTTTTTCAGAAAACTGGGAATAGCCATGTTTCTCTTTAATGGTGTTAACCTCCTTAAGAATTAGACCTCTATCCTGGAATTATTCCTTTTCAACAACTTTAAGTTCATACTTATAACTATCTGCTCTGTGCTTTCCTATGAACTTAAGACCCAAAAATTAACCCACACACCTATGGGAACTTGATTTTTGACAAAGAAGCCAAAACCATTCAATGGAAAAAAGACAGCATCTTCAACAAATGGTGCTGGTCCAACTGGATATCTATATGCAGAAAAATGAAAATAGATCCATATTTACCACCCTGCACAAAGTTAAAGTTCAAGTGGATCAAAGACTTCAACATAAAACCAGACACACTAAACCGGTTAGAAAAAAATTGGGGAAGACCCTAGAACTCATTGGCACAGGAGACTACTTCCTGAATAGAACAGCAACAACACAGGCTCTAAGATCAACAATCAATAAATGGGACCTCATGAAACGGAAAAGCTTCTATGAAGCAAAAGACACTGTCATCAAAACCAAACGACAGCCTACAGACTGGGAAAGGATCTTCACCAACCCTAATATCTGACAGAGGGCTAATATCCAGTATATATACAGCAAAAGATACTGTCATCAAAACAAAACAACAGCCTACAGACTAGGAAAGGATCTTTTCCAATCCTACTTCTGACAGAGGGCTAATATCCAGTATATATAAAGATCTCAAGAAGGTAAAAAGCAATAAATCAAGTAATACAATTAAAAATGGGGTATGGGCTAAAAAGAGAACTCACTGTAGAGGATTATAGAATGGCAGAAAAACACTTAAAGAAATGCTCAACATCCTTAGCCATCAGGGAGATGCAAATCAAAATGAACCTGAGATTTTACCTTACACCCACCAGAATGGCGAAGATCAAAAACTCTAGTGACAATGCATGCTGGAGAGGTTGTGGAGAAAGAGGAACCCTTCTCCATTGCTCGTGGGAATGCAAACTTGTACAACCACTCTGGAAATCAATTTGATGCTTTCTTAGACAATTAGAAATACTAATTCCTCAAGACCCAGCTATACCACTCTTAGGCATATATCCAAAAGATATTCAAGTACACAACAAGGATGTTTGCTCAACTATGTTTGTAGCTGCTTTATTGTAATAGCCAGAACCTGGAAACAACCCAGATGTCCCTCAGTTGAGGAATGGATACAGAAATTGTGGTACTTTTACACAATGGAATACTACTTAGCAATAAAAAAGGAGGAAATCATGAAATTCGCAGGTAAATGGTGGGACCTGGAAGCGATCATCCTAAGTGAGGTATCCCAGAAGCAGAAAGAAACATATGGTATAAACTCACTTATATAGACATATAGGATAGGAAAGTCATGCTGAAATCTATATATCTAGGGAAGATAAACAAGAAGGAGGACCCAGGTTGGTATGATCAATGCTGGTCTCGATGTACAAATGGGATGGACATTGAATGTAGGCGAAAACAAGCAACAGGACAGGAGCATATCAAAGAGGGCCTCTGAAAGAATCTATATAGCAATGTATCAAAGCAGAAATTAAGACTCACAACCAAGCCTTCGGCAAAGGGCAGGGAATAATAATGAAAATAGGGGGAGTTAGTAAGAATTGGGGAGAACAAGAGCTCCACAACGACCAAATAGATCCGAGCACAGGGCTCTTTTATGAGATGGTTTCTCCAACCAAGGACCCTGCATGGATATAACCTAGAACCCCTGCTCAGATGTGGCCCATGGTAGCTCAGTATCCAACTGGAGGCCCTAGTAAGGGGAACAGGGATTATTTCTGTCAGGAACTCAATGGCTGACTCTTAGACCCTCCCCCACATATGCTGGGGAGTAACAGCCTAGCTAGATCCCAGAAAATGTCATTGCAGCCAGCTTTGAAGAGAGAAGATAAACTAGTGTTGCATGGAAGGGGAGGAGATCCTCCCCCATCAGTGGACTTGGAGGGGGGTAGGAAGGAGATGAGGGAGGGACAGGGAGAGTGGGAAGGAATGAGGGAGGGGGCTACGCTTGGGATAGAAAATACCTAACCTGCTATTAATATAAAAATAAATAAATTACATTTAAAAAACAAAAAATCCATCAATAAAACAAAAAACAAAATAAAACAAAAGAACATATCCAATTAAACATACTGAGCAATAGTTATGCCCCAGCTCTAATATAAGAAAGTCTCTCAATTTTATTGTCAAAATTAATTATTTCACTATATTTTAACTCAGCGTCGTTCACATTTTAAGAATATCAGCAGAAGCCAACTTGATTATTTGCCAGAATGCAACACAAATGGCTTCCTGACATATAGATGGAAGGGCTTTACAGTGAAAGTATTAAGTGATATCAATTAGAGGCATCTCTTTCCAGTAAGATAATGCACCAAAAGCCCTGCCACTTTTCTTGAGGGATTTATATATTAATATCATTAGTAAGGATACAAATAATGCTGAAGGTGTAACTCGGTTCTCATTATTGACTGTACTCATGATAAAAAAATAATGAAGTTTCTTAAGTGAAAGACTTACCCTCAATTCAAACTTTACTTTCCTGTATGCATTCTTCTAACAACGCAATTATCCCATCTGTGGATTGCATCTAATCAGGAAGCTCACAGTACTTCACTAGAAATAAAATGAAATTATTTTCTCATACCCATAGGATTCACTCTTTTTCTGTTGTCTCTATTACTTTGAAGTGTTTGGCTTGACAGAATAGCAGAGCAGGACTTGGAAGATTGCTTTATTGTACCATGTTGTTGGCCATCCTAGCACAACTGAGGTAGACTTCTACATATCTGTGTGTGTGTGTGTGTGTGTGTGCGTGTGTGTGTATTATGAATTATAGCATATGTGTATCTTTTCTCTGGAATTTTTAGGTTTTTCTCTTTTATTTTTCCCAAGATACTTTAGCTTCAACAGAAATATTTTCACCATGATACCCGATTAGATGTTAAAACTACTGTGGAGCCTATATTAAGTTCATCATGCATCTGACTCAGCAAGACACTTACAGTAGCAGCTAGAATGATTGATTCAGGTCTTCAATTAATATTACTTGTTCTTTATTTGGTATTTAATGAATAATTACAGAGAAAATTTGAAGGTTTGTTAGAAAATTATTTTTATACTGACACAATTTTTATGTGTAGATATACAGATAATTTCCTTTATTTGTTTGCTTGTTTGTTTATAACCCCACCCCACAACCCTTATTTTTATTTGGTAAAAATAAAATATTTTAGAGAGCCATCTAATACACTAATTAGTTTCATAACTATGAACTGAAAACAATTCTTTTTCATATGTTCTTCATTTTAGTGTGTTGGTGAGGTGTGTATGTAGAGAATATTAAAAATTGTGTTGGTACCTATTAAAAAGACTAATATTCTATGACTGGAGAGACAGCTTAGCAGTCAAAAATAATTATTGTTCATCTAAAGGATGAAAGTTCAGTCCTCAGCACTCACGTAATGACTCACAGGCCTTGAAATTTTTTATTACAAGGGTATCTGACACACTTTCCTCGACTCCTTTGGCATTTTATACAGATAGTGGACTTACATAAATGTAGGCTAAATACTTATATACATATATGTAAGCTTAAATCTTATTCAGAATGGCAGACAGGATAGACACAAAAAGCGGTGGAAGACAGGAAACAGGATGGGAGTCTACTATAGATGATCCTCTGAAAGGATTCACTGAACAGAGGATTGAAACATGCTGAGACTAAATGCCAAACTTCTGGCAGAGCTCAGGGAGTCTTATGGAGGAAGAGAGAAGTAGGATTAGAGAAACATGGAGAGTACAGGAGCCCCACAAGTACATCAATAAAACTAAAAGGTCCTAGCCCCTGGAGCTCTGCACTAACGGAGGACCATTCATGGAGAGGACCTAGACCCTCTTTTCAGATGTGGTCTATTAGTGGCTTACTCTCCATGTGGATGTCCAAGTGAGGGGATCAGGTCCTGCCTTTGTCATAAACTCAGTTGACTGCTCTTTGCTCACTGGCTTCTGATGATGCAGCCTTGACAATTAACTGAGGAAGAGGATCCAGGAAGTCCTGAGGGGTAGATGGAAATAGTGCAGAACTCACCCTTTCAGTGGACTAAGGGAAGGGAATGGAGGGAAGATAGAGGGACTGTGGGACTGGAGAGAGTTGAGGGTGGGGATTTCAATTGGGATATATAAGGGATAAAATGTGAAGAAAAAAATACATTTTTAAAAAGAAAAAATAAAATAAATTTGAAAAGATATTTTTATGTCCTCTGTTATCCTAACTTGAACAGTGATTTTTTTCAAATTATTTGTTAGCATTTTTATCATATATCAATTCTATGTGATATTTAAGTATTCTCTGGTAATATAATTTTTTATATAAAGCGTTCTCCAATACCACCTTGGTCCAATTTTTTTTTTTTGTTTTGTTTCCAATGTAATGTCTCTAGAAAAGAAAAAGTGCATGCCTTTTTCTCTTGGCAACTGTATGTTGCTTGATAACTAGCTAGAAATCTGCTTTAGTATCTTGTCTATGATATTGTGAGGGGGCATAACTATTTTTTTCGTTTTTCATTATTATAATCATTTATTACAATTTATTCAGTTTTTGTCCTGTCTCAGGGTTGTTTTGATTTGCATCTCCACAATGACTAAGGACGGTAAGAATTTCTTTATTTCTCTGTCATTCGATATTCCTCTATTGAGAATTCTGTTTAGCTCAGTACCCCATTTTTTAGTTGGATTACTTGATTCATTGCTGTTTATGTCTTAAGTTCTTTTTATATTCTGTATAGTAGCCCTCTCTCAGATATACGCTAGAGGAAAATCCTTTCCCAATCTGTAGGCTGTCGTTTTGTTCTGATAACGGTGTCCTTTGCTTTTTTAGTTTTTCAGTTTCACGAGGTCCAATTTATTGATTTTTGATATTAGATCCTGTGCTATTGGTGTTCTTTACAGGAAGTTTTCTCCTGTGCCAATGGTTTAGGGCTCTTTCATACTTTCTCTTCTAACAGGTTTAGGGTGTCCCGTTTTATGTTTAGGTTTCTGATACTCTTAGACTTTAGTTTTGTGCAGGGTGATAAATATGGATTGATTTGTGTTTTTCTACATGTAGACATTCAGTTAGACCAGCAACTTTGTTGAAGATACCATCTTTTTTCCCCCATTGTATGGCTTTGGCTTCTTTGTGAAAAATAAGGTATACTTTGGTGTTGGCGTTCATTTCTGGGCCTTTTATTTGATGCTATTGATCCACCAGTCTGTTTCTATGCCAGTACCATGCAGTTTTTATTACTTTTGCTCTACAGTACCACCTGATATCAGGGATGGAAGTACCTCCAGATGATCTGTTATTGTACAGGATTATTTCAGCAATTGTGTTTTTTCCTGTTTGTTTTTCCATATGAAATTGAGAAATGTTCTTTCAAGTTCTGTAAGGAACTACGTCAGTATTTTGATGGAAATTTCATTGAATCTGGAAACTGCTTTTGGTAGGACAATGATTTTCATTATGTAAATCCTAGCAATATATGAACATGCAAAATAGTTCCATCTTCTGATATCTTCTTTATTTTTTTTTTCCTTTGGAGACTTGAAGTGTTTTTTTTTTTAACATGGCTTTTACATGCTTGGTTATAGTCACACCAAGGCACTTTATATTATTTGTGGCTAATATAAAAGATGTTTCCTTAATTTCTTTTTCAGCCCTTTTTTCTTTTGTATACAAGAGGGCTACTGTTTTGTTGTTGTTTTGTTTTGTTTTGAGTCAATTTTATATCCAGCCACATTGCTGAAGGTGATTATCAGCTGAAGGATTTCTCTGGTTGAATTTTTGGGGTCACTGAGGTATACTATCATATCATCTGCAAATAGTGATACGGTGACTTTTTTTCCAATTTGTATTCCCTTGATCTCCTTCAGTTGTTTTATTGTTCTACATAGGACTTTAAGTACAATGTTGAAGAGATATGGAAAGTGTGGGAAGCCTTGCCTCATCCCTGATTTCAGTGGGATTGATTTAAGTTTCTCTCTATTTAGGTTGATGTTAGCTCTAGGCTTGCTGTATATTGCCTGTACTATGTTTAGGTACGTGCCTTGTATCTCTGATATCTCCAAAATTTAAACATGAATGGGTATTGGATCATGTCAAATGATTTTTCAGTGTCTAAGGAGATGATGGTGTTTTCATTTTTCCTTTAGTTTCTTTATGTGGTGGATTACATTGATGGCTTTCAATATATTGATGTACCCCTGCGTGACTGGATGAAGCCTACTTGGCCATGATGGATGATATCTTTGACGTGTTCTTGAGTTTGGGTTTGCAAGTATTTTTTATTTTTTATTTTTTATTTTTGCATCGATGTTCTTTAGAGAGATCTGAAATTCTCCTTTTTGGTGGGCTTTGTGTGGTTTAGGTATCAAGGTTTCTGTGGCCTCATAGAATGAGTTTGGTAAGGTTTCTTCTGTTTCTATTTTCTTGAATAGTTTGAAGGAATTAGAGTTAGCTCTTCCATGATGGTCTGGTAGAATTCTGAGCTGAAACCATATAGCCCCCCCCCTTTTTTTTTTTTTTGCTCAGAGACTTTTGATGACTGGTTCTATTTCCTTGGAAAATATATGACTGTTTAGTCTATTTACCTGGTCTAGGTATACTTTGGTAAATGGAATCTATGAAAAAATCTGTCCACTTCATTTAGATTGTCCATTTCAAATTTTGTGGCATATAGGTTTTTGCAGTAAGACCTAAAGATTGTTTGGATTTTCTCAATGTCTGTCATTATGCCCTCACTTTCTCTTCTGATTTTGCTGATTTGAATAGTTTCTCTCTGCCTTTATTTAGTTTGGATAAGGGTTTGTCTATCTTGTGGGTTTTCTTAAAGAACCACCTCTTGACTTCGTTGATTCTTTGAATTGTTTTATTTGTTTCTATTCTATTGATTTCAGTCCTGAATTTGCTTTATTTCCAACCATCTACTCTTCTTTTGTGTGTTTGCTTCTTTTTTTCCTCCCTAGTGCTTTCAGGTGTGCTGTTAAGTTGTGTATGATAGATGTCTCAAACTTCTTTCTGAAGGCACTTAACACTGCTTTCATTATATCCCATAAGTTTGGGTAAGTTTTGCCTTCATTTTCAGTAAATTTTAGGAAGTCTCTAATTTTTTAATTCATTTCTTCCCTGATCCATCTGTTATTGAGTAGAGAGTTGTTTAATTTCCATATATTTGTATGCATTTTGTTGTTTCTCTTGTTGATGAGGTCTAGTTTTTTGTCCTTGGTGGTCTAATAAGTTACAAGGGATTATTTCAATGTTCTTGTATCTGTTGAGGCTTGCTTTGTATCTGACTATATGGTTAATTTTGGAGAAGATTTCGTGGGATGTTGTCAAGAATGTATACTCTCTTCAGTTTGGGTGAAATTTTCTGTGAACATCGGTTGGGTCCATTTGATTTAGGACCTCTGTAAGTGTCATTACTTCCCTATTTAGCTTCTGTTTAGGTGATCTGTCTCTTGATGAGAGTGGAGTTTTGAACTCTCCCACTGTTACGTTGTTGGGGTTAATATGTGATTTAAGCTTTAATAATGTTTCATTTACAAATGCAGATGCTGTTGTATTTGGGACAGAGATGTTCAGGTTTGTGATGTCCTCATTTGTGGAGTTTTCCTTTGATAAGAATGTAGTGTCCCTTCTCATCTTTTTTGATTAATTTGCTTGAAAGACTATTTTATTAGATATTAAGGTAGATACTATAACTTATTTTCTGGATCTGTGTACTTGAAAAAAAAAAACCTTTTCCAGCCCTTTACTCTAACGCAGTGCCTGTTATTGTTGCAAAGTTGTGTTTTTTGGATGCATCATATTGTTGGATCCTGTTTCTGCAATCATTCTGTTAGTCTGTTTTATTCTTCATCACTTTCTTAGCAGATGTTGTGTAGTTAATTAACATTTTTTAAATTTTATCATTTTTATTTTATATTAATCACAAGTTATATACTTTGTATCCTAGCCATAGCCCCTTCCCCCAATTCCCTCCCTATCCTGCCCTTCCCTCCCTCATCTCTTTCCTGTCCCTTTCCAGGTCCACTGATAGGGGAGGACCTCCTCCCCTTCCATCTAACTCTAGCTTATCAGGTCTCTTCAGGAATGGCTGCAATGTCCTCTTCTGTGGCCTAGCAAGGCTGCTCCTCCCTCAGGGGGCGGGGAGGTAGAAGAGACAGCCATTGAGTTCATGTCCAAAATAGTGCCTGTTCCCCTTACTGGTATACCCACTTGGGTATGGAGCTACCATTTGCTACATACAAGCAGGGGTTCTAGGTTATAACCATACTTGGTCCTTGGTTGGAGAGACAGTCTCATAAAAGACCCCTGTGCCCTGATATATTTGGTCCTTGCAGACCTCCTGTCCTCTTCAGGTCATGCTAACTCCCCCTTCCTTCATATGATTCCCTGCACTCTGCCAAAGTGTTGGTTATGGTTCTTAATATTTACTTTGATAGCCTGCTAGGTAGAGTTTTTCCGAGGCCCTCTGTGGTAGGCTCTTGTCCTTCTACTTGTTTTCTCCTACATCCAATGACCATCCAATTTGACTTTCTAAGTGAGGATTAATCCTCTTACCCCAGCTCCTCTTTCTTGTTTATCATTTTTAGGTGTATAGATTTCAGTATGTTTATCCTATCTTATAGGTCTATATAAATGAATATATACCATGTGTGTCTTTCTGCTTTTGGGATACCTCACTCAGGATGATCATTTCCAAGTCCCACCATTTGCCTGCAAATTTCATGATTTCCTCCTTTTTAATTGCTGAGTAGTATTCCATTGTGTAAAAGTACCTCAATTTCTGTATCCATTCCTCAAATGAGGGACATCTGGGTTGTTTCCAGGTACTGGTTATTATGAGTAAAGTACCGACAAACATAGTTGAGCAAATGTCCTTGTTGTGTACTTGAACATCTTTTGGGTATATGCCTAGGAGTGGTATAGCTAGATCTTGAGGAATCACTATTCTTAATTGTCTAAGGAAACGCCAAATTGATTTCCAGATTGTAAGAGGACACATTTCTCAGACCACCGTGTACTTAACATTTAGCTCATATTTCTTGAAATACTCTTTTTCTTCTTTTTCCATAGAAGTTTTAAGTTATGAGAGTCTCTTCTATAGTTTGGGATAATATTCTCTAATCTTCTCACAAAGTCTTTAATCCTCTACCACCCCCTTAAATTTTATTATATTTAAAGGTCTGCTTCTTTTGTTTGTTCTTTTTAATGTTGAAATCCCTAAGCACTCCTTCCAGGTCATTTCCCTAAGCACTCCTTTCTTTCTTTCTTTCTTTCTTTCTTTCTTTCTTTCTTTCTTTCTTTCTTTCTTTCTTTCTTTCTTTCTTTCTTTCTTTCTTTTATTCATTTATGCATTCAGTTTACATCCAAATAGCAGCCTCCTCCTTCCTTTCCTCCCAGGCACACTCTTGTACCTCCTCTCCCATTCCCCCTTCCCCTTCTCCTAAGGGAAGGGGAGGTCCTCAATGCATACCCAACCACCCAGGAACCTCAAGTACTCATTGGATTAAATGCACCCTCTCCTACTGAGGCCTGAGGAGGCAGCCCAGCTATTTGAAAGGGATCCAAAAGAAGGCAATAGTGTCAGGGACAGTCCGGACTCCCATTGTGAATGGACCCATATAATGATCAAGCTGCACATCTGCTATGTATTTGTAGGGGTCTATGTCTGTTGCATGCAAGCCCTTTGGTTGGTGGTTCACTCTGTGTGCCCCATGGACCCAGGTTAGTTTACTCTGCTGTTCTTGTGGTGTCCTTGACCCCTCTGGCTCACTGTATCTTCCCCCTACTCTTCCCCCACATCTCTCAAGCTAGGCCTATTGTTCAGCTGTGTGTCTCTGCATCGGTTTTCACATGCTGCTGGATGAAGACTCTCAGAAGACAGTTTATGTTAGGCTCCTGTCTGCATGCATAGTAGAGTATCATTAATAGTGTCAGGGATTGGAGCTCTCTAACGGGGGGGGGGTCTCTATTTGGGACAATCATTTCTTGCCCATTTCCTCAATATCTTCTCCATTTTATCCCTATGCTTCTTTTAAGCAGGACAAATTTTGGGTCAAAGAAGGGACAAAAACCCACCCTTTGAGTTTTTTTTCTATCATCCACATCAGAAAGATTCCCAAGTTCCTGTAGATATTTTTTAAATCTCCTAATCTATAGTCCTTACTCAACTATACTGGTGAATCAAAGAAAGTTGGTGAGAATAGTAACAAACAGTGTTTTGTCTCTGTAGTTAATTGCATTTGATAATTATGAAACACTGCCTTTATTTATTGTTATCATAACAAGTTTCCTACATTATCTGTACCAAATCATTCGCCATACTCATGCATGATCAGTATGATTGTCCCACCTTTAGTATGTCCATTTGTCTACTGACATTTCTGCTTCAGTGTCTCAATAATATCTTACAATTAAAAAGTCTGAATTTGTTCTTTTAACTCTGAAATGAAATAACTTTTTCTTCTGTGCTTTTATTTTAGTGAACTATAATACTATCATTAGAGTTTTTAATAACAAAGCAAGCAAAACAAAACAACTAAACTATTAAAAACAAGGAAATCATGAAATTTGCAGACAAATGGTGGGAACTAGAAAAGATCATCCTGAGTGAGGTAACCCAGAAACAGAAAGACACATATTATATTTACTCACTTATAAGTAGATATTAGACATATAAGACAAACATATTAAAATCTATA
The DNA here is from genome assembly GCA_028658305.1 of Pachyuromys duprasi. NCBI lineage: Eukaryota > Metazoa > Chordata > Mammalia > Rodentia > Muridae > Pachyuromys > Pachyuromys duprasi. Next base: position 31,917,517 of record CM053742.1, read on the forward strand.
GTCCTAAAGAAGCTAAACAACAAGGAAGACCCTATTGAAGAGGCTGAAACTTCTCTCATAAAGACAAACAGGATAAACATTGGAAGTAGAAGAGGACAGGGAACAGTACAGGAACCTTTCACAGGGAGCCTCAGAAAGACTCTAATGATTGAGGTATTGAAGGAGATACTGAGAATCATAGCCAAACTCTGTGCAGAGTCCAGGAAACCTAATGCAAGAATAGTGAGATAGAAAGATCTGGAGGGGACAGGGACTCTACAATGACACCAACAGATCAAAAACCCAGGGCTAAGGCAGTTCTGCAGAGATGATACTCCAATAAAGGACCATGCATGGAGAGGACCTAGACCCCCTACTCAGTTTCCAAGTGGCTTCCCTAGTAAAGGGTACTGGGCCATCTCTGCATGAACTCAGTGGCTGACTCTTTGATCACCTCCCCCTGGAAGGGTGCAGCCTTGCCAGGCCACAGAGGAAGATGATGCAGCCAGCCCTGCTGAGACTAGAGAGGCTATGGTCAGATATAAGCGGCAGAGATACTCCCTTATCAGTCGGCTAAGGATGAGGCATACAGGGAGAAGAGGGAGTGTGGATGGGACTGAGAGGAGATTGAGGCGGCTACAGCTGGGATACTAAGTGAAGACATTGTAATAAATAAAGAAAGAGAAAGGAAGAAAGAAAGAAAGAAAGAAAGAAACCGGTAGATAGATAGATAGATAGATAGATAGATAGATAGATAGATAGATAGATAGATAGATAGATAGATAGATAGATAGATAGATAGATAGATAGATAGATAAGGGGTCCAAGGTGGTGGCCACAAGTGTGCACCGTATCTGAGGGGCACAAGATGTGAAACTACAAAATTAGTGAGTGGATGGGCAGCTATTACAAATAAAGCTGCTACAAACATGGTTGAGCAAATATCCTTGTTGTGTACTTGGGGTAAGACGATCAATCTTTACTTGGAAAGACAAATGGGATGTAGGAGAAAAAAATTAACAGGACATGGTCCCACCACTGAGGGCCCTTGAAAGATCCTACCTACCACTGTATCAAAGCAGAAACTGAGAATCATAACTAAACCTTCAGAAGATGGCAAGGAATCATATGAAAGAAGGGGGAGTTAGTATGACCTGGAGAGGATAGGAGCTCCACAAGGACCAAATATTTCTGGGTACAGGGGTCTTATATGAGACTGTTTCTCCAACCGAAGAGCATGTGCAGAAATAACCTAGAACCTCTGCTTGCCTGTAGTCCATGGTAGCTTAGTATTCAAGTGGGTACCCTAGTAAGGGAAATAGGGACTATTTCTGACATAAACTCAATGGCAGACTCTTTGACCTCCCCACCCAGCAAGGGAGGAGCAGCCCTCCTAGGCCACAGAGTATTTTGCAGCTGGTCATGAAGAGACCTGATAAACCAGGGCCAGATGAAAGGGGAGGAGGTCCTCCCCTATCAGTGGACTTGGAAATGGGTTGGGAGTAGACTAGGGAGGGTGGGATTGAGAGGGAATGAGGGAGTGGGATTCACCTGGGATACAGAGTTAATAAAATGTAATTAATAATAAAAATAAAAATAAATAAATAAAACAAAAAGGAAAAGAAAATAATTCAAAGAATCAATGACACCAAGAGCTGGTTCTTTGAGAAAATTAACAAGACAGACAATCCCTTAGCCAAACTGACTAAAAGGCAGAGAGAAACTATCCAACTCAGGAAATCAGAAAAGAAAAAGGGCATAATGACAGACACTGAGGAAATCCAATCAATCATTAGGTCTTATTACAAAAGGCTTAATGACACGAAATTTGAAAATCCACATGAAATGGACAATTTTCTTGTTAGATTCCATTTATGAAAATTAAATAAAAGTCAGGTAAATAGATTAAACAGTCTTATATCCTCCAAAATAGAAATAGAAGCAGTCATCAATATCTCCTCTCCAAAAAAGCCCAGGGCTAAAGGGTTTTAGCACAGAATTCTACCAAACCTTCAAAGAAGAGCTAATTCCAATTCTCTTCATACTATTCCACAAAAGAGAATCAGAAGGAGCATTACCAAACTGATTCTATAAAGCCACAGTCACCTTGATACCTAAACCTCAAAAAGACCTAACAAAAAAAGAGAACTTCAGACTTATCTCTGTTATGAATAGTCATTAAAAACTACTCAAAATATTTGCAAACCTAATCCAAGAATGCATAAAAGGTATCATCCATCAATACCACGTAGTCTTCATCTGCTGCATGTAGGGCTAATTCAACGTAAAGAAATCCATCAATGTAATCCACCATATGAAAAAACTGAATAAGAAAAACCACATGATCGCCTCTTTAGATGCTGAAAAGGGCTTTAGAAGAATCCAACAACCATAAGTGTTTATAAATTCTTGGATAGATCAGTGTTACAAGGCACGAACCTAAACATAGTACAATATTATACAGCAAGCATATAGGCAACATCAAACTAAATGAGAGAAACATAAATCAGTCCCCCTGAAATCATGAAGTCAAGGCACCCCGCTACCTCATCCCCTCTCCTTCTTTGTCCCTTCTCAATCCTGCCCTTCCTCAATCTTCTCATCCTATGCCCCTTTGGCAGTCCACTGATAGGGGACGTCCTCCCCTTCCATCTGACCCTAGTCTATCAAGACTCATCCGGAATATTTTCTTTGTCTGTGGCCTGGTAAGGCTGCACACCCCTCAGGGAAAGGTGATCAAGAGCCAGCCAGAGTTCTAGTCAGAGACACCCCCTATTCCCCTTACTAGGAAGCCATTTGGGAAATGAGCAGCTATGGACTACATCTATCCAGGAGTTCTAAGTTATCTCCATGGATGGTCATTGGTTGGAGTATCAGTCTCAGCAAAGACACCTGTGCCCAGATGTTTTGAGTCTCTTGCTCTCCTTGTGGAGGCCCTATCCCCTCCAGGTCTTTCTCTTCCCATTCTTTCATAACATTCCATACAATCTGCCCAAAATTTGGCTATGCTTCTCAGCATCTGGTTTAATACCATGCTGGGTAGAGTCTTTCAGAGGCCTTCTGTGGTAGGCTCCTATCTTTTTCCTTGTTTTCACTTGTTCTTATGTCCCTCCCATTTGCTTTCCTGAATGAGGATTGAGCGTCTTACCCAGGGTCCTCCTTCTTGCTTAGCTTCTTTAGGTGTACAGATATAGTATGAGTATCTTATATTATATATCTAATATCCAGTTATCAGTGAATATATAGCATGTGAGTATTTTTTGCTTCTGAGATAGCTCACTCAGAATGATCAGTTCTAATTCCAGCCATTTGCCTACAAATTTCATGATTTCCTCATTTTTAATTTCTGAGTAGTATTCCATTGTGTACCATGATTTCTGTATCCATTACTCAATTGACAGGCATGTGTGTGTGTGTGTGTGTGTGTGTGTGTGTTTCCAGATTCAGGCTATTACAAATAAAGCTCCTAAAACATGGTTGAGCAAATGTCTTTGTTGTGTACTTGAGCATCTTTTGGATATATGCTTAGTTGTGGTATAGCAGTATCTTGAGGAAACTCTATTTGTAATTTTCTGAGAAAGAGCCAGATTGATTTCATAGTGGTTGTACAAGATTACATTCCCACCAGCAATCAAGGAGGTTTCACATTCCTTCACATCCTATACAGCATGTGTTGTCACTTGAGTTTTTGATCTTAGCCATTCTGATTGGTGTAAAGTGAAATCTCAGCGTCCTTTTGATTTGCATTTCCCTGATGGCTAAGAATGTTGAGCATTTCTTTATGTGTTTCTCTGCCATTCAGTATTCCTCTGTTGAGAATTCTTTGTTTAGCTCTGAACCCCATATTTTAATTGGATTACTTGATATATTGCTTTTTAACTTACTGAGTTCTTTATATATTCTGTATATTAGCCCTGTCTCAGATACAGGGTTGAGGAAGATCCTCTTTCAATCTGTATTCTGTCATTTTGTTCTGGGGAGTCTCCTTTAGTATACATAAGCTTGTCAGTTTCATGAGGTCCCATTTATTGATTGTTGATCTTAGAGCCTGTGTTGTTGGTGTTCTGTTCAGGGATTATCTCCTGTGCCAACGAGTTCAAGGTTCTTCCCTACTTTTTCTTCTAACAGATTTAGTGTGCTTGGTTTTATATTGAGGTCTTTGACCCACATGGACTTCAGTTTTGTGCAGTGTGATGTTTGTGGACATATTTGCATTTTTATACATGTAGTTATCTAATTAGTCTAGCACCATTTGGTGAAGATGCTATCTTTCCTCCATTGTATGGTTTTGACATCTCCCATGCTCATGGCTTGGCTGGATTAACATAGTATAATTAGCCATTTTTCCAAAAGCAATCAACAGATTCAATGCAATTGCCATCAAAATACCAACACAATTCTTTAAAGACTTTAAAGAAAAATTTTCACCTTCATACAGAATGACAAGAAAACCAGCATCAATAAAACAATCTTCTACAATAAAAGATCTTTTGGAGGTATCTCTGTCTTTGATATCAAAATATGCTATAGAGCAACAGTAATAAAAACTGCATGATACTGGCAAAGAAACAGAATGTTCAGTTAATGGAATTGAATAGAAGATCCAGAAATCAATCCATACTCCTATTGACACCAGATTTGGAAAAAGATGCCAATACAAATTGGGTTTTTAAGGATACAAAGTCATTGTTTAAATGTAGCAACAAAATAAGCTTATCTGAGTTGAAGTGATAAATAATGGAAAATATCCCATGAGGAAGTAGGATGGTATCTAGACACTGAACAGATATATAGCTGTATGTCAAACTTCCAAGGAAGGTATATCACTATGAGATGTAGCTGAAAACTTTTAAACTCAACACGCTTAACATAGATTCTATTATTTGTGTCAATAAAGAAATTCAAATGCAAGAAACAGGTAAGACTTCCTTTTTAACTTCAGAATATTCACTGTTAGTAAACAGGATCATTATCAACTTGAGTGCCCATTTAGAAATAAGTGATTATTTATAATTTCCCATTTTCCAAGCTTGTATATTTAATACATTAACCTGCACTTTTGCATGTAACTGCATTAATCTCCCTCCACAATGAGATTGTGTTAGTGAGAGAAGGAATTATCTCTATCTTGTTATTATCCCTCTCTCATTCCTTATTAGATCTTCAGAACCTAGAAATTTGCTTGAAATACAGTAATGATTGAGTAACAAGCTATGGAAGAAGTGAACAAAGGGAAATGTGACCATATTCATATCAATAAATATTATCAATAAAACTTTACATATTCATAATTTACCTGGCCATCAGAATACTAAATATGTACTGTGTTTGATTCTCTCTCTCTCTCTCTCTCTCTCTCTCTCAAAAGAAGGAGGAGGAGGTCGAAAGAAGATGGTAAAGGAATGAAAATAAAAGACCTGAAATTGAAGCATTCAGATTTTTAGGGCTGTTTTCAGTAATTATCCACAGATTTCAAATTTTTCAGTTTGTCCTCTTGGCAGAAGACTATAGTAAATGTCACTAAGTCCCTTATTAAAAGCCAATGTGTTTATCAATCACTAAATTGATGAATGTACCTACAAGCTCCATGCTTTTCTTGTACTGAGGCGCTCGTTTTTCAGAAGTGTTACTGGAGATTCCAGATTCTACAAAAAAATACATTATCAATTTTATGGTGCTGATTTTTATTAGTCACAATCCTAATCCCAGTCACAATATGATTACTTTCATTTTCACAAATGCCAATTTTACACAGAGATTCCTCAGAAATCCTGCAGAGAACCCCCATTGGATATCCAGCTCCTATACCAGGCAGCTCAAAATTGCCTGTAACTAGAGCTCTAAGGAATTAGAGCATTACTCCTAGACTCCAAGGACAATTGTACTCATATGTACAAAAATATATAATTACAAAAGTAGCTAAAATGAGTATTTTTAAAAGTAAAAAGAAGCTGAAAGTATCACAACATTCATTTGTTTTCTCTGAGCTTTTTCTCCCAATTGGGAAATCAGCTAATGCAATAGCTTAAAAAAATATTATATTTAAATAAGCAAATACATGAGATTAATCTGGGAGATTTAAATAAGCAGTGCCTGATGAAACTATATCTGTTAAGAAAATTATTATATTTTACAAGGCAGAATCTGTGAATCTTAAAACTTATGTTTTTTCCCTTCAAATTTACATAGGTTCTATAGACTACATTCAGAAAACCAGTCTGAATTTACCCTCACCACAACCTGTGCTATCTTAATTGCTCCTGAAAACCAAATAAAGAAACAATCTTTCGCAGATAAAATCAACTGAGTGTGCATTGATTTGTGTACTCACAACCATAAAGCCATGTGCAAGATTATTGTCCATACATGTACTACACCATGTAGTTTACAATCAAAGACATAGATTATTGTCCATACATGTACTATACCATGTAGTTTACAATCAAAGACATACACACACACACACACAAACACACAGCATGTACACACTTGTTGAAGAATGCTTATAACACTCTACTAATGAAGGTGTATAAAGGTTAGTTACATTGCCCACCAAGTCATAAATAATGTGTGATAAAGCTGAGATTCATACAAGTACCTCTCTCATGACAACACAATGCTGGTTTATGCATTCAAAGAAATTTATGGTGTATTTCTACTTCTACAGTATTGTAGAACTTCAAAATTTTCCACATACTTTCTTGTTTCAATTTCTTATCTATCTTTGTATTTGTTATATTTATTTTCTTTTGACTGAATTCTGAATGAGGCATAGCCTTAGACCTAAACTATAACAAGTTGAGGTTTCAAATAAAAGCAGATTATTATTCTGAGTTTTTCTCCTTGACTATATATAATTTAGAATTTATGCACATATTCATATATTTATATGTACATATGTGTACCTAGGCAAAAGAATATGAATGTTGTTTCAGTGTATATTCATTGTAAATGATTACTAGTGTTTGTATCTCTATTGTAACAGTATTATTTACATACGTTTGTGTATGTGCACTGTATTTCTTTCTGTAAACCTGTGCACATATTATCATGCCAGATACTGGAATCACATATGAAACCGTCATGGTGTGATTGTTGAAGTGTGAAAATCTATGCTTTATTTTTTTGCCTTTTCATAAAATATTTTGACATTAACATGTAGACATAATACAGACATACATACACATATATATATGTAGTGCAGTCGTTATTAATTTCTCTATTCTATTTTTTAATTCATTAAAATTCATATTGCACTATTCAGAACTCAAGGACCTGAAGCATACATTCTGAATACATGTATTATTCCAATAATAAGCATTTAATTCTGTCAGCAAAACTAGTCTCCTCCTCATATTTTTCTGCTACTCTGTAGTTAAATGGACATTGAAAAGTTTCATTTTGCTTGAAAGATCTGGAAAGGAGAGATAAAATGCATTTACGGATCAAATATTTTTCACCACTGAATCTAGAGTCCTTGAATCAAGGAAGTCACATATTTGGAGCCCTAAGGTGAAAATTGCATGTTCCTCGCTATCTCAAAATAGTGCCACTGTTGGAGTTAATTACCTAAAGAGGTCTGTACAGAATACATGTAGCTGTGTCATACTTTTCTTCTAAACCAGAATAGTAATTATAACATAAAAAAGTCTTTGTATTTGCTCTAATGAATTTGCTTCTCAGTTTTACTAGTGACATGAAAACTAATAGCAGGGTCAATACAATGTTTCTTTGGCAATTATACCAACACTTCTCTCTCTTCCTATATTCTTCTGGTATGACATTTAAATGTATTTCTGCTCAACTCAATTTATCGGTAAGCAAGAGGCATGAAACAAGGTTGATTTGTTTTGGATCTACATGCAAGTAAAGTAGAAAACTCAATTTTCAAGGTGAGTTTTCTATCAGACATATATGGAAAGAATAATAACTGATTTTAGGAATGCTGATATTTACTAATGTTTAATATGATGCAAATACAAGGAGGAAAACACATGTTTCTCTTCTTGCTTAGCCATTACAAATTCATTTATGTTTGAATCTATAATAGAATAACACATTACTGCCACAGGGTCATAAAATGAGAAGACATGTGGGGTGAAATACTGCCTAGTGTAGTTGTGCAGTCACAGTATAGATGTACATGAAGACTTGCAGTACTGGATAAGTTTTCATCCAAGAAAACATATTCCTACAACTTATCTATTTCTAAAGGTCATCTTTCTAAAATTGAATATTCCTTGAGTATACGCTGCAAGCTGACACTCTTTTCTCATCTCTAACACTCATAATTTTCTTAGTTTACTAAATAAAGGCTTTATTTTCAAGTTGTCCTTAACATCACAGCGCTACATCTGTAGAACGCTAAAGAGAGGCACACACTAAAAAGATAATTAGTAACTCTTAAGAATGCTAATCAAATTTTCACTGGATTATCTGTTCCTTGTAATTTTTGAAACTTTTGTACTTTCTGCTCAACCACATGAAGGGTAATTTTTTTCACAGAACAGATGAGAAATCTTCATCTTATGAAAGGAATAATTCAAATGAGTAAAAGATATTATGTGAACAAAGAATGAAGTCTCTGAACGAATAATGAACTTAATTCTAGCAAAACTGATATTTTTCTAAGAAAATCTAAACTCATAGAAACAGTTATTTATTTTGAATTCATTAAAATGTATTTCACAACAGTCAACCGTGTTGTATATTTTTATTCAATTGTAGTTTTATAACACCAACTGTATTCTGATAAATAAGTGTAAAGTAAAACTCAATCTTAATTTTGTTTTGAAAGAAATCATGCACATTGAAAATTTTAAATAAAGATAAAATATATGCCACTAAAAGTTATAATTTTGTATGAAATAAATGCATTTGATGTTCGATAGAGAACTTAAAATAAAATGTATTACATGAATTCAAAATGATACAAGGAAAGACTTTATGAGTTACAAGACATGAGAGAAAAATGTCAAGTACTGTACAGTTTACTATTAATATTTATGTAATTTTTCATGGATAGTAGAGTATATTCAATATTTTAATGTGGAGATTCTATTTCATACATTGAAATGTATAATATTTTGTTTGATTAAAACTTACTCTTTGGCGTATGCATGAGAATATGCCACTGTATCCATTTAAATTCAAAATTAATATTTAAAAATTAAATTTATGTGTGTGTGCAAATTTCATTATTTCTTTGTTTTTAATAGCTAAGTAGTATTCCATTGTGTAAATGTACCACAATTTCTGTATCCATTCCTCCACTGAGGGACATTAGAGTGGTTGCCAGATTCTGGCTATTAGATATAAAGCTGCTAGGGACATGGTTGAGCAAAAGTCCTTGTTGTGTACTTGAGCATATTTTGGATATATGCCTTCCTTAGAAGTGGTATAGCTGGATCTTGAGGTAGCACTAGTTCTAATTTTCTGAGAAAGTTCCAGATTGATTTTCAAATTGGTTGTACAAGGTTCAATTCCTACCTGTAATGGAGGAGGGTTCCCCTTTCTCCACAACCCCTGTAGAATGCATTATCCCTTGATTTTTTTTTTTTTTTATCTTAGCCAATCGATATTCCTCTACTGAGATTTCTCTGATTTAATCTATATCCCATTTGTTAAATGGATTATTTGGTTTGTTGGTGTCCAATTTGTTGAGTTCTTTTTACATTCTGGATATTAGCTCTTTATCAGCTAAAGGGTTAGTGAAGATTGTTTCCCAGTCTGTAGGCTGTCATTTTGTTATGTTATCAGTGTCCTTTGCTTTACAGAAGCATTTCACTTTCACAAGGTCCCATTTACTAATTGTAGCTCTTAGAGCCTGAGCTGTTGGTGTTCTGTCCAGGAAGTTGTTTTCTGTGCCAATGTGTTCCAGAATCTTCTCCACTTTTTCTTCCAACAGATTTAGTGTGTCTGCTTTTATGGTGATGTGTTTGACTCAGTTGCACTTTAATTTTGTACAAGGTGATAGACTTGTTTCTAGATATGTGGACTTTCAGTCAGGCCAGCACCATTTGTTGAAGATGCTATCATTTTCCATTGGATGGTTTTAGCATATTTGTCAAAAAATCAGGAGCCCATAGGTGTATGGGTTTGTTCCTGGGTCTTCAATGAAATTCCCTTGATCTACCAGTCGGTTTCTATGCCAGTATTATTACTGTTGCTCTATAGTACATCTTGAGATCAAGGATGGAGATACCTCCAGAAGCTATTTTATTGTATAGGATTCTTTTAGTTATTCTCAGTTTTTTGTTATTCGATATGAATGTGAGAATTTTTCTTTCAAGGTCTGTAAAGAACTGTGTTGTTAGATTGATAGGTATTGCTTTGAATCTATAGATTACTTTTGGCAAGATGGTCAGTTTTACTCTGTCCATCCTGCTGAGCCTTGAGCATGGGAGACCTTTCCATCTCATGATATCATCTTGAATTTCTTTATTCAGAGACTGGAAGATTTTTTCAAAAATGTCTTTGATTGTTTTGTTAGAGTTACACCAAATACTTTATATAATTTTTAACTATTCTAAAGGGCGTTGTATCCCTAATTTCTTTCTCAGCCCATTTGTCTTTCGTACATAGGATGGCTACTGATTTTTTGTGTGTGTGAGTTAATTTTGTATACAGCCACTTTGCTGAAGGTGTTTTACAGCTGTAAGAGTTCCCTGGTAGAATTTTTAGGGTCACTCATGTATACTATCGTATAATCTGCAAATAATGATACTTTGAATTCTTCTTTTCTGATTTGAATCCCCTGATCTCCTTCAATTTTCTTGCTCTAGCAGGGACTTCAAGTAGTATGTTGAAGAGATATGGAGTGGGCATCCTTGCCTTGTCTCTAATTTCACCGGGATTGATTACAATCTCTGTTTATTTTGAAGTTGGCTATAGGTTTGCTGCATATTGCCTGTACTATGTTTAGGTAAGTGCCTTGTATCCCTGATCATTCCGGGACTTTAAACCTGAATGAGTGTTGGCATCTAAGGAGATGATCTTTTTTTTTTCTTTCAGTTTGTTTATATGGTGGATTACAGTGAAAAATTTCTGTATATTAAACTACCCCTCTGTACCTGGGATGAAGCCTACTTGGTCATAGTGGATGAAATTTTTGATGTGTTCTTGGATTCGGTTTAAGAGTATTTTGGTGAATATTTTTGCATCAATGTTCATAAGGAAGATTTCCCTGAAATTCTTTTTTGGGTCTATGAGAGGTTTTAGTATCAAGGTGATTGTAGTTTCATGAAATGATTTTTGTTATGATCCTTCTATGTGGAAAAGTTTAAGAAGTATTAGTATTAGCTCTTCTTGGAAGGTCTGATATAATTCTGCCCTGAAACTGTCTGGCCCTGGACTTTTATTTTATTTTTTTGATAGGAGATATTTGATGACTGTTTCTGTTTCTGTAGGGAATATAGGAATGTTTAATTTATTTATCTGATCTTGATTCAGCTTTGGTAAGTGGAATTGATCAAGATTTTAAAATTTTATGGCATATAGTCTTTTGAAGTAAGACCAAATGATTATTTGGATTTCTTCAGTGTCTGTTGTTATATCCCTTTTTTTCATTTCTGATTTTGTTGATTTGGAGAATGTCTCTATGATTTTTAGATAGTTTGACTAAGGATTTGTCTATCTTGTTTATTTTCTCAAAGAACCATCTCTTGGTTTCATTAATTTTTGAAATGTTCTCTTTGTTTCTAGTTTATTTATTTCAGTGCTTAGTTTGATTATTTCCATCTTTGTATTCCTCTTGAGTGTGTATTCTTTATTTTCCATGGCTTTCAGGTGAGCCTTTAAGTTGCTTGTATGAGATGTTTCACATTTCTTTATGAAGGCACTTAATAGTATGAAATTTCCTCTTAGCACTGCTTTCATTGTGTCCCATAAGTTTGGATATGTTGTGCTTTCATTTTCACTGAGTTATATAAAGTCTTTATTTCTTTAATTTTTTTTACCCTGATCCACCTGTCATTGATTAAAGAGTTTTTCAGTTTCCATGTGTGTAGGCTTTTTGCAACTTCTCTTGTTCTTGAGGCCCAGCTTTAGTCCATGGCCATCTCTTCAGATACAAGGGATTATTTCAATCTTCTTTTATCTCTTGAGGATTGCTTTCTGACCAACTATATGGTCTATTTTAGGGTTGATTCTGTGAGGTGTTGAGAAAAAGGTAAATTCTTTTGTGTTTGGGTGAAAGTTTCTGTAGTTGTCTTTTAGGTTCATTTGGTTCATGACATCTGTTAGTGTTGTTGTTTCTTTGTTTAGTTAATATTTAATTGACCTGTCCTTTGTTGAGAATGGGGTGTAGACATCTCCCACTATTAATATGTTGGGATCTAGGTGTGGTTTAAGTTTCACTCATGTTTATTTTACAAATGTAGGTGCCCTTGTATTGAGTGCCTAGATTTTCAGAATTGAGATGTCTTTTTGGTGGATTTTTTTTCTTAGAGGATTATTGAGTGCACTTCCTCATCTCATTTTTATTAATTTTGGTTGAAAGTCTATTTTGATAGATATTAGAACGGCTATTCATTCTTTCTTCTTGTGTCCATTTTCTAGGAAAACCATCATCTTGCCATTTATTTTTAGATAATGTCTATTTTGTTACTTAGGTGTGTTTCTTATATACAATAGATTTTTTGAGTCTTGTTTACACATCCATTCTATTAGTCTGTGCCTTTTTATTGTAGACTTGAGTCCATTGATGTAGAGAAAGATTAATGACCAGTGTCTGTTACATACTATGATTTTGATATTGGTTGTGGTAGTGTGTGTGTATGCCTGGCTACTTTTAGTTTTTCTGTAGTGAAGTTACTTTTTTCCTGTGTTTTCCTGCATATTGTTAGCTTTCTTGTGTTGTATTTATTTTCTTCTAATATCTTCTATAAGGTTGGATTTGTGGGTAGGTACTTTTTAAATTTGTTTTTGTAGTTGAATATCTTGTTTTCTCCATCAATGATGATTGAGAGTTTTACTGGTTACTGGGCTTTCAACTGTGTTTTCTTATTTTCTGCTTGATATTTGTCCAGGCCCTTTTGGCTTTCCTAGTCTCTGTTGAGAAGTCAGTTGTGGTTCTAATGGGTTACTTGGCCTTTTACCCTTGTACATTTTAGTATTTTTCACTTGTTCTGTACACTTACTATTTTAGTTATTATGTGACAGGATGCTTTTATTTTCTGGTCTAATCTATTAAGTGTTCCATAGGACTCTCATATGCTCACAGGCCTCCCCTTTTAATTTGGGATTTTTTTTCAATGTTTTTGTTGAAAATGTTTTCTGAGCCTTGGAGAGTGGAATCTACTTTTTATTCTGTTTCTATTATTCTTAGGTTATGTCTTTTCATGCTGTCCTTGATTTCTTGTATAGTTTGTGTCAGGATTTTTTTAGATTCAACATTTTCTTAGATAGATACATTGATTTCTTCCATTGTATCTTCAACACATGAGATTATTTCTTCCATCTCTTATAGTCTGATGTTTATGTTTACCTCTGTAATTCCTGTTTTTCCCCAACTTCTTCCTCTCCATGATTTCCTCATTTTGAGTTTTCTTTATTTTTAATTTCTATCTTTAGATCTTGAATAATATTGTTGATTTCCTTTACCTCTCTGAATGTATTGTCCTGCTTTTCCTTCAATTCCTTCACCTGTCTGTTTGAACTTTATACTATTTCTTTTATTTATTTCAATGACTTAATTATTTCCTCTCTAAAGCCCAGAAACTGGATGGCTGTGTCTTCCTGCATTTCTTAATGGATGGTCATAATCTGTTTGATTTTATCTTCCTCTATTTCTCTTGATAACCATAATTTGTTTGACTTTATCTTCTTCTATTTCATTACTCATTTTAATCATTTCCTTCATTATCCTCTTTGTAAGCATAAATTAAAGGCCATCTTGAATTTCACTTGTGTTAGGGTGTCCAGAGCTACTTGCCTTTGAATAACTTGGTTCTTGAGATGTCATATTGTTTGGCTTTTGTTGATTGTGCTTTTATGCTGGCCTCTACCCATCTGGGTTTCTCAGATGCAGAAGCTTTTCAGTTTCATGAGATCCCATTGATTGATGTTGCTCTTAGAGCCTGTGTTGTTAGTGCTCTGTTCAGGAAGATTTTCCCTGTGCCAATGAGTTCTAAGCTCTATCCCACTTTTTCTTCTAACCGATTTAGTGTATCTGGTTTTATGTTGAGGTCTTTGATCCATTTGGATTTTAGTTTTGTGCAAGGTGATGAATATGGATCTATTTGCATTATTCTGCATGCAGATATCCAGTTAGACCAGCACCATTTGTTGAAGATGCTGTCTTTTTTCCATTGGATGGTTTTGGTTTCTTTGTCAAAAATCAAGAATTCATAGGTATGTGGGTTTATTTCTGGGTCTTTTATTTGGTTCCATCAATCCACCTTTCTGCTTTGATGCCAATACTACACAGTTTTTTATTACTATTGCTCTGTAATACAGCTTGAGATCAGGAATGGAGATACCTCCAGATGATCCTATTGTTGTACAGGATCGTATTGGAAATTCTTGTTTTGTTTTTTGTTGTTGTTGTTGTTGATAATTTTTCTTTTAAGTTACAGAGCTAAACAGAGAATTCTCTGTAGAGGAACATAGAATAGCAGAGAAACACTTAAAGAGATGCTCAACATCCTTAGCCATCAGGGAGATGCAAATCCAAAGGACCCTGAGATTTCACCTTACACCCATCAGAATGGCTAGGATCATAAATTCAAGTGACAACACATGCTGGAGAGGTTGTGGAGAAAGGGGAACACTCCTCCATTGCAGGTGGGAATATAAACTTGTGGTTACTTTGGAAATCAATCTGGTGCTTTCTCAAACAATCAGGAATACTGCTTCCTTTTAATCCAGCTATACCACTCCTAGGCATGTATCCAAAATATGCTCTAGTACACAACATTTACTCAACCATGTTTATAGCAGCTTTATTCATAATAGCAAGAATCTGGAAATGATGCAGAACACCATCAATGGAGGAATAGATAAAGAAACTGCGGTACTTTTACAGTGTATTACTACTCAGCAATCAAAAAGGAGGAAATCAGGAACTTTGCAGGCAAATGGTGGAGTCTAGAAAAGATCATCCTGAGTGAGGCATCACAGGAGCAGAAAGACACACATAGTATATACTCACTTATAAGTGGGTACTAGACCTATAAGATAGGATAAACATACTAAAATATGTATACTTAAGGAAGCTAAACAAGGAAGAGGACCCAGGGTAAGAAGATAAATCCTCACTTAGAAAGACAAATGGTATGGATATTGGAAGTAGGATAAAACAAGTAACAGGACAGGAGACTACCACAGAGGGCCTCTGAAAGACTCTACCTAGGAGTGTATCAAAGCAGATGCTTTTTGACTCATAACCAAACCGTCGGCAGAGCACAGAGAACCATATGAAAAAGGGGAAGTTAATACAACCTGGAGAGGACAGGAGCTCCACAAGGACCAAATATATCAGAGCACAGGGGTCTTTTATGAGATTGTTTCTCCAACCAAAGACCATGTATGGATATAACCTAGAACTCCTGCTCAGATGTAGCCCATAATAGCTCAGTATCCGAGTACCCTAGTAAGGGGAATAGGGAAGATTTCTGACATGAACAAAATGGATGGCTGTTTGAGCTCCCCTCCGGCAATGGAAGAGCAGCCTTGCTAGGCCACTGAGGAAGACATTGCAGCCAGTCATGCAGACACACAATAAGCTAGGGTCAGAGGGAAGGTGAGGAAGACCTACTCTATCAGAGGACTTGGAAAGGGGTAGGGAGGAGATGAGGGAGGGAGGGTGGTATTGGAAGGGATAGACATTGGAAGCAGGAGAAGACAAGCAACAGGACAGGGGCCTACCAAATAGAGCCTCTGAAAGACTCTATTGATTGAGGTATTGAAGCAGAAGCTCAATAGCCAAACTTTGGCCAGAATGCATGGAATTTTTTTTTTGAAAAGGGGGGAGATAGACAAATCTGGATGAGACAGGAACTCCAAAGGAGACCAACAGAGCCAAAATATATGTGCCCTGGGGGCCCTGAAGATACTGATATCCCAATCAAGGACAATGCATGGAGAGGACATATAAAACAGGCTCACATGTAGCCCATAGACTCAGTCTCCAAGTGGGGTCCTTTTTAAAGAGAGCAGGGGCTTTCTCTGACATGAACTCAGTGTCAGGCTCTCTGATCACCTCCACCTGGGGGTACAGCCTTACCAAGCCATAGAGGAAGACAATTTAGACAGTCCTGATGAGACCTGATAGGCTAGGGTCAAATAGAAGGGGAGGAGGACCTCCCCTATCAGTGGACTAGGAGAGGGGCATAAGGGGAGAAGAGGGAGAGAGGGTAGGTTTGGGAGGAGATGAAGGAGGTGGCCACAGCTGGGGTACAAATTGAATAAATTGTAAGAAATTATAATAATAAAAAAAAGAAAGAAGTAATATTCACATGCAAATATTCTAAATGTTGTCATCTGTATTGCTTGCTAGCCTTCACAACCACAAATAACTCCAAGGCTAATTGAAATACAGTGTCTTCCTTAAAAGTCAAACTTTAATGTTACAGACAATGGAACTTGTATTTCAATATGTATAGTGTATTATCAGCCTAGTCACAACATTTAAATTCAGTTCATGAAACCATTTTAGATTAAGGTACTATTATAAAGGAATCTATCAGTGGCACTCGATCAGTGCTTGCCGAGAAGCAAGCAAAATTAAAATTTACTGTGCCCCCTCCCATATTTAAGGTGGCTGTATGAAGTTTAATAAGCTTAATATATTATTTCTTATGGAATTTTTTCCATGTTGTTAATTACTATAAAATACGTCATCTCATCCTTTTTGTCCACCATTCTAAAATTCAGGACACTAGTGGTATGCTCATGAGTAATAAAAATTGGAATACTGCCTTTAAATTTATTTGTAGATTTATACTCACATATTCTATTCCTAAAATACCCCCTAAAATTGCCTTAAAACACATTTAACTTGCTTTGAAAGCATTACTCTGACTTCAATATGACCCTGAACCATCAAAACTATCGATAAGGTCATCAACAGGCAGAGAATGAAAATGGAGAGTCAGGAAGGAAAATTTCAAATTTCAGCTTATGTAATTTTTTCACTGATAACAACCAGTTGCTTTAGGGACATTCCATACTTATAAGTGGCAGAACAGCTACTGCTCTAATAATGCCATTTTGTACCCCACAGTTCTTTTAATAAAATTTATTACCCAAGCAAAGGAGCTGTAAAATTAAAGGACCATTCAGACCATGTTTAAAAGGACCATCATTGGCTTTAAATAAATATAGATGCATGGAGCTTCTCTGCAGGTGGCTGTGGATACTTGGTGTTTATGAAGCCACAACTTAGTGTGCTAGGTAGTTTGTTGACGACTTGACAAAAGCTAGAGTTATTTAAATCCAGGAACCCTCAACAGAGAAAATACCTCCTTAAGATCTGTCTGTACAGCAATTATTTTTAAATTTGTAATTGATGGAGGAAGGCCTTGCTCAACAGTGCCATCCCTAGGCTGATGGCCCTGGGTTCTATAAAAAATCTGGGGACTGCCCTCCCCATGAGGGAGGAGCAGCCTAACTAGATCCCAGAAGAGGACATTGCAGCCAGCACTGAAGAGACCTGATAAGCTAGGATCAGATGGAAGGGGAGGAGGTCCTCCCCTATCAGTGAACTTGGAGGGGGTCAGGGAGAAGATGAGGGAGGGATGAGGAGAGTGGGAGGGAATGAGGGAGGGGGCTACGGCTGGGATACAAAATATATAACCTATGATTAATATAAAAATAAATAAATTACTGATAAAAACACACACAAAAAACAACAACAAAACAAACAACAACAACAAAATCCAGCTGAATAAGCCATGAGCAGCAAGCCAGTAGGCAGCACTGCTCCATGCCCTCTGCATCGGCTCCAGTTTCAAGGTTCCAGATCTGTCTGAGATCATATCCTGAATGCCTTTGAAAATGAACTGTGAATATGAAAACATAATACAAATAAACCCTTTTCTCCTTAATTTCCTTCAGTTGTGGGGTTTCATCACAACAATAGTAACCTTAAATAAGGCTTCTAGAATAAAATCGAAGGTGATTTGGTGCCTACCATTTGTCTATTCCTGTGTTCTTTTGGGAGACAGTGACATCATATTTACTTGCCTTGTCATGTTTACTCATCTTTTTCCATTTACTATTTAAAACTGTTGTAATCCCTCAACTTCTTCCAGAAGCGAATGATTTCAGATTTCCTTGCACTTAGCCTTTCTTATAATCTATTTAATTTTAACTTATTTTAAAATTCCTGAAAACACATATAGGCTAATTTAGCCAGAAAGTGAATTACCTTTTACAAATATGAACTCCTGGGTCCAGGTACTCTTCTTCATCTTCTTTTTAATAATATTCGTTCATTTCAGGGAAACGTGTTTGCTAGCAATTTGCATTGAGAAATGTCTTGAATAAGTAAACAGATGTTTTGTCCCTATGACAAATTGCTCTCTACATAGCAGGAAAATTCACCTCAAATTTTTCCTTAAAACTCCCTTCCTATCTTTGCTCACATAATTGCTTTAATCCAATAGTATTTCTTTTTTGGCTACATCAAACTTTCACCCTGATCCTAAAGCAAGATGTATTCAATAAAGCTGTGAGCCTACTTAAGAGCAAGATTATACAAAAATATAATGTCATTTACTAAAAAGATGAATAAATCCATCCTCGTCTACAGAGCTATATCTAGGTCAGCCAGGATGTGGTAAAGGCTCCTTTGGTGAGCCATTCCTTTGTAGAAAGCTGAAATCGGCACTAAAAGGTTATGATTCATGCAATCTGTTTGCTGTGGAAATGGGATCATGGTTAGAGATGTTGGCATTTTAAGACCTGCTGACACAGTGAATAAAATTTGCTATTGTTAGTTCATGACCTGCATGCTTTTTCTTTACCCTGACTCAATCCTTACTGGTACGATCAATCTTTTCAGTGTTTGGTTCTAGTTTAATGAGCCAGAAAAGTAACTTTGTAGTATCAAAATGTCATCCAACTGTATATTTATTGTAAATAATGGTCAACAGTGGTCAATAAATAATTTTATATTCCCTTTTAAAAAAGATGAACAAATGAAACTACATCAAATTTCGAGTAGGGTTAGAGTTTAAGTATTACTGAGTCTCTAAATGTGAAACTGGAATTATGATAAGTGTGTGAGACATGTGCCACTGATTGTGAATATATCTATATAGAAAGATAGACAGGTAGGTGGATAGATAGGTAGACAGAAAAACAGACAGACAGATAAATAGATAAACAGATAGATAGAATGATACATAGGTAGGTCTGAAATATACAAATATGTGTCTGTCATAGTATATGAACATTCTCTATGTGGTTAGTGTGTCCTGTGTACATGATTCACAGGCTCACTACTTGGTATTGCACAGCTAATTATGGGGCTCACACATGATAATTCAAGAATCCAGCTGCCAAAACAAAACCTGAAGAAATACAGCACCACTAAGACATGCTAATATGGAGGGGCAAAATCTCATAGGCCCCCACCTATAAAAAAAGAACTATGGACACCCAAGATATTCTGAGAACGGAAGACAAATGTGTATAAACAAATATCTATTCATATCAACTTTGTCAGTCATTACTTTATGTTGTTATCTGATATATAAGTGTGAAATTCAGATGAGACATCTGGGTTAGGAAAATGTAAAGAATGATAACTCCTTGTAGATACAAACAATGCATTTATGACTATAATATTATTATTTGTATTTATTAGGTTTTAAGTTCACTATAAACTAAGGAATTTAATTACATCATTTTGTATGCCCATTCACATACCCTATATATTAATGAAAACTTACGGTGTCCTGAGTTGTGATTCCTTTTTATCCACCACAGGATGTTTATGCATACTTTTTTTTCCCAAATTGCAGAGGAAACTTTTACATGTAATGAAATGATGCAATTCATACTCTAAGAAATAAAAAAGTTTTGAAGAGTCAATAAAATAATTCCTTAGCTCAACCAAAATGATAACTCTAAGAAAGGCTCTGAGAAAATAGTTTTTCTAATTTTCTCTGTCTTGTTTTGCAAAGGAGTTTAACATGTAATTATGCATCGATTAGTTTTCTTTAAATTATACAGACTATTAGATATTTTTATTAGTTCAATAAAAAATAGATGTAAGTTACTAGACAGTAGCTACATAGAAGCTAAGTAACTTATAAATGATTTTCTAGATTTTAAATCGAAATGACTACTGAAAGCATAACCTATACTCAAGAATATTCACTTAGGGGTAATTCTGGACAATAATAAAATGTATAAGCAAAAGATCATCTGGGAAAATTCTTCAATTCATTATATTTTATTTATTTATTATTTATTACAATTTATTCATTTTGTATTCTGGCTGCAGCCCCTCCCTCACTTCCTCCCAGGCCCATCAACCCTCCTTCAATTCCCACTATGCCCCTCCCCTAGTCCACTGATAGGGAAACACCTCCTTCCCTTCCATCTAACTGACCAAAAATTCTACCAGAGAACTCATTCAGCTGATAAACATTTCCATCAAAATTACTGGATATAAAATTAACTTCTAAAATATGAAGCCCTCCTTCATACAAAAGACAAATCAACTGAGAAAGAAATTAGGGGAAAAAAACACCCTTCCCTATAACTACAAAACAAAAACAAAAACAAAAACAAAAACAAAACAAAAAAACCCAGAAAGTTCCTTGGTGTGACTCTAACCAAGCAAACAAAAGACTTGTATGGGGGAAAAACGTAAAAATAAAAGTAAAAACTTCAAGCCTCTAAAGAAATAAATTGAATAAGATATCAGAAGACTGAAAGATCTCCCATCCTCATTGCTCGGTAGGATTAACATGGTAAACATGGCTATCTTATCAAAAAAGTCTATAAATTTATTGCAATTCTTATCAAAATACCAACAAAATTATTTACAGAGCTTGAAAGAACAATTCTCAACTTCATGTAGAAAAACAAACAAACAAACAAATCCAGAATAGCTAAAATAATCATGTACATTTAAAAACCTTTTGTAAGTTCTCCATCCCTGATCTCAAGCTATACTATAGAGCAACAGTAATAATACTGGCATAGAAACGGGCCGGAGGATCAGTGGAATCGAATTGAGATGCAGAAATATACCCACACAACTATGGATACTTGATTTTTGACAAAGAAGCCAAAAACCATACAATGGAAAAATGATAGCATCTTCAACAAATGGTGCTGGCTAACTGGATGTCTACACATATGCAAATATATATGCAAATATCTACTGGATATCTACACATATGCAAATAGATCCAAATTTATCACATTGGATTTTTTTACGTAGTTTAAAAAAAGTAAATCCAATAGTGTATACATTTTTTAAGACGGTTAAAATAAAAATTTTGCTATTCATTGAATGTTAATTCTTGAGACTCCGGTATTTAGATAAGTCAATTTAAACTTGTAATAGCTCACAAACAAACAAAGAATAAGAGACAAAGTGAAAGCAAATATCTATCTTTCTATCTTTACATATCAGGATCTTTTAAACTGCAGATCTTTTATCTGTGTGCTGATTAAATCACCCTGCTAATAGGTAAATGAATGTGGACTAATAGGAAAAGTTTGCATTTCACAGCTTTGGGGAGGAGCAGTTGAGTTTTAAGACCTGTGAAAGGTTTAGTTGAAACATATTGCTGTAATGCATGCCTCTCAACATCAAGTGGAACCCAATTTAAATTTAGAGCATAGGTAATCCTTTAAAGATACAGGTTTTACATAACATTTTTGTGATTTTCTTCTATAAAATAAAATGGAAATACACTTTTCTTGTTTTTACTTAAAACATGTGATAAAATTGTACACAGCAAAGATGTGAGGTACTATAATATTAATATTTCCTCTTTTCAACCCAATTTTATTTTTCTTTGTTTCTAAAGGTTGCTATTTTTGTAGGATGTATTTTCCTTTTGTTAAGAAGGAATTGATCCTTATTTGGAAGTCTCTTCCTGCTAAGAAGTAATAATTTAACTAATTTATGAGTATCATATCATTAGTTCTAAGACAAGGAGCAAAGATTAAGGAATCTAAGCCTTTGCAGATGCTTGGAAACTGATAGATGAAAATAATCATTAGTTAATCAATATGAGCTTTTACTTATTTCACATTTTTTTCTTTTACAATTTCGCACATGTACATAATGAATTTTCATCTGTTTTTTTCTCCTTTATTCTTTCTCATCCCAAATTTTCTCCCACTAAAGCCATTCTTCACAAGAAACACACATTCTACTTTTACATGTTAAAAAAAAAATTCTACAGTTCAACATTTTTTTAACCACTGAGTTTAATTGTGGTTCCTTGTGTGAATATGTTTGTTGGGATATTGACTAGAAAATAGAAAACTTCTTAATAGCCACACCATTGAAGAAATAATGCCTCAATCCTCTGGAGAAATGGGTTCTCATGTGCATACCACTCTTTATTATAGGTTGTTGTATCCAAACTCTACAGGTCATATGCATATCATCGCAGCTCATGAGAGTTTAAGACTGCAACTGTTCTATCTTGCCTATGATAGTATTCACAGCACCTTCCTGTGATTTTCGGGTTCTTTTGGCCCCTTTTCAAGCAATTTTTCCTCATTCGGGAATGGTGATACAGATGTTCCACTTGATGGTGAGCACTCAAAAGTTAATTATTCTCTGCACTTTAGTCATCTAGCATGGATTTTCTAAATATTTCTGAAAAAACTGCTGGTTTAATTATAAAAAAAAAAAACCACTTCTGGGGGGGGGGCGTCCAAGATAGCAGCGACCAGCATACACCTTATCTGAGGGACAAAGGATCTAAAACCCCAAAAATTGGTGAGTGGAGGGCCTGATGAATCCAGAACAATGACATTGATGCTTCCAGGGAGAAAGGGCACTATCCATGAAATAAGTCCATTTAGATTTCCACAGATTCTACCACAGAGAACAGTGTGCAGGCCCCACCGCCAGTGGCTCCAAGCAAAGAAACCTGGCTTAGGATCTGGGACAGAGAATACTCAATCCCCACTCCTCTGACACCCAGGACTGGTTGCCATAATCCTTCCCTGGCAGAGGTAAAGGCTATGGAGGCAGCTTGCAGAGACAGCCACAGAGCAGTGTGCACAGGCCCTAGTGCCAGCAGCTCCCAGCCCTGCACACAATGCTGGTGGACACCAAGATCTGCTATTACAGCACCACTGAGCTGACTGTTAGCCTACACATGCATTTGCCCCAGGGGGATCAAATCAGGGAACAGAGAACAAGGGGAAACCTGGGCTTTCCTACTGGTCCTGCCAAAGAGTGAGTGCTTCTTCAAATGAATACTTGCAGAGGCTCAGGTCTGGGGCCCCTCTATTCCAGACACCAGACAAGGGATCCCTACCACCCACTCATCTATTGTGGGAAATATAGGGAATCTTGGGACAGCATTTGCAACACTGAAGCCCCTGCTCTGTGGTCTACTAGTGAATTCCAGGCAAACAATTCCCGGAGCATAAATAGATCTGCATACCAGTGGCCTGTAGGCCACTTATGCAGTCAGGCAATCTGTGCCTGCACATTGTATGCAAAAACAGTGCCTTCAAGTAGCACCAGTGTCATTTTCCTCACTTAGGTACAGCTGAAACACCAACACACACTCTCAAACCAGTGGACCTCTCATCTTCCTGAGAAACATTCCAGAAATCAGAAAAAGATGGACCCAATCTGAAGTACAGACTCCAAGAACAAGCAGTGAGGGTTACAGATAAGTAGATGGCCAGATGCACGCATAAGAACACACCCAACAAAAATCAAGACAGGACGGTATCACCAGAAACCCGGAAAATCAATGGACATTTCAGAAACTCAAGAAAATGACTTTAAAACTATGCTAATCCAATTATTATAGGCTTATAAGAGGAAATGAACAAATCTCTCAGAGAAATTGCTACACAAATAGAAGCATATAAAGAGGAAATAAACAACTCTTTCAAAGAAATAGCTACACAAGTAGAGGCATATAAAGAGGAAACAAACAACTTTCTCAAAGAAATAACTACACAAGTAGAGGCAAAGAAAGAGGAAACAAACAACGCTCTCAAAGAAATATCTGCACAAATGGAGGCAAATAAAGAAGAAACAAACAAAGTTAACAAAGAAATACAAGAAAATGCAGCCAAACAAGAAGAGACACAATTAGCAGCATACAGTGAGGAAACAAACAAAAAATAGAAGCCATCATAGAAAAGCGGGATTCCACATTCAAACAGATTAAGGAAATGGTGCAAAGCATGAAAACGGAATTAGAATCAATAAAGAAAACACAAACAGAAAAAATCCCTGGAGCTGGAAAACTTAGAGAAAATATCAGGAACCACAAAGGTAAGCATAAGCAATAGAATACAAGAGATGGAAGATAGATTCTTTGGTGCTGAAGATACACTGGCAGAAATTGATATGTCTCTCAAAGAAAAAAAAATAAAATCAGAAAATTTCCAAACACAAAACATCCAAGAAATCAAGGACAAGGACGCCATGAAAAGACAAAATCTGAGAATAATAGGAGTGGATGAAAAAGAAGATACCATGCTCCAAGGTCCAGAAAATATTTTCAAGAAAGTCATAGAAGAAAATTTTCCCAACTTAAAGAAACAGATGTCCATAAATACAGAAGAGGCCAACAGAACACCAAATAGACTAGACCATAAAATACACTCCTCATGTCACATCATAGTCAAAACATTAAACCTGCAGATCAAAGAAATATTAAAAGTAGCAAGGTTAAAAGACCAAGTAACATAAAAAGCTGGACCTTTCAGAACAAAAATCAACATTCATTGATCACTAGTATCTATCAATATCAATGTACTCAATTCTCCAACAAAAAGACACAGACTAACAGAATGGTTGCAGAAATAGGATTCTGCTGCATCCAAGACACATACCTCTGCAACAAAGACATACACTACTTCAGAATAAAGGGTTGGAAAAAATGTTTTTTTTTCCAGCAAACGGACCCAGAAAACAAGCTGGGGTAGATATTCTAATATCTAATAAAATAGACTATCAACCAAATTAATTAAAAAAATATGGAGGGGCACTACATTCTAATCAAAGGAAAAATCCTCCAAGAGGACATCACAATTCTGAAGATCTATTCCCTAAATACAAGAGCTCCTACATTTGTAAATAAAATATTATTAAAGCTTAAATCACACATCAATCCCAACACTTTCATAGTGGGAGACTTCAACACCCCACTCCACCAAGGGAAAGATCATCTAGACAGAATCCAAATAGGGAAATAAAGACACTTACAGATGTCCTAAATCAAATGGATGTAATAGATATCTACAGTACTTTTCACCAGAACTTTTAACCAGAACTCAAAAAAGTATACTTTCTTTTCAGCACCTCATGGAACCTTCTCCAAAATAGACCATGTAGTGGGCCACGACACAAGCCTCAATAGATACAAGAAGATTAAAATAATCTCCTGTATTGTATATGACCATCATGGACTAAACTGGACCTCAACAACAACAGAAATAGCAAAAAGCTTACACACACAAGGAAACTTAACGACTTGCTGCTCAATGACAGCTGGGTCAAGGAAGAAATAAAGGAAGAAATTAAAGACTTCCTAGAATTCAATAAAAAGGAAGGTACGTCAAGCCCAAATTTATGGGACACAGTGAAAGCAATCCTCAGAGGAAAATTCATAGCACTAAGTGCCTTCAAGAAGAAATTTGTAACATCTCCTACAAGCAACTTGATGGCCCAATTAAAAGCCATAGTGGAGAAAAAGAAAAAGAAGGAGGAGGAGGAGGGGAAGGGGAAGGAGGAGGAGGAGAAGGAGAAGAAGAAGAAGAAGAAGAAGAAGAAGAAGAAGAAGAAGAAGAAGAAGAAGAAGAAGAAGAAGAAGAAGAAGAAGAAGAAGCAAATACACCCAAGAAGAGCAGATGACTGGAAATAATCAAACTCATAGCTAAAATCAATAAATTAGAATCAAGTAAATCTATTCAAAGAATCAAAGAGACCAAGAGCTGGTTCTTTGAGAAAATCAACAAGATAGATAAACCTTTAGCCAAACTAACTAAAGGGCAGAGAGAATTTATCCAAATCAGCAAAATCAGAAATGAAATGGGGGACATAACTACAGACAGTGAAGAAACCCAAACAATCATTAGGTCTTACTACCAAAGCCTATATGCCACAAAATTTGAAAATCTAAAGGACCAATGAATGTTAATTTCTTTTGATGTGGGGTTGTTGGTGTTAGTACATTATGCTGCTTGTATTTTTTTTATTTTTATTTTTTGTTGTTGTGTAATTATCTATATCCTGTGTTTTCTTGGATGTACTTTTTTCCCCCCCATTGGATTGGAATTTTCCTTCTAGTATCTTCTGTAGGGCTGGGTTGCTGGGTAAATATTGTTTAAATTTGGTTTTTTCATGGAATATTTTGATTTTTCCATTTATTTGAAAGCTTTGCTGGGTAGTCTGGGTTGGTATCTGTGGTCCCTTAGAGTCTACATGACATGTGCCCAGGCCCTTCTGGCTTTCATAGTTTCTGCTGAGAAATCTGGTATGATTCTGATAGGTCTATCTTTTTATGTTACTTGGCCTTTTACCTTTGCTGCTTTTAATATTTTTTCTTTGTTCTAAAGGAAATGGACAATTTTCTTGATAGATTCCTTCTACCAAAATTAAGTCAAGATAAGGTAGAAATAATGAATAGTCCCATATTACCCAAGGAAATAGAAGTAGTCATCAAAAGTCTCCCTTCAAAAATAAAAAAGCCCAGGGCCAGATGATTTCAGCACATAATTCTATCAGAGCTTCAAAGAAGTGCTAACTCCAATTTTCTTCAAATTATTCCACAACATAGAAACAGAAGGAACATTACCAAACTCATTCTATGACATCACAGTCATCAGGGAGATGCAAATCAATGACCCTGAGATTTCACATTACACCCATCAGAATGGCTAAGATCAAAAAGTGAAGTGACAATACATGCTGGAGAGGATGTGGAGAAAAGGAAATATTCCTCCATTGTTAGTAGGAATGTAAACTTGTACAACCACTTTGGAAATCAAACTTGTGATATTTCAGAAAATTTGGGATACCTCAAGATCCAGCTTTAGCTGTCCTAGGCATATATCCAAAATATGCTCAAGTACACAACCAGGACATTTGCTCAACCATGTTCGTAACAGCATTATTCATCATAGGCAGAACCTGGAAACAACCCAGATGTCCCTCAACTGAGGAATGGATAAAGAAATTGTGATACATTTACACAGTGGAATACTACTCGGCAATTAAAAATAAAGAAATCATGAAATGTGCAGGCAAATGGTGGGATCTAGAGAATATCAAACCTGTGCAAGGTATCGCAGAAGCAGAAAGACACAAACTGTAAATACTTATAAGTGGATATTATACATATAATGTAGGTTAAACATACTAAAATCTGTACACTCAAAAAAGCTAAGCAAGGAGGAAGACCTGGTTAAGATGATCAGTCCCCCTGCAGAATGGCAAAGGGGATGGACATCAGAAGGAGAAAAAAAGGAACAGGACAGGAGCCTACCAGAGAAAGCCTCTGAAAGACTCTACCCATCAGTGTATCAAAGCTGATGCTGATAATCAACTCTGGGCAGAGTGCAAGGAATCTAATGAAAGAAGGGGGAGATAGTAAGACTTGGAAGGGACAGGAGTGCCAGGAGGAGAGCATCAGAACCAAAAAATCTGGAAACAGGATTTTTTTATGACACTGATACTCCAACTAAGGACCGTTCATGGAGATAACCTAGAATCCCTGATCAGATGTAGCACATGGAAGCTCAGTGTCCAAAGGATACATTAGTAAGGGGAACAGGGACTGTCTCTGATATGAAGTCAGTGGCTGGCTCTTTGAATACCTCTCCCTGAGGGGGAGCAGCCTTGCCATGCCACAGATAAAGATAATGCAAGCGTACATGATGAGACCTGATAGGCTAGGGTCAGATGGAAGGGGTGGAGTTCCTTCCCTATCAGTGAACTTTATGGGGATATGGGAGGACATGAGGGAGGGAGGCTGGATTTGGAGGGAATGAGGGTGGTGGCTACAGCTGGAATACAATGTGAATAAACTGTAATTAATATAAAAATTAAAATTAAAAATATATGAGTGTGTCTTATGCCCCGATCCAAGGGACCTAGTTATTCATGGGGTCTGAGGGGAGCCAAGTCTGAAAGAAAAACGGGCAGGAAAGAAGGCAGAGACCAAGCAGTTTCCTTGTCAAGGTCTCTTTTAATGGCATGAAAAGTACCAGTTTTAAAAGCTGAGAAAGGAAGGAGCAGGGAGGGGGAAGGTAAAATTCCTGTGAGAGGAGTGGTTGTGCAGTTTGCGATCTTGGAATGTTGCTCAACCTGGGAGCTTCCTTATCTCTGGAATGTCCAGTTCCAACTACATGGCTGTTGTTTTCCAGGGTCAGCAATTCTTAGCGAGAGGAGCCTTTTATTCTAAGCCATATTTGTTCCCAACAGTCTTATTTCTTAACCATTTCAGAGTTTTTATCTCTTTACCCCAATGTATTAGCAAAAAGCAAAAGCATGTAACTGTAATTTTGGAGAAAGAGAATTCAAAGTGGAAACTGATTTTTCCTCTGAATTTCACTTTATGGGAAAACCATCTAATTTCAGGCTTGTTGCAATGATGGCCAAAATTAATTAATTTTAAAAAGCATACATATAGTCTATGCCCTTGGGTGAAGGGAGGGTAGAGCAGTTCTCAGAGGCCTCCTTTTAACCCAAGGGTTTTTATTTTTCTATTTTTTTATATTTGTATGTACATATTTATTTAAAGCCAAGGGATTATCTATATTTCTATAAATATGTAACTAGCAACGTAAAAAATAAATACAAATTGTATGCATTAGAGTATACATAGATGCACATTCTACTTCTGAAAAAACTTCCAAACTCAGAAACATTACAAATGTTTTTATTTTATTTTTTATTAAATTTTTATTTTTTATATTAATTACAGTTTATTAACTTTGTATCCCAGCTGTTGCCCCCTCCTTCATTCCCTCCCAATCCCACCTTCCCTCCCTCATCTCCTCACTGCCCCTCTCTAAGTCCACTAACATGGGAAGTCCTCTCTCCTTCCATCTGACCTTAGGTTATCAGTCCTTTTAAGGACTAGCTGCAATGTCCTCCTCTGTGGCCTAGCAAGGCTGCTCCTCCCTTGGGGGTGGGGAGGTCAAAGAGGCAGCCACTGAGTTCATATAAGAGACAGTCCCTGTTCCCCTTACAAGGTTACCCACTTGGATACTGAGCTACTATTGGCTACATCTGAGCAGGGGTTCTAGGTTATATTCTTAATCTTTCAACTGTTTTATTATTTTATAGTTTAATCATATTTTGATCATATTCACTCCGCCAATGTTATCCCAGATCCATCTCTATTCTCAAGGTATGTAACTTCTAGTGGTCATTAAAAAAAATTCATCCATTCTCTTTAGTTCTGATCATAAACTCTAGCCTGTGCGGCTATCCACCATGAATGTTTGACCTACCAATATACACTCCTTTAAAACAAATTGGCTTTTCCTCTTCTGGCAGCTATAAATTATCAGTAACCCAGTGACTAGAATTAAGGATTTGCTCTCACTTTCCTCTCCATTTTCGGACTTACTCTGGATTGCTGTCGCAAGAATTGTGATTTTATACTTGCAACTGCCCTGTTATGTCCAGTCAAAACTAGTTCCCTAATTAAGTTATGGTAGGGACTAGTTATTCAGTACAAAAATTTTAGGGGACTTTTATGAATCATTCTAAAATATATTGTAGCTTTCCCATAATTTCTGGAGATCTAGAATAAACTCATGATAAAATTAAACTATTACATCTATCTATTGTTTTATCTCTTCATTTTTACATTTTTATTTGTTCTAGGAAATGTCCTTTGTAGATAAATGAAAATAAAAAATCTATTAACTTATATATCTTGTGTCAAAGGTTTGTGGCAAAATATATAAATTTCAAAGTTCCAGGTAAACAATAATAACTGAAATACATTTAGTACATGAAAACAATTATTAACAATGTCCTGTTAAGGCAGAACTTTCCAGAGCACTAGGTTGGTGGTACAGAAGAAGCCTCTGGCTCAATTGCACTGTGCTAAACTCCTCTTTCTGCTCAGTATATGTAAAACATGGTGAAAGAAACCACTTAGTATGATGTTTTGGGGGTCAAACTCAATGTCATCCAGGAAGAATTGAAATTGGTATATAGAAAATTGTCTTTGAAGTACTACCCTAGTAAGAATGACCATGATGGAGAAAAGTTTAAACAAATTTCTCAAGCTTATGAAATTATTGCTGATTCCCTCCCCCCCCAAAAATTGGGTGGAGAATTCTATGATAAAGGAAGAGAGAGAGGTATTAAAGATAGTGGTTCACATAGTGGTTTTGGCTCACCCATGGATATCTTTGATATGTTCTTTGAAGGAGGAGGAACGATGGAAAGAGAAAAGAATGGCAAAAATATTGTGCATGAGCTCTCAATGACCTTAGAAGACTTATATAGTGCTTCAACAATAAAACTGGCCCTGTAAAAGAATGTGAATTGTAACAAATATGAAGGTCTGGAAGGTAAGAAAGGAGCAGTGGTGTGCTGTCCCAACTGACTCGTGGCTAGCATGCAAATATGAATGAGAACAGGAGTGGTTTAGCAAATTTAGTCAGTGTGCATGGAGTGTGAAAATCATGCAGAAAATATCAGAAATAAAGACAGATGTAAAAGTTTCAATGGAAGAAAGTTCAAGAAAAGATTTTAGAAGTTCATATTGGTACAGGCATGAAAGACAGTCAGAAGATAACATTCCATGGTGAAGGAAACCAAAAACCAGCACTGGAGCTAGGAGATGCTGTGTTAAACAGGAAGGACCATGCTGGGTTTGGTTTTTTTTTTTAGTATTTTTTTGTTTTAATTTTTATTAATTGCACTTTACTAACTTTGTATCTCCCCATAGCCCCCTCCCACCTCCTCTCTCAATCCCACCTTCCCTCCCTCTAATCCACGCTTGCCCCTCCCCAAGTCCACTGATAGGGGAAGACATCCTCCCCTTCCATCTGATCCTAGTCTATCTGGTCTCATTAAGAGTGGCTGAGGTCCATCCATTTTGCCTTTCTTAATGGGGATTGAGCATTTTCCTTCTTGATTAGTTTCTTTAGCTGTACAGATTTTAGAAGGTTTATCCTGCAGTATATGTCTAATATCCACTTAAGAGTAAGTATATACCCTGTGTGTCTTTCTTTTTCTGGGATACCTCACTCAGGATGTTCTTTTCCAGTTCCCACCATTTACCTGCAAATTTCCTAGAGACTGGGAAAGGATCTTCACCAAACCTATATTTGACTGAGGGCTAAGATCCAGTATATAAAAGGAACTCAAGAAGTTAAATAGCAAGAAAGCAAGTAATCCAATTTAAAAACTGGGGTACGGAGCTAAACAGAGAATTCTCAACAGAGGAATATCGAATGGCTGAAAAACACTTAAAGAAATGCTCCACATCCTTAGTCATCAGGAAAATGCAAGTCAAAACGACCCTGAGATTTCATCTTACACACATCAGAATGGCTAAAATCAAAAACTCAAGTGACAACACATGCTGGAGACTTTGTGAAGAAAGGGGAAGCCTTTTCCACTGCTGGTGAGAATGTAAACTTGTACAACCACTCTGGAAATCAATCTGGTGCTTTCTTTCTTTCTTTCTTTCTTTCTTTCTTTCTTTCTTTCTTTCTTTCTTTCTTTCTTTCTTTCTTTCTTTCTTTTTTAGGTTGGATTCCTCCTCTTCTTTGTTTTTATTTTTTTTTATTTTTATTTTTATATCAATCAGAGGTTAGGTACTTTGCATCCCAGGCATAGCCCCCTCCCTTTTTCCCTCCCACTATCCCCATCCCCCCTTCATCTCCTCCCCGCCCACTCCAAGTCTACCTACAAGGGAGGGTTTCCTCCCCTTCCATCCGACCCCAGTTCATCTTGTCTCCTCAGGGCTGGCTACAATGTCTTCCCCTGGGATCTAGCCAGGCTGGTTACTCCCTGGCGTGTATGGGGAAGAGTCAAAGAGCCAGCCATCAAGTTCATGTCTGAAACAGTCCCTGTTCCCCTTACTAGGGTCTTCAGTTGGATACCGAGCTACTATGAGCCACTTCTGAGCAGGGGTTCTAGGACATATCCATACATGGTCCTTGGTTGGAGAAACTGTCTAGTCTAAGACCCCTGTGCCCTGCTCAGTTTGGTCTTTGTGAAGCTCTTGTTCTCCACAAGTCTTATTAACTTCCCTATTTTTATTATTATTTCCCGCCCTCTGCCGAAGGCTTGGTTGTGAGTCTTAATATCTGCTTTGATACATTGCTATTTTGATTCTTTCGGAGGCCCTCTGGTATGCTCCTGTCCTGTTTCTTGTTTTATCCTCCATACAATGTCCATCCCAATGGTTCCTCTAAATGAGCATTGATCATACCAACCTGGGGACCTCCTTCTTGTATATATTCCCTAGGTGTATAAATTTCAGCATGACCTTCTTATCCTATAGGACTATATAAGTGAGTATATACCATATGTTTCTTTCTGCTTTTGGGATACCTCACTTAGGATGATCGTTTCCAGGTCCCACCATTTGCCTGCGAATTTCAAGATTCCCTCCTTTTTAATTGCTGAATAGTATTCCGTTGTGTAAAAGTACCATAATTTCTGTATCCATTCCTCAACTGAGGGACATCTGGGTTGTTTCCAGGTTCTGGCTATTACAAATAAAGCAGCCATGAACATAGTTGAGCAAATGTCCTTGTTGTGTACTTGAGCATCTTTTGGATATATGCCTAAGAGTGGTATAGCTGGGTCTTGAGGAATCACTATTCCTAATTGTCT
>CM053742.1:31958666-32022244 GCA_028658305.1 Pachyuromys duprasi
TTTTCCTTTGATGAGAAGGAAGTGCCCCTCCTCATCTTTCTTGCTTAACTTTGGTTGAAGTATCTTATTAGATACTAGAATTGCTACCCCAGCTTCTTTTCTGGGTCCATTTGCTTGGAAAATGGTTTTCCAGTCCTTTATTCTGAGGTAGTGTTTATCTTTGTTGCATAGGTGTGTTTCTTGGATGAAGCAGAATGTTAGATCCTGTTTCTGTAGCTATTCTGTTAGTCTGTGTGTTTTTATTTGAGAGTTGAGTCCGTTGATGTTGATAGATAATAGTGACCAATGACTGTTACTTCCTTTTATTGTGGAGTTGGTGGTCTTATTGTGATTTATTGTTTTTTTTGTTGTTGTTGTCGTTTTGAAATTATCTGTATCCTATGGTTTCTTTGGTGTAGTTTTTTCCGTTGGACTGAAGTTTTCCTTGTATACCTTCTGAAGGGCTGGGTTGCTGTGTAGGTATTGCATGAATTTTGTTTTGTCATGGAAAATTTTGTTTTCTCCATCTATGTTGATTGAAAGCTTTGCTGGGTATAGTAGTCTTGGTTGGCATCTGTGTTCCCTTAAAGACTGCATGACTTCTGCCCAGGCCCTTCTGGCTTTCATAGATTCTGATGAGAAGTCTGGTGTGATTCTGATCAGTCTACCTTCTTATGTTACATGACCCTTTTCCCTGCTGCCTTTAAATTTTTTTTCTTTGTTTTGTAGGTTTAGTGTTTTGGCTATGATGTGATGAGAGGTATTTCTTTTCTGGTCTAGTATATTTGGTATTCTGTAGGCTTCTTGTATGTTGATGGACATTTCTTTTTTAAGTTGGGAAAATTTTCTTCTATGATTTTCTTAAAAATATTTTCTGTTCCTTGGAGCCTGGAGTCTTCTTTTTCTTCTATTCCAATTATTCTTAGGTTTTGTCTTTTGATGGCATCCTTAATTTCTTGGATGTTTTGTGCTTGGGACTTTTCCGATTTTCTTTTTTCCTTAAATGAGGAGTCCATTACAGCCAGCTTATCCTCAGCTCCCAAGATTCTCTCTTCCATCTCTTGTATTCTATTGTTGATGCTTACCTTTGTGGTTCCTGGTATTTTCTCTAAGTTCTCCAGTTCCAGGTTCTTCTCCCTTTGTGTCTTCTTTATAGTTTCTAATTCAGTTTTCATGCTTTGTACTGTTTCCTTCAACTGATTGACTGTGTCTCCTATATTGGTTGTTTCCTCTCTGTTTATCTTTAATTTTTCTTATATGTGGGCAGTTAAATTCTTCTCCATTTCTTTGAGGGCCTTGTTCATTTCTTCTTTTTGTCTCTGTTTTTGTTCCTCCAATATCTGCATAATCAAAGCTTTAAGATAATTTTCCTGTGTCTCCCCTGAATTAAAATCTTCACTGCTTATGGGTGTTTCTGGTGGGGCCATGGTGTCCTGATTTTTGCTGGGTGAGTTCTTTAGCTGCTTTCTGGGCTTTTGTTTATATATAATTAAGGAGCTGTTTGTGCTTTAAGGCTTAACTTCAGACTGGAACTGTCTATCTCTTGTGTCAGGAGTAGTCTTCAAGAATATCAGTGAGTTCCGTTGGTTTGTTAGTGTGTGTGTTGTTGACTCAGTTGAACTCTGTTGTGGCCTCTGTGTGCCCGGCTTCGTGCTCTGTGCTCGAATCTGTGAAGAGTGCAGGCTGGTCACCCTTCTGATCTGGAGGCTTTGCTCCTCACTCTGTGCTAGATGCTGTGTGTCCCGTTTTGAGATGTCAGCTGGGGTCTCTGAGCTCTGCCCTGGGCTTGCTGCTAAGGGCTCTCCTCTGGACTGGAGACTTGGTGCCCCCTTCAGGGCCAGGGGCAGTGCATCACTCTCTGAGATGGTATTTGGGGCACACACAGTTTGTCTGGATTCATTGCAGGCGTTGCAGATCAGTGTGCATCCGCTGTATGCAGGCCTGTCTGAAATGGTGCCCAAGGCCTTCTCAGACCAGCCCATGGACACACATATGGACTGAGGTGGTTGCTGGCGGACCTGTGTGTGCAGGCCAGTTAAAGCTGTCTCCTAGGCCCTCTCAGTCTGAGGTGTTTCTGATGGACGTGATTGGTGTATACCTGCTGAATGCCCGCTCTTTGAGACAGAACCGGGGTCTTTCTTAGCCTGGCTTGTGGACTCCCACAGGGACTGATGTGGTTATTGGCAGAACCACAGTGTGCAGGTCAGTCAAAACGGTATCAGGTTCCTCCTCTGTCTTGTCCAAAGGCTGTGAGACCCAGTCTGGTATTGCAGCTGAGGGCACCCAGAATGGCTGCTTGTTCAGATCAGAGCTGTGAGCTGCTGGTCACCTGGAGATTTTTCCGGGGAATAACTGGGTGTCCCTAGGATTTTCCCACTTGATTTTCTCGCCGTAGGAGTTCTGCTCACCTGGCAATCACAAATGCTGTTGTTTTAGGTCCCAGAGTTCAGTCTCCTGGTTTTTGCTGTGTTTCTGCTGTCCTACTCCTCAGACAAGGTGTCCTCTCCTGGCAGCCATCTTCTCTGTCCTCTTTAGAGATATTTTTATCTGCTTATCCTGTTATCAAAGTTAGGTGCTTAGTCTTCAATTCCAAGACTCAGCATACTTTATTTTTTGAAAATGTGATGGCCATCAACAATAATGCAGTGCAATGTATGCGTAGCTGTTGGTGATAATACATTGTTCCTTTCTTTTTTACTTTTTTAATTTTAATTTTTATATTAATTACAGTTTATTCACTTTGTATCCCAACTATAGCTCCCTTCCTCATTCCCTCCCATTCCCGCTCTCCCTCCCTTTTCTCCTCCCAATTTGGAGTCCAGGTGGATACCTCTATGGACTTCATGTTAAAGAACATATAAGATTGATATTATCCTTGAAATTTGGTTTCTTAAATTTGCCATTGTTTTCTATCAGTAGAATTGGCTTCATCTGAGGTTTTGCTAGAGTTTTCTGTAGCGAAACAGTCTCATGTGTTGAATTCTCTTGCATGGGGTTTCTCAAAACCTGTTATAACTCTCAGTATCTTGATACACCACAGTATTCAAAGACTTTTCTATATGCTCATTCTTTTTGGTGCTGGATCATGAATGAGAAGTAATTACAATCAATGGTGATAAATATCTATATAAATTATGAATTTCTACATGGATATATATCTTGACTTTTGTCATTCTATGAGAAATTTATTTATTTAAAGCATATGTCTGATTGTCACATGACTTACTTAATCACCATATTGTGTTTTTTTTTTCTCCCAGCTACAAGGAGGTCAATACAGAAGGAAAAGGCAGCAAATAGGTACCAAAAAAATTCCTTGCTATATCAAGAAATCATAGTATTTTATCTTTACCCAAACTATATACAATACATATAAATCTATGTATACACAAGCTCTCTCTCCCTCTTTCCCTCTCAATCTCTCTGTCACACACACATACACAACCATACAAATGCATACATAAATTATGCTATTAGGACTGATAGTGTTCTCTATAAAATCCATAGACTAACAGAAACCCCATAATCAGACATGAGCATTTTCCTTTCAAATAGTTGTTCAGGGTAGTCAATGTGAATCTCAAAACAATAAAGTTTATTGATCCAGCCTTTGACTGACTCTCTGAGGTTGAAGGTATGCTCTTGTGCTGAAGGAACCACACCCTTAGATGTAGGACTTTAATCTAAGTCTTGTTTCCATGATACCAGAAAATATTATGTAAGTTGCCAAGGGAAGAAAGCAATTTATGGTCTTATAGAGGTAAATCACCTTTAACTACAACAAGATGAACATGCAAAGATTACTATAATGGTGAAACAAGTGCAAGTGTCCCTCATATTTTGGTGGTAACCAACTGTCCATTTAAAATTTAAGTCTACTCAGTGAGAAGGAAATCATGTGTTTAATAGAAAAATAGACATTTTCCTGACTCTGGTAATGTCATAGTTCTTAGGAAAGAATCTATTGGGGAGATCCAATATGGCAATGCCCAGTACTTACAGTGTCTGAGCAGCAGGACCACAGTGACGTGCAGAGCAAGTTAGAGGCCAAGCTGCTGACTCCAAAATTCAATTGTCTATGTTTTCCAGGTTATAGGAGAGCCCATGAGTTCCAGAATGAGAAGCTGCCATTAAGCCATTCTTTCCTTCAAGGGGAAAGGTCCAGGATTCCAGGAGTATGGGATTCTTGCTTCTGGCCCCCAACTTCAGGCATCCAGGGAAACAGTGCTGGCTTATGGTCCATGTCTCTCTCAGTCTCTCTGAGGAGACCTAGTAGACCTCAGGACCATACAGGATCTCATTCCAAGATGGCAGGCCCCCAGAACTCATGATTTCTGGCGAGCTGGAGCTCAGTGACTTTGAATGACCTATCCAGTGGTGATGTTGCTAACTCTGGGAGTTCCTCTGGAGAGAGGAAGCCTCCAGGGTTCCTGAGGAGACTTTCCAGTCCTTAGGATGATACAGGTTAGACATCACCACTCCAAACACCTGTCTGTACATCCAACTGGGACACAGCCACCTGAAGAAAACTGCAAGCTATCCTCTGAGATCTAGCTGCCAGTGAAAAAACCAAATAAACCATCCTTAGGAGGGCTGTTCCAGGAATATCTAGCCTTCTGCCAAGGGCTTTTCCCACACCACCATGAAGTCCAGCAGGTACCAGGAACAATCAGACAATACCGAAGACAACCAGATGGCTTAAGGCCAGCAAAAGAACACATTCAACAAAACAAGGACAATATGGTACCACCAGAACCCAGTTATCCCACTGTAAGAAGTCCTAGATAGCCCAATACAACTGAAACACAAGATAATAGCATTAAATCTCCATATGAAAATGATAGAGGCCTTTAAAGAAGAAATGAATACATGCCACAGGAAAATACATTAAAACAGATGAAAGAAAGGCATAAAATGGTTCAGGACCTCAAATGGAAATAGAAACAATAAAGAAAACACAAACAGAGGAAATCCTAGAGACGGAAAAATTAAGGAAGAAAACAGAAACCACAGAGGTAAACATCACCAACAGAGTACAAAAAAATGGAGGAAAGAATCTAAGTTGTAGAAGACAATGAAAGAAACTGATGCATCTGTCAAAGAAAATGTTACATCTAAAAATTCTGGATATAAAACATCCAAGAAATGAAGGACAGTATAAAAAGAAGAATCCTAATAATAATAGAAATAGAAGTAAAAAAGAAAGATTCCCTGCTCCAAGGCACAAAAACTGTTTTCAAAAAATCATAGAAGACAATTTGTGAAGAAAATTTCCCCAACCTAAAGAGATGCCTATAAACATACAAGAGGCCTACAAAATATAAAATAGATTAGATAGAAAAAGAAATACCCCTGCCACATAACAATCAAAACCCTGAAATTATATAAAAAAGAAAACAAAAACATTAAAATATTCATGGGAAAAATTCCGAGTAACATATAAAGGAAACCCTATCAGAATCCAACCTGACTTCTCAACAGAGACTCTACAAGCCAGAAGGGCCTGGGCAACCATTTTGTAGACCCTAAGAGGTCACAGATATCAGCCCCGAATACTATACCCAGGAAGACTTTCAATCATCATAGATGGAGAGCACAAGATATTCAATGACAAAACCAAATTTAAACAATATCTACGCACAAACTTAGCCGTATAAAAGCTACTAGAAGGAAAACTCCAACTGAAGGAGATTAACATGAAAACACAAGAAACAACAAACTCCACTGTAGTAAAAACAAAGAGAAACACACAAACACAGTACAACCAACAACATCAAAACAACAGGAACTATCAATCATTTCTCATTAATGTCTCTCAACAGACTTAATTCCCCAATAAAAAAACACAGACTAAAAGTGGATGCTGAAAGTGGGTCCATCATTCTGCTGCATTCAAAAAACTCAGCTCAACAACAAAGATAGAGTTTACCTCCAGAGTAAAGGGTTGGAAAAGGGTTTTCCAAACAAATGGGCTGTAGAAACAAGCTGGAGTAGCCATTCTAATATCTAATAAATTAGACTTTCAACCAAAATTAATCAAAAGATATGAAGAAGAACCCTTTATACTCACTAAAAGAAACATTCACCAAAATGGCATCTCAATTCTGAATATCTATGTCCCAAATACAAGGGCATGCACATTTGTGAAAGTAATTACTAAATCTTAAATCGCACATTGCTCCCTATACATTAATAATGGGAGACTTCAACAGCCAACTCTCAGCAAAGGAAAAGTTTTTGAGACAGAAACTAAACAGAAAAATAATGAAACTATCAGATGTCATTACTCAAACGGACCTAATAGATGTGTACTTTTCACCCATACACAAAAGAATATACTTCTTCTCATTAGCTCACAGAAACTTTTGCAAAATAGACCATATATTCAGTCACAAAGCAAGCCTCAACACACACAAGAAAATTGCAATAACCATTGTATTCTATCAAATATCCTTGGATTATACCTATACTTCAACACCAACAGAAATAACAAAAAGTCTATATATGTGGCTATCTACACAATGGTCTCTGGGTCAGTGAGGAAATAAAAAAAGGTGTTAGATTTCTTAAAATTCATTCAAAGTGAAGACTATACCACATTTGGCCATATAGTCAAAATATGCTCCACCATACAACAAGGACATTTGCTCAACTATTTTCATAGTAGCTTTATTCATAACAGCCAGAAACTGTAAACAATTTTAAATGTCCCTTAACTGAAGAATGCATAAAGAAAAGATGGCTCATTTACACATGAAATAATCTTTAGCTATCAAAAACAAGGATGTCATGAAATTTGCAAGCAAACTGATAGAATTACAAAGATCATCCTGAGTGAGGCAACCAAGATTCAGAAAGACACATATGGTATGCACTCATTTATATGAAGATATTA
This sequence comes from Pachyuromys duprasi, assembly GCA_028658305.1. Classification (NCBI taxonomy): domain Eukaryota; kingdom Metazoa; phylum Chordata; class Mammalia; order Rodentia; family Muridae; genus Pachyuromys; species Pachyuromys duprasi. Next base: position 31,965,541 of record CM053742.1, read on the forward strand.
CCTATATACTATGGGAATACCACAGCATACCTCACAGATCCAAAGAAGCTAAGTAACAAGAAGAGCACAAAGAAGTCCCTCCTTGAATCTTACTCAGATGGAGGAATAGAATAGACAACAAAAGTTGATGAACGAATGACCTAGGTAGGAGAGTATGTGAGGAGTGAAACATGGGGGAATCAGATGTGGGGAAGGTGGGGTGAAAAGGGGAGAGGGCTTAGAGAGAAAAGGGAAATCAAGGGTAGGGGCATCTCTGATAAAAGCTGGAGACCTGCAATAGGGTAAGCTCCATGGAGGATATGGGGATGACTCTAGCTGACCTTCTTAGCAACAGGGCACATAGAGATTGAGGAGGCCATCTTCTAGCCAGACAAGACTTATAGTGGTACAAGAGGAAGACCAATTCACCTATATACCTTTCAACCAAAAATTTACTCTGCCTACAAGATTGGCAGAGGTAAAGACAGAGCAGAGATTGAGGGTGTGCCTAACAAATGCCTAGTCCAACCTGAGATGCACCCAATAAGAAAGAGCCAACCCCTGACACCATTAAAGATATTCTTCTATGTTTACGGATTGGAACCTAGCATAACCACCCTCGCAGAGACCCCACCTAACAGCTGATCTAATCATATGCTGTGACTCACAGCTAAGCATTAGGCAGAGTTAGGGGAGTCCCATGGAAGATTGGGGAGGGAAAGGAGAGAAAGACTTGGAGTGGATAAGAATTCCACAAGAAGTCCAACAGAGCCAAGTAACCTAGGCCCATGAGGGCTTCCAGAGACGGAAGCACCAACCAAAGAGCATGCATGGGCTGGACCGAGGGCCATATATATTTAATGGAAAATTTGATCTTTATGTGGGTTCCCTAGTTAGTTGAGCAGGATCTCTCCAATATTGATACTGTTGCTTGTTTTTTGATCACTTCCTCCTGGTGGGGTTACCTTCCATGGCCTTGGTGGATGAGGAAATAAACTTATTCTCATGCAACTTGATATGGTCTATGGAGGGGGGTCCTCTTTTCTGAGGAGATGGGGAGAGGAGATAAGGGTAAGAGAGTGGGAACGCTGGAAGGAAAAGAAGTATGGGCCTATGATCAGGATGTAAAATAAATATATAAATTAAACATAAATTTCAAAATGTATCTATTAGGGCCATTTTACTAGAATATCATAATTTATTACTACATTCTAAATCTTATTCTTATACCTATAGTGTAGCCACCATACCTTATCAAAGAAGCCTCTATTTATATTAAATTGAGACCATCAAAGCAAACAAATACTGTTGGTAAAATCATTGCCAATCTTCAGTAATAGAAAAATCATTTAGAAATGAAGTATTTCTCAGAAAGACTATACAATAAAGGCTATATCCTTAAAAATTTGTTTAAAGGTACATATTTGAAAAGTGGTTTAACAGTGAAGATCTGCTTTCTAAATTAATTAATACAATTTTAGATTCATTTTTTGAAAGTACTATTGTTAAGGAGTAGAAAAATTTGGAAGTTTAGCATAGTTAAAAGCTGTAAATTAGAACATGTAATTGGAGGCTCTAGCTCACCCTTAGACTGTTCTTCATTCTCTGATCCATCTTCTAAATTACTATGAGAGAAATGGCCTCTTTGGTCACATGGTTTTGTCACTGTAATGTTCAGCTTCAATTCCATGCTAAAGCAGTAGAACCAAGGGAGCATGAATTGAAACCTCTAAAATTATGAGAAAATTATCGATTTTTGTCCTTCTCAAAGGTTTCACTCTCTTAATTGTTCTGGTTAAACAGAAGGACAAATGGCACATATACACCTTGTGGGATCACAACTTTAGTACTCTAATAAACATTCAAGTTAGTGCCCACATTTAAAATAATGAAAAAATGAGAAATGTAACTACAACTGGTCTTCAAATATCCCTGGGAGGACTCTTAGACTATGCTGTTAGAGTATGAATAAATCATGAGAACAAATGATTTCAAACTATTACAAAAATTATCAGTAATATAATAATATAAAATCTCCAACCTCAGTCTTTACTTATGACCAAAATGAATAATTTAATGAAACCTAGAACAAAAAAAATGTGATAAAGCATTAATTTAAAAATCATCTGATTAAAAAAAAACCCAAGTCTAGATGTATTCAGGAAAAAAATTGTGTAAGACCTTCAAAAAATTTACAGCAATACCTTTCAAATTATTCTATAACTTGGAAAAATAAGGATCACTCACACACTTTTTTTAAGCCAATGCTATCTTTATTTTAAAAACAAACAGAAAAAATAACAGTAACAAACAAAACATTACAAAGCAATCTTCCTAATAAAGAAAGAAGGAAATTATTAATAAAATAGTTGCAATCCAAATTCAAGAAAACATCAAAAATCAGTCACCATAATCAAGCCGGCTCCATTCTAAACACGGAGTGATAGTTCATCACATCTACCTAAAGGGTTTTATAGTAAGAGCAATATATTGAGTTAACACAGCAGCTATCTAAATAGAATTTAGTCCTGCTAAATATTAGATGACTCATTCCAGATGCTGAAAGCTTAACCAAGTATCTAAGGATGGAGTGGTCATAGATCCTAGAGAAAAAAAATTAATTGCATTTTCTAAAGCAATATGATCCTCAAATATATTCTAAGTAGTTAAACTTATACCCACAAATAAGTGTAGCTCTTACACCTCATCAAATAAGCTTCTTTTTGCAGCAGAAAGAGGCTACTATAAAAATCCACAAGTGCTCAATATGTAAAGAACATGTGACTATGGAATATATAAACCCAACGTGTACAGGTATAACACAAATGAAAGAGCAAGAGTAGCAAGACACCTACTGTTGCACAGAGTCTTATAGACATGACAGGGAAACTGAATAGATAAAAGCAAAACAAAACAACAGCAAAACAAAACATTAGGAGAGTAAGAAAACCAATCAGCAAAATAACATGTTGGCATATTGAATGGGATAAAATATTGTTAGCCACATATCTGAAACGTTTACAATAACTCTGGAAATCAATCTGGTGCTTTCTCAGACAATCAGGAATACTGCTTCCTAAAAATCCAGCTATACCACTCCTAGGCATATATCCAAAAGATTGTCAAGTATACAATAAGGACATTTGCTCAAACACCTTTGTAGCAGCTTTATTTGTAGTAGCCAGAGACTGGAAACAACCCAGATGCCCCTCAGCTGAGGAATGGATACAGAAATTTTGGTACATCTACAGGATGGAATATTACTCAACAATAAAAAAAAAAAAACAAGGAAATCATGAAATGTGCAGGTAAATGGTGGGAACTGGAAAAGATCATCCTGAGTGAGGTGTCCCAGAAAAAGAAAGACACAGGGTATAAACTCACTCATAAGTGGATATTAGACATATAATGTAAGATAAACATACTAAAATCTGTACACCTAAAGAAACTAATCAAGAAGGTGGACTCTGGCTAAGATGCTTAATCCCCATTCAGAAAAGCAAAGAAGATGGACATAAGAAGAGGGAGAACAGGGAACAGGACAGGAGACTACCACAGAGTGCCTCTGAAAGGCTTTACCCAGCAAAGTATTGAAGCAGATGCTCAGACTAATAGCCAAACTTTGGGCAGAGTGCAGGGAAACTTATGAAAGAGGTAGGAAATAGTCAGACCTGGAGAGGATAGGCGCTCCACAAGGAGAGCAACAGAACTAAAAGATCTGGGCTCAGGGGCTTTTCTGAGACTGAGAATCCAACCAAGGGCCATTCACAGAGATAACGTAGAACCCCTGCACAGTTGTAGCCTATGACATTTCAGTGTCCAAGTGGGTTCCATAGTAATGGGAACATGGATTGTCTCTGACATGAAATGATTGGCCTGCTCTTTAATCACCTCCCCCTGAGGGTGGTAGCCTTACCATGCTGCAGAGGAAGACAATGCAGCCATTCCTGATGAGACCTGATAGACTAGGATCAGAAGGAAGGGGAGGATATCTTCCCCTATCAGTGAACTGGGGGAGAGTGGTGGAGAGAGAAGGGGGAAGGAGTAGGGGATTGGGCAGGGAGAAGGGAGGGAGCTACAGGGGGGATACAAAGTGCATAAACTAATAATCACAAAAATTTTAAAAATTTAAAAAGAAAAATTATGTAAACCATACAACATATACAAATGAGAGAAAAATATCAGTATATTAGATAAAATAAAGCAGCTGTAAAACACATTTTTTAAAACACGTTTAAGTGGCTAACAAATGGTGAAATAGTCTCAATATGACTAATCATTCAGAAAATGCGGTTTAGAATATATCATTTTATATCTATTATCATGGTTATATGAATTAAAAATAATATACCAAAGACTTAAATAGCTGTAAATAAAACAACATTTATGAACTATGGAGAGGAATGAAATTGTAGCAATGAGAAAAAAATCTGTGTGTATATTTCCTTAAAAGGTTTCTTAAAAAAAAAAAAACATAAACTTTGATACTGTTCCCCAAGGTTCCTTCAAGGTTCTGGAACTCTACAAGAAGAATATATTTCAGATTATAATTAGTGTTTTCCTTGCTTTAGAACACAGTTGAAATTATCTTTAATTAAATATTTATTTTTCTATTAATTACAGTTTATTCACATTGTATCCCAGCTGTAGTCCTCTCCCTCATTCCCTCCCAATCCCATCCTCCCTCTCTCATCTCCTCCCATTCGCCTCTCCAAGTCCATGAGTAGGAGAGTTTCTCTTTCCCTTCCATCTGACCCTAGCTTGTCAGACTGGCTGCACTGTTCTCCTCTGTGGCCTGGCAAGGCTGCTCCCCACTCCGGGTGGTCAAAGGGGCTTACTGAGTTCATGTCAGAGACAGTCCCTGTTCCCCTTACTAGGGTACCCACTAGATACTGAGCTTCCATGGGCTACATCTGAACTGGGATTCTAGGTTATCTCTATGCATGGAACTTGGTTGGAGTATCAGTCTCAGGGACCCCAGGGCCCAGACATTTTGGTCCTGTTGCTCTCCTTGTGGAGCTCCTGTCCTCTTCAGTGTCCACTATTTCCTTCCTGAGTGAGTTATCCCAGAAGCAGAAAGTGGATACTAGACCTATAGTATAAGATAAACATACTAAAATCTGTACACATAAAGAAGCTAAGCAAGAAGGAGGTACCTGGATAAGATGATCAATCTTCAGTCAGATAGACAAACAGGATGGATTTTGTAGGAGGAGAAAACAGGGGACAGGACAGGAGTCTACCACAGAGGGTCTCTGAAAGACTCTACCCAGCAGTGTAAAACAGCAGATGCTGAGACTCTTAATCAAACTTTGGGAAGAGTGCAGGTTATCCTGTGAAAGAAGTGGGAAATAGTGGGACCTGGAAATTATTTCTAGTAGCATAATAAATCTATTTTGTCTGGTGTATAATACTTTTTTATTCATTCAAAAAATAAGGGTAATATTCAAACCACAACCCTCACTTAGCTTGGCTTTAACCCCAGCCTATTAATCCATCATCACTTACTATAACTGGTGTGAAACTGTGCACTTTATAAAGGAAAGAGACTTATTTGTCTCATAGTTTATGTGCTAAAAGTCTAACATCATGCAGCATCACCAGATGGCTTTTATTACTTCATGCCTGTGAACTGTGAGAAGAGTCAAATGCAGGAGCTATATCCATAAGTTACTTAATAGCAACTTATTCTCTAAAGAGCTGAAAGAGTTTGCATACTAACTACATTATTTTTTTTTCATGGGTGGCATGCCCAATTGACCTAACTGTCTGATAAGTATATTTCTCCCCCTTATTCATCTTCTTTCAGTGTCATTACAGTAGGGCCTAGGCTTCCATTATACCAACAGTTTATTGATCTCCTCAAACCATATCTCATCCACTATCATTTGCTCTGCTGGACAATTACATGTAATATTTATATCTTCAAGGTTTTAAGAATGATTTATACTGTAGTGTATACTTATGTACTATCCGTGTTCATCTTTCCACAAAACTAGGAGACAGGAACAGTCTTTGAAACTCAGAAGTTCCAGGCATGTTGTTATCTCACACATGTAATTGCAGCAATGGAAAAGTAGTTACTATTTTAAGACAAGTCTCGGTTATATAAAATGTTGAGACCAGCATGGGACACATGACAGCCTGTGAAAACTATAAAATAAATAAATGAATGATAGATAGACAGATATAGATAGGTAGAGAGATAGATACATGTATAGAGAGAGTGGTAGTGAGAGAAATTGACAAATAGCAAGAAATGAGAGTTGTTCATATCATGATGGTATCAGTGCATCATTTCAAAAACATATATCATGGTCAGGTATATTTCTCTGTTGTTAAAGCTGTTGTGACTATATAAAATAAGAAAATGGAGGCAAAGTGATTTGAAACAAGTAAAACACCCCACATCCTGTATTCTAAGTGGAAGTATTAGAAACAAGTGCATAAGGGAGTGTGTCTTAGACTAAAAAGTGTATATATTTTCAAACAACCTATTGATAAATAACTTATCAAAGGTATCAGAAAGAGTCTAAAAGAGAGTATATAACCCAAAGCCTAGAATAAATCAGACAATTTTCTCATCCCTTGACATGAAAATCGTCTTATGAACTTGTGGATGAATCTGTGTTTATTTATGTGATTTTCTTTTCTACATCCTGACTATATTGTGTCAATTACTTCAAAAAGTTAACTGAATATTACTAGTGATTAGTCTTTGCAATTACCTATTTGAGTTTAAAAAGGACTCTTAATTATTCCCCTACATAATTGCCTTCATTGAACAGAAGAAAACCAAGAGGTCAAGCAGTTCCTTTCAGTCTCCAAAGCAAGAAAATGGTGAAACAAGTCAATACTCATTTCAAATCTATATTTAGTCATTGACTTTGGAAAATTTTCTACTAACACAATAACAGGGCCAGTAACTATACTGAGACACATTATTTTACCTATCACTTAGATAAAGAAGGTTTTGAAACTTAGAGTTTGAGGACACAAAGAGATCACAGAGATTTAAGGGTGAATTTCCAGCTGTCATATTCCTTGGTAGAAGGAGGGAATACAACAGGACTTTGTAAAGCTGGGACACTCAGCCAACACAGGCAAAAACAGACCAGGAGACAAAAATTACGATGGCATCTGATAAATATTTCATAGGACAAGCATTGTTCTTCAGCATGTTGAAACATGAGATGGGACAAACTCTAGAAAAAAAATGGAGAAACTGATGAGATTTCAGCTTTGATTCAAGTACTTCTTTGCTTTTGTCTTTGTGTGCATGTGTGTGTGTGTGTGTGTGTGTGTGTGTGTGTGTGTGTGTGTATGTGTATGTGTGTTTGGGTTTATGCACAGAATCATTATTGAAAGGGAAATGTAAACTCTGAGTAGAGTTTACTCAATAGATCAGTATCATTAGATAAATCTAAATAAATAAACATCTACAAACATTGTCTTATTCACTATTTTCTGAACTCATTTCAGTGTTGCAGAATTTACTTCCCGCTCCTTTTGATGTAAAACAATTATAGCACATTCAGGGACCAGCTCATATCAAGATTCACATTGTAGACATTTATGAAGTTGTCTAATATAATTGCTGATATATTTAATGAATAACTTTTTTCTGTTTTGTCCCCAGTGGACCATATCCATGTTTTTTTTTTTTTATGGCTTTATTGAAAACCCTTTCCACTCTAACTCCTCAATCCAGAATATGGAATACATTGTCACCTCTAACCACTCAACTTCAGGCTCTTTTCTTTGGAAACCATATAGTTCTATTTTTATGGTTCAGCCTTTTCTGAGGATGTGTCCTTTCCTGGAATATAATCAAACTACCTAGCATTACATCATTAAAGTAACCTGAGCAGCTTTCCACCAGGATGTGTAAAATGCCAATTTCTTCTCAACTGGGTACGGTATTTCATGTACACTTGCCCCATTCCATTTTGGGACTTGTCCTGCTTGATGTGTAGAGCCATGCATGTTAGTTCATATGTGAACTGATTTACTATGTCTGAAAAGGATCCTTTCCTTGTAATCATCCACCACTACTAGATTTCACAATCTTTCTACCGCCTTTTCCACAGTTATCCCTGAGGTTTATAAGGATGTGGAATGACAAAGATGTACCAATTAGGACTGACACTCTTGAGAAATGTAACAATCTATGGGTGTTACACTAAGTCATTAGTAATCATTTAAATACAATGTTTATTTAGCTAAATAATTATAATAACTTCTTCTGTATGGCCTATGATCTAGCTAGCCACAGGTTCTAGTCCACATAATAAGTTCCATGTCATAGAGTGGGCCTTAAATTCAATCAGAAGGTGGTTGGTTGTTTCTATTACATTTATGTCACTATTGTGTCATTGGGCATATCCCTAGTAGTCCAGTTGTTAATGTAGCTCTCAGAATTCACAGATGAATGAGATTGGTGATCGCCTCTTATTCTGATCAGTTATTTCAACATCAGTAAAACATCTCATCCTACACCGTGTAATCTTTTTATTCTTTCTAACTTTTATTTTTATTGTCTTTTTAATTAAAGTTTATTCACTTGTATCCCAGCTGTAGCCTTCTCCTCAATCCTCCCTCAATTCTACCCTCTCTTCTTATTGTTCTTGCATGCCCCTCCCCCAGTCCAATGATAGGGAGGTCCTTTTCTCCTTGCATCTGACCCTAGTCTATCAGGTCTCATCAGGACTGGCTTCTTTGTCTTCATCTGTGGACTAGAAAGGCTGCCCCCCCCCAACTGGAGGTGATCAATGAGCTAGCCCATGAGTTCATGTCAGAGAAGGTCCCTGTTCCTATTACTGGGGAATGCTCTTGGACACAGCCCTACTTCTCTGAAGGGGCTCTAAGTTATCTCCATGCATCCTCTTTGTTTGGCATATCAGTCTCAGAAAAGAACCCTATGGCCAGATTTTTTGGTTCTGTTGCCCTCCTTGTGGAGCTCCTGTTCCCTCGAGGTCTTTCTATACCCTCTTCTTTCATAAGATTCCCTGCACTCTGCAAAAGATTGGCTATGAATTTCAGCGTTTGTTTTGATACCCTGCTGGGTAGAGTCTTGCAGAGGCCCTCTGTGATTGGCTTCTGTCCTGATATCTGTTTTCTCTCTCTTCTGATGTCCATCTTTTTTTCTTTCTGAATGAAATTTGAACATCTTACCATGGTCCTAATTCTTGATTAGCTTCCTAAGGTGTACAGATTTTAGTACGATTATCAAATATTATATGTCTAATGTCCACTTATAAGTGAGTATGCACCATATGTGTCTTTCTGCTTCTGGAATACCTCACTCAGGATGATCATTTGAGATTCTAATTTTTGCCTGCAAATTTCATGATTTTCTTGTTTTTAATTGCTGAGTACTATTCCATTATGTAAATGTACCACAATTTCTGTATTCATTCCTCAACTGAGGGACATATGGGTTGTTACTAGCTTATTTTTTTCTGCAGACCATATTTCTCATTTTATTCGTACTCTTGAAATAAGGTATAATGATGAAAAGTAGAAATGTTTTATTAATAATGAGAAGTAGTATATAAAGGGCAAGACGATAGAACTAGATTTATGCTTAAAATAAATTTTCTGGTATAAAATATAAAGTTATGAGTTTTCTAATACTTGATGATTTTCACTTAGAAAAGTTAAAGTCTGTACAGTTCTCAAGAAACAGAACTTTTGAAGGTTTTTTTTTAAACATAATTTATTTAGTTTTATATTAATCTCAGGTTAGGTACTTTGCATCCCAGGCATACCCCCTCCCGCATTCCCTCCCACTCTCCTCATCCCTCCCTCCCTCATCTCCTCCCCGCCCCCTCCAAGTCCACCAACTGGGGAGGACCTCCTCCCCTTCCATCTGACCCCAGATCATCTTGTCTCCTCAGGGCTGGCTGCAATGTCCTCCCCTGGGATCTAACCAGGCTGTTACTCCCTGGCATGTATGGGGAAGGGTCAAAGAGCCAGCCATCGAGGTCATGACAGAAACAGTCCCTGTTTCCTTTACTAGTGTCTTCAGTTGGACACCGAGCTACCATGGGCCACATCTGAGCAGGGGTTCTAGGCCATATCCATACATGGTCCTTGGTTGGAGAAACTGTATCATACAAGACCTCTGCGCCCTGCTCAGTTTGGCCTTCCAACTGGATATCTGTATGCAGAAAAATGAAAATAGATTCATATTTATCACTTTGCACAAAGCTAAATTCCAAGTGGATCAAAGACCTCAACATAAAACCAGACACACTAAACCGGTTAGAGGAAAAAGTGGGGAAGACCCTAGAACTCATTGGTACAGGAGACTACTTCCTGAATAGAACACCAACAGCACAGGCTTTTTTAAAATATCAGTTACAATTTATTATCTTTATAGCCCAGCTGTAGCCCTCTCCGCCATTCCTTCTCATTCTCACCCTCCCTCCCTCATCTCCTCCCTGCCCCTTTCCAAGTCTACTGATAGAGTAGGTCCTCTTCCCCTTCCATCTGACCCTAGCTTATACGGTCTCACCAGGACTGGCTGCAATGTCCTCTATGGTGTAGTAAGGCTGCTTCTCCTTGGGGAGCGGGGGGATGTCTACGAGCTAGCCAGTGAATTCATGTCAGAAATAGTCCCTGTTCCCATTACTAGAGCACCCATATGGATACTGGGCTACCACGGTCTACAATCGAGCAGGGGTTGTTTCTAGGTTATAGCCATACCTGATACGTTTGGTCTATGTGGAGCTCCTGTCCTCTCCAGGTCATACTAACTACCCCTTCTTTCGTATGGTTCTCTGCGCTCTGCCAAAGGTTTAGTTATGAGTCTCAGCATCTGCTTTGATACACTGCTAGGTAAAGTCTTTCAGAGGCCCTCTGTGGTAGGCTCCTGTTTGTTACTTGTTTTATTCTACTTCCAATCTCCATCCAATTAGTCTTTCTGAGAGAGGATTGATCATCTTACCCCGGATCCTGTTTCTTGTTTATCTTTTTTGGGGTATACAGATATTAGTATGTTTATTCTATCTTATTGGTCTAGTACCCACTTATAAGTGAGTATATACCGTGTGTGTCTTTCTGCTTCTAGGATACCTCACTCAGGATGATCTTTTCTAAATTCCACTATTTGCCTGGAAATTTCATGATTTCCTTGTTTTTAATTGCTGACTGGTATTCCATTTTGTAAAAGTACCACAATTTCTGTATCTGTTACTCTGTTGAGGGACAGCTAGGTTGTTTCCAGGTTCTGGCTATTATACATAAAGCTGCTACAAACATGGATGAGCAAATATCCTTGTTGTATACAGAAGCATCTTTTGGATATATGCCTAGAAGTGGTATAGCTGGATGCTGAGGAAGCACTATTCCTAATTGTCTGAGAAAGAACCAGATTGATTTCCAAAGTGGTTATACAAATTTACATTCCCACCAGTAATGGAGGAGAATTGCCCTTTCTCCACAACCTCTCCAGCATGTGTTGTCACTTGAGTCTTGGATCATAGCCATTCTGATGCGTATAAGGTAAAATCTCACGGTCATTTTGATTTGCAATTCCCTGATGGCTAAGGATGTTGAACAACTTTTCAAATGTTTCTCTGTCATTCTATAGTCTTCTACAGAGAATTATCTGCACCCCATTTTTAATTGGGTTGCTTGATTTGTTGTTTTTTAATTTATTTAGTTCTTTATATATTCTGGACATCAGCCCTCTGTCAGATATAGGTTGGTGAAGATCCTTTCCCCATCTGTATGCTGTGGCTTTGTTCTGATGACAGTGTCCTTTGTTTTACAGAAGCTTTTCAGTTTCACGAGGTCCCATTTATTGACTGTGCTGTGGGTCTTCCGTTCAGGAAGTTGTCTCCTGTGCCAATGAGTTATAGATTCTTCTCCACTTGTCTTCTATCCGAATAGTGTGTCTGGTTTTATGTTGATGTATTTGATCCACTTGGACTTTATGTGCAGGGCAATAAATATGGATCTATTTCTATTTTTCTGCAAGTACACATCCAGTTGGACCAGCACCTTTTGTTGAAGATGCTGTCTTTCCTCCATTGAATATTTTTGGCTTCTTTGTCAAAAATCAAGTGTTCATAGGTGTGTTCGTTGTGAGTCCATTGGTGTTGATAGATAATAGTGACCAATGACTGTTACTTCTTTTTATTGTGGAGTTGATTGTCTTACTGTAATACTTTGCTTTTTTATTTTAATTTTTGTTGGGAAATTATATGTATCCTATGTTTTCTTTGGTATTGTTGTTTCTGTTGGATTGGAGTTTTCCTTCATATATCTTCTATAGGGCTGGATTGCTGTGTAGATACAGCTTAAATTTAGTTTCGTCGTGGAATATTTTGTTTTCTCCATCTATGTTGATTGAAAGCTTTGCAGAGTATAGTAGTCTGCGTTAGCATCTGTGGTCCCTGAGAGTGTGTGAGACATCTGCCCAGGCCTTTCTGGCTTTCACAGTTTCTGATGAGAAGTCTGCTGTGATTCTGATAGGTCTACATTTATATGTTACTTGGCCTTTTTCCCTTGCTGCTTTTAATATCTTTTCTTGGTTCTGTAGAATTATTGTTTTTTTTTGTTTGAAAATTACATGTAGGATCATGTATTTTTTATTAGAATAAATAATGAAGTTACAAATTGGTAAATAAATTTTCATCATCGCTTTACATTTTTGAAGCTTTTAAATTTTATCTTTTATTGTCCAGTCAATAAATGCTTCAAAAATTCATAGATGGTGGCTATTAGATGACTGTCTTTTTACTAAATCTATATATTTTTAATAAATTTATTTTTATATCAATCTCAGGTTATTCTCCTGGTAGCTATTTTGGATCTCCCTGAATTATTGTTTTGACTATTATATGACTCCAGAAATTTCTTTCCTGCCCTGTCTATTTGGTGTTCTTTAGGCCTCGTGGATGCTTATGGCCATCTCTTCCATTAGGTTGGGAAACTTTTCTTATATGAATTTCTTGAAAATATTTTCTGGACTTTTGAGCCGGGAATCTTCTTTTTCATCAATTCCTGTTGTTCTTAGATATTGCATTTTCATGGCATCCTTGATTTCTTGAATGTTTTGTGTTTGGGACTTTTCCAATTTTACTTTTTCTTTGAAATGGGTATCAATTTCTGTGAGTGTATCTTTAGCACCAGAGATTCTCTCTTCCATCTCTTGTGTTCCATTGGTGATGCTTACCTTTGTGATTCCTGATCTTTTTTCTAAGTTCTCTGGCTCTAGGGTATTCTCAACGTGTGTTTTCTTTCTTGATTCTAATTCTGATTTTATACCATGCACCATTTCCTTCATCTGCTTGGATATGGCTTCCGGTCTCTGTATGATGGCCTCTATGTTTTTGTTTGTTTCCTCTCTATATGTCACTAACTTTGACTGTACTTTTGCCTCTATTTGTTTGCCTATATTTGCTTGTGTTACTTTGAGAGCTTTGTTCATTTCCTCTTTCTTTGCTTCCACTTGAGTAGCCAATTCTTTGAGAGATTTGTTTGTTTCCTCTTTAACTGTCTGTATTTGTATGACTATTTCTCTGAGAAATTGTTTATGTGCCTCTAATAACTGAATATGCATAGCTTTAAAGTAATGTTACTGTGTTTCTGATGAATTGGAGTATCTATTGATTTGGAGGTTACTGGTGGAGCCATGATGTCCTGATTTTTGTTGGATCTGATCTTTCGCCGACCTCTGGCCATTTGCTTATCCATAACCTTCACTGTTTGTTCCTAGATTCTACAGTTCAGACTAGTACTGTCTTTCTCTGGTGTCTGGAGCATTCTTTATGAAGATGAGAGACGTCCAGTGGTTTCAGCTTGTGGGTGGGTGTTTCAGCTGTACCTGTTGGAGGAAGGTCTACGGGCACAGAAGGTGAAATGTGAGCAAGGCTGTGCATGTGCTTGTGCAAGGAAGTGTGTCTTAAGAGACAGGGACCTAGAGAATGTAGAAGCCTTGTGTGGGAGGGGCATTGCCTTGCAGGCCTACAAGGGGTTGCATGAGCTGAAGGTATAGCTGGAGCTGGTAATAAATGAGGGCGCAAATTCTATATGCAAATTTCCTGAATACCTTAGTGGCCTACAGGCTACTGGAATTTGGCTCAGTCTGAGTTCCAGGTCTTATTTGCCTAAACTCCACTTTGTAGACCCACATAGCAGGGGCTTCAATGTCCCAAGAATCCCTCTGTTTCCCACAGTGGGTTTGTGGGTTGAAGGGATCTGATGTATGGCTGCTAGCTTAGAATGACCTTGGTTCTGGGGCTTTGCAGGCACTTTAGGGCACACTCGCTCTTAAACAGGTAACATCAGCAAGGACTAGGGTGTCCAAGCTCTCTACTCTCAGATTTAGACCTGCTGAGTCACATGCAGGAGGACTGAAGAGCTCCACCAGCTCTGTGGTGCTGCAACCATCAATAGGGAGTCCAGCTGCAGCCGCAGACTAGGAGGCTGTTCCAGGTGCCTTCTGGGAAGTCCTGGGGAGCCACAACTTAGGTCCACAGACCCAGGTGGCTAGCGCCTGGTGAACCTGGTTTGTTTGGCAGGTATGCTAGACTTTGGTGGCTGTACAGCCAGCTCTCTGCCACTGAGGGGTTGCACGGGCCTTACAGTCGCTGGCAGAGAGACCCTGCAGAGTCAATATAGCTGCTGACAGACATGGGTCTCAGGATGGTGAGTTGTTTCCAGCTTCCGGCTATTACAAAAAAGACTGCTACAAACATGGATGAATAAATGTCCTTGTTGCGTACTTGAACATATTTTGGGTATATGCCTAGGAGTATGATACCTGAATCTTGTGGAATCAATATTCCTAAATGTTTGAAAAAGCACCAGGTTAATTTCCAAAGTGGTTGTACAAGTTTACATTTCCACCAGCAGTAGAGTAGGGTTCCTCTTTCTCCACAACCTCTCCAGCATGTGTCGTCACTTTTATCTTAGCCATTCTGATGAATGTAAGGTGAAATCTCAGGGTCGTTTTGATTTACATTTCCCTGATGACTAAGGATGTTGAGCATTTCTTTAAGTGATTCTCTGCCATTTGATATTCCTCTACTCAGTTTAGCTTTGTATCCCATGTTTTAATTGGGTCACTTCATTTGTTGCTGTTTAACTTCTTGAGTTCTTTATATAATCTGGATATTAGCCCTCTGTCAACTATAGAGTTAGTGAAGATTCTTTCCCAATCTGTAGGTTATCATTTTGTCCTGATGACAGTGTCCTTTGGTTTACAGAAGCTTTTCAGTTTCATGAGGTCCCATTTATTGATTGGTGATCTTAGAGCACATGCTGTTGGTTTTCTGTATAGGAAATTGTCTCCTGTGCCAAAAAGCTCAAGGTTCTTGCACAGTTTTTTCCTCTAACAAGTTTAGTGTGTCTGTTTTTATATTGAGATTTTGATCCACATTGATTTTAGTTTTGTGCAGGATGATAAGTAGGTGTCTATTTGCCTTTTTCTACATGTAGACATCAAGTTGGACCAGTACTATTTGTTGAATGATTTTGGCATCTTTGTCAAAAATCAGGTGTCCATAAGTGTGTGGGTTTATTTCTGGGTCTTCTATTCGATTCCATTGATCCACCATTCTGTTTCTGTGCCAGTTCCATGTAGTTTTTATTACTGTTGCTCTGTACTACATCTTGAGATAAGGGATGGAGTTACCGCCAGAAGATCTTTTATTATACAGGATTGTTTTAGCAATTCTGGGTATCTTGTTGTTCCATATGAAGTTGAAAAACTTTCTATCAAGTCTGTAAATAATTGTGTTGGTAATTTGATGGGAATTGCATTGAATCTGTTGATTGCTCTTAGTAAGATGGCCATTTTTAATCTGTTAATCCTGCCAAGCCCTGCATATGGGAGATCTTTCCATCTTCTGATATCTTCTTTTATTTCTTTCTTCAGAGACTGAAAAAAAAATTCATACTTGGTTAGAGGTACACCAAGGTACTTTATGTCCTTTGTGGCTACTGTGAAGGATGTTGTCTCCCTAATTTCTTCCTCAGCCTTTTTGTCTTTTGTATGCAGGATGGCTACTGATATTTTTATTTGATTTTGTATCCAGCCACTTGGCTGGAGGTGTTTATTAGCTGTAGGAGTTCCCTGGTAGAATTTTTGGGGTCACTTATGTATACTATCATTTATGGAGTCACTCATCTATATTATCATATCATCTGCAAATAGTGATACTTTGACTTCTTCCTTTCCAATTTGTATCCACGTGATCTCCTTTAATTGTCATATTGCTCCAGCTAGGACTTCAAGTACTATGTTAAAGAGGTATGGAGAGGGTTTGGGCAGCCTTGCCTTGTCCATGATTTTAGTGGGATTGATTTAAGTTTCTCTCAGTTTAGTTTGATGTTGGGTATAGGCTTGTTTATTGCTTTTGCTATGTTTAGGTAAGTGCCTTCTATCTCTGATCTCTCCAGGACTTTAAACTTAAATGAATGTTGGACTTTATCAAATGCTATTATCTTGTGGTCTTTTTCTTTCAGATTGTTTATATGGTAGATTATATTGATGGATTTCCTCAGACTGAACCTCCCTTGCATACCTTGGATGAAGCCTACTGGGCTATAAAGGATGATACTTTTGATGTGTTCTTAGATTCATTTTGAGAGAATTTATTGAATATTTTTGCATCAATGTTCATAAGAGAGATTGGCCTGAAATTCTCTTTCCTTGTTGGATCTTTGTGTGGTTTAGGTATAAAGGTGACGGCTTCATAGAATGAGTTAGATAATGTTCCTTATGTTTCTATTTTGTGGAATAGTTTAAAGAATATTGGTGATAATCTTTGAAAGCTGTTAGAATTCTGCTCTGAAACTATCTTGCCCTGGGCTTTTTTGGATGGGACACTTTTGATGACAACTTCTAATTTTTTAAGGGGTATAAAACTAATTAGTTGATTTACCTGTTCTTGATTCAATTTTGGAAAGTAGATTCAATCAAGAAAAATTTTAGTTTCGTTTAAATTTTCAAATTTTGTGGCATATAGGTTTTTGCAGTAAGACCTAATGATTGATTGGATTTCCTCAGTGTCTGTCCTTATGTCCCCCTTTATGTTTCTGATTTGGCTGATTTGGATAGTTTTTTTCTGCCATTTACTTTGGCTGAGGGTTTGTCTATCTTGTTGACATTCTCTAAGAATCATCTTTTGATATCACTTATTCTTTGAATTGTTTTGTTTTTTTCTAATTTATTGAGTTCAGTCCTAATTCTGACTATTTCTAGCATTCTACCCCTCTTGGGTGTTTCTGCTTCTTTTTTCCATGGGCTTTCATATCAGCCATTAAGTTTCTTGTATGAGATATTTCAAATCTCTCTTGAAGGTACTTAGTGCTATGAGTTTTCCTCTTAGCAATGCTTTCATTGTGTCCTGTAACTTTGGGTATGTTGTGCTTTCATTTTCATTAAATTCTAGGAAGTCTTTGATGTCTTTCTTTATTTCTCCCCTGACCCAGCTGTCATTGAGTAGCAAGTTGTTCATTTTCCATGTGTGTGTAGGCTTTTTTCTATTTCTGTTGTCATTGAAGTCCAGATTTAGTCCATAGGATACAAGGAATTATTTCAATCTTCTTGTATTGGTTGAGGCTTGTGACCAACTATGTGGTCTATTTTGTAGAAGGTTCCAGGAGAAGAATGTAAATTCTTTTGTGTTTGGGTGAAAGATTCTGTAAATGTCTGTTAGGTCCATTTGATTTATGACCTCTGTCAGAGTCATTGTTTCTTTGTTTAATTTCTGTTTTGTTGACTTGTGCTTCTTTGAGAGTGGGGTGTTGAAGTTTCCCAGTATTAATGTGTGGGTATCTATGTGTGGTTTCCGTTTTAGTAATGTTTCTTTTACAAATGTGGGTACCCTTGTGTTTGGGGCAGAGTTGTTCAGAATTGTGATTTCTTGGTGGAATTTTCCTTTAATGTGTATGAAATGACCTTCCCCATCATTTTTGATCAATTTTCACTGAAAATCCGTTTTAGTAGATATTAGAATGGCTACTTTTGCTTGCTTCTTGGGTCCATTTGTTTGGAAAATCATCTTCCAGCCCTTTACTCTCAGGTAATATCTATCTTTGTGACTTAGGTCTTTTTCTTGTATTTAACAGATTGTTGGATCTTTTTACATATCCATTCTGTTAGTCTGGGTTTTCATTGCAGAGTTGAGTCCACTAATGTTGAGGGTGATTAATGACCAGTGGCAGTTAGATGTTTTGATTTTGCTGTTTTTGTGGTTGTGTGTTTGTGTACTTGGCTTCTGTTACTTTTGCTGTAGTAAGGTTATTTGTTTCCTGTGTTTTCCTGAATGTAGTTAGTTTTCCGGGGTTGTAATTTTCCTTCTAGTATCTCCGGTAATGCTGAATTTATGGGTAGGGATTGTTTAAATTTTGTTTTTGTCATTGAATATCTTGTTTTCTTCATCTATATTGACAGAGTGTTTTGCTGGACGTAGTAGTCTGGGCTGGTATCTGTGTTCTTTTAGGGTCTGCATAATATCTGTCCAGGCCTATCTGGCTTTCATAATCTCTGTTGAGAAGTCATGTGTCATTCTGATGTGTTTACCATTATATGTTACTTGGCCTTTTTCCCTTGCAGCTTTTAGTATTTGTTCCTTGCTCTGTATACGTACTGTTTTGCCTCTAACCCACTAAGCTATCTTAGGTGTTGACTTCTAGTTTCTGGTGCTTTCTGGAATCCTGGGGTGGGGATGATCCCCTTGGCAGGAAGATAATTTTTTCCTAAGTGGCAACTGTGGTCTTTGTTAGTTAGGGGGACTATCTTCTTACCCATAGAAGTCCTGGAGACTGTTGCCCTGCTGCTGGGTTTCTTGCTCTGAATTTACTGATCTGCTGCTGTTATTCCTACACAGTTTTCCAAGCACAGCCCTATTGATGAACCTGGGAGCCACTTACTTTGGTCAGTTAAGTTAGAGATAACTTGTTGCACTTTGGAGCAGTATGTGGGGGCCGATCTCAGGGATTCCAGGCTTTTCTCAGTTTGAGGTTGGAGCTCTGTGCCCCAGTATCCAAGTGATAATTAGTGGCAGTTGAGCACAGCTCTCATGCATGCAGCAGGATGCTAGAGCCTGGACCCTGTGGGAACCCAGAAACTTTTACTGAGCTGTGTGTCCTGAGGTTGGACCTGATGTTTAACCCCCACTGTGGGGTTTCCTTTCTAACAGGGCAAACCAGTCTGTTGTGTTTTGGGGTCCACAGTTCCATCTGGAGTGGAACATAGAACACACAGGTGAGTGGTGGCTCCAAGTTGGCAACTGGGTGCAGGAAACCTGGAACTTTTCCCGGAACTTTTGTGTGTGTGTGTGTGTGTGTGTGTATGTGTGTGTGTGTGTGTGTGTAAGGTGGTGCTGAAAGATTTAAGCTCAGACATGCTGATTTCTTCCCTTTGGGATTTTCTCCTGACAGGGAAACTTAGTCTCTGGTGCCCTGGGGTCCACAGTTCTGTTTCAGATGATGAGTTGGACATGCAGCATGTCTCTGGGCTGGCAACTGTGTGCCCAGATCTGGGGTGTTGGCCGTGTGCCCCACTCTAGGCTGACGGATAAGTGTCCTATTCTCTGCTGGCTGCAGTGCGACTGCCAATCCTGGGACCTTATTCAGAGATTGACTTTGTGACCTGCAGTCAGTCCAGATTGATTCCTTCCTTGTGGCATTTTCTAGCAACTGGAAATCCCCATCTCTGGGGGTATGGAGCCCACAGTACAACCTTGGAAGGTGATCAGTTCACACAGGTGTGTAGCTCTGGGCGGTGCCGAGTGCCTGCCAGGACCTTGGAACTGTTCCGGGTTTTAGCTAGGTGACCTGAAAATGGACCTGATTGATTTCCATACCGTGGGGGGATTTCCTCCCACCTGGGAATCACAGTCAATGGTGTTATAGGGCCCATAGTTCAGTCTCTTGGTCGCTCTGCCAATAGTGCTGTCCTACTCTTCGGACAGTGTCCTCCCGGTGTCACCATTTTGGATCTCCCTCCTGTGTAATCTTATAGAAAACACATTGATTAATACACACACACACACACACACACACACACACATATATATATATATGTGGGTCAAAACATTTTAGTGAATAACAAAAATGGCTTTGGCACAGTACAGTGTCAAAAAGTTTACGATATCTAAAGTGACAGCAAAGAACACAATATAATATTCATTATGGGAAAACATATAGATCAAACAAACAAAATGAAGTGTACAGCACTAATCCCCAGAAATATATTAATTAATTTTCTGTGAGAGGTTTAAAAGATATTTTATTAGAGAAGAAAGGGCCTTCAATAAATTGTATTGAAGAGTTGTATAAGGCCCTGTTAGATGAGGTTGAAATCTGACAACTCCAGGAAGCCAATTTTTTATGTTCAGTCAATGAGGGTAGACCCCCCTCTTCTCAACGAGGCCTGAAAAATCTCCCCATCTCTCGATCTGGGTGACCCCAGGTCTTGTAAGATGTGTAACATTGACATTAGGAAATATTACAGGCCAAACTCATTCTAATAAGGAAAGGGGTTCAGCTAGTTAGCTAGTCCAAGAAATTCCCTACCCTATTAAAGATCTTAGTCATAAGAGGTGACCTTCAATATTACTTAGGATAATTAAGAAGTGTTTTCTCCTTTTTATGATAGGACTATCCTACTGCATGGAAAATAAGATACTGTACCACTACATGTATTTTAAGTGTCCCTGACCACCTATGCCCATTGACCGGCACGAAACAAACACATTCACCCTCAAAGTCCCTTCCTCTGTTGACAGTTTATATTGCCCTTGATTCCACAGGAATAGTCATACTTTAACAATATCTGAGGAAGAATTGTCACTGGAAACCTGAACCTGGGCTGCCTCTCCAGGCAACTACTTGCCTACCCTGAGTTCGTGGCCTGCCTGAGGCTTGACTGCAGGTTGGCCAGCCCCTTGTTACTGGCTGCATTAGGCTTTCATTATTCATTGGCCTCAGGCACTGTCTCATCAGCCAGCCTTTCACCTGCTTCTTACTGGATCTGACTTCTAGGCATTCCTTGAACATTGTTGTGCTTAGCACAGCAGCTCAACCAAGAACTTTAACACCACAGAGGGCCTTTGGAACACTCTACCCAGCAGGGTATTGAGATTCACAGCAAAACTTTGGGCAGAGAGCAGGGAATTTTATGAAAGAAGAGAGAGATAGAAAGACCTGGCAGGGACAGGAACTCCACAAGTTGAGCAACAGTACCAAAAAATCTGGACACAGGGGTCTTTTCTGAGACTGATACTCCAACCAAGGACCATGCATGGAGATAATCTAGAAACCCTGTACAGATGTAGCTCATGGCAGCTCAGTGACCAAGTGGGTTTCCAGTAATTGGAACAGGGACTGTCTGTGACATGAACTCAGTGGCTGGCTCTTTGATCATACCCCCCCCCCCTTCTCAAGGAGAGCAGCTATACCAGGCCACAGAGGAAGACAATGCAGCCAGTTCTGATGAGACCTGACAGGCTAGGATCAGAAGGAAGGGGAGGAGGATCTCCCTTACCAGTGGACTTGGGAAGGGGCACCAGAGGAGATGAGGGAATGAGGGTGGGTTTGGGAGAGGATGAGGAAGGGGGCTACAGCTTGGATACAAAGTGAATAGCTATAATTAATAAAAACAAATAAATAACAAAAAAGTCCATGAGAATCAAAAAACAAAACAAACAAACGAAGAGTGTAATACTTTGGAATCACCATAGTCTCTGGATGTCAGTGTTTCCACTGGCATCAGCAAGTACATTTTAAAAGAGCTAACTCGTATCCCTTGGTGAAGAGTCCATTCCATACCTAGGCCTAGCACGTTTGTGCCTTGTCCTAAAGTGCTCTGGCTGCTTCAGAAAAAAACAGAACCCCAGTTCTCTATCCAGAAGCCATGTTCCAGGCTACCACAAAAATCCAGGCCCCTGGCAAATGGAGAAAGCTGAAGTTGAACATTAATTACAAAATAACACCATAGATTATACAACATTAATTGATAATACAAATAAAAATGTGAAACCACAATATATTTATGATAAAAAGGAAGATTTTCTATGTCTTAATTTATAAATGTTCTTTTATTAATTAATTTTTTACTTTTTTACATTAATTATGTTTTATTTGCTTTGTATCCCAGCTATGAGACCATAAGTGTGATGTGTGAAATAAAAAATGTGAAATGAGATTTTGTCATAGTATGTAAAATTTCCTGTGAGATGCTGTTAAAAGAAATTAAAAACAAGCTACATAAAATATTTTACGTATTGTACAAATACTTTGCTTCCAGAATTTATGAGGAAGTCAATCACCTAAATACTAAGAGTAGCAGATGGAAAAAAGTTTGAAGGGACGATAAGCCAAAGAGAAAATACATCTATTATAAAATCAGATGGAACTATGTTTAACATCAGTACATACAACTCTACATACATATAAGAATGCTCAATTTTAAAATACTGTGATAGCAAGGGAACAAAATAGAGCCTTAACATGCATAAGGCTCTACTTTAAAGCACCAGAACAAAAACAAACTGACAAAACCCAAATAACAGGAAGAATGGCAACACTAAATACTAGTTATTGAATAACGAAACTAGAATTTAATTTATTGCTAATGAAAACATAAAATGATAGTATTCTGAAATATGTTTTGACACCCTATACAAGGTGAAGCTGAACTTATCATATAACCCAGAATTGTTCTATATAATAGTTTCCTATAGTAAAATGATAATTTGTATAAAAAGAACTTACTCTGAAAAAGTTTTTATGCAACATCCATCATCTTAAAGTGGAAATGACCATTAGTTAATGAATAAACAAGTGTCTTGAATGCATTCATTTAATTAAAAACAATATAGGTCTAAAAGGCAAAAGAACTCAAAAAAGTTTTATACACAGACATAAAATACATGTCAATTTTTGGATATTAAAGGAACTATGACAAGTTCAACAATTCAGTCTAAGTTGGGGCAGTAGTGACACATGCCTTTAATCTCAGCATTCTCATGCGGAAAGGGCAGATATCTGAGTTTGAGGCTATCCCAGTCCACAGAATGTGTTCCAAGACAGCTGGGGTTACACAAACGATTCCCATCTCATAACAACAACAACGACAACAACAACAAAACAAAACAAAACAAAACCAAAAAAGAACAATTCAGTCTCAAAAGAATGTGGCACCCTTTTAAAAATCTATTTCATTCATGTTTCTTCATCTCTCCCTCCATTCTCCACCCCAGTTCCTTCCAACACCCCAACACCAGGTAAGAGAAGGAACTAGTTGAGTTCACTTTAGCTACTTCCTGCTAATTAGGGTCTCGGGTTTCTTGTGGAAAGTCCAATCTTCATGTCAGGAGCTTTCCAACTTCTTGTCACATTGCATCAACAGCAACCAGGGACAGCAAGAGAGAGCACCAGCAGCCTTCTTATTTCTCAGAGTTCTCTTGTCTCCCTGAGCCTTAACCTAACATTTATTCTCTCTCAGAGGCCTCAAAATTAAACTATCTGCAGCTGGCAAAGAGCCTCTCAGAGCCTGCATGAAGTGAATAGTTTGTGGTTGTGGACCATCTGAATTAGTCCCATATCCAACATCTGGGATCAAAAAAAAAAAACATGTTTAGATGACAATGGAAGAGTATATGCATTTTAGTCCTCTGTAAATTTCTGAAGTCAAAACCATAGTTGTTCAAAACAAATTATTGATTACCAAGAATTGGCTATGAGAACGAAATCTGATTACAATGTATGGAATGAAATTGTTTTAGAAATTAAAAAAAATAACCTCATATTCTGATTATAGTAGTTTTTGTACAAATGCATATATGTGTGCATGTTCATGTGTTAAACTTCTTTGATATTATAGTCATAATAGGGAGAAAATAGCAACAGCCAAGGTGCCCATCATCTGGTGAAAGGATAGTGAAAATCTAAATCATTAAAAGAATGGAATATTATTTAGTTATTAAGAAAAACAAAATTTGCAATAAATGTTTGCAGCCTTTAACTATCATTCTTAGACAAGCCAGTTCCAGAACTGCGAATGTTGCATGTGTTCTGTCAGTTTGAGTTTTTATATATGAGTGTTCCTTTTGGAATACCTATTCATGTTGTGAAATTAGTAAGGGAGCATAGAGAGAAGATTTCATTGGAACAATGATAGAATACACCTGCATAAGTGATTAAAGGGGAATAATGGAACAGTAAGTGTTAAACTGGGAGGGAATGAGAGGGCTGGGTAATGAAGAGAATATGAGGAGGGATAACTAACACCAAAGACATTTCAAAAAACTCACATGGGAACATACTACTGTGTATGTTCCCTAAAATATATTAATACATATTGTAAAAAGAAAAAAAAACTTGAATGAAGGTACACTATTATGGGGTAAAACTATCCCCTATATATATCACAGGACAACAAATAAAAAGTCCTATTTTCTAAATATGTTATGTCTTTTGTTAGACTATCAACATTGCATCATATTCATGGTTGCACTCCAGTACTAGATGGTATGACCTTATTGTAGAAGATACCACATCCAGAACATGGGGACATCAACCTGGGGCTCATCTAGATGCTTCTTCCCTACTGCCTAGATTTCATAGCACTTATATTCATGGTACTGAAAAGAGAAATCTTGGCATAATCTTACTGGCAAGTGAACCTCGTGAGCTACAGTTCTGACCAAGTGAGTGGTACAATAGTAATACAAATGTAATGAAAACAACCAATTGATATCTTATTGATTTAAGCACATTCTACAAGTTGAAAGCCATTCTTGTACCATTATTAGTATCAAGAACCTGTGACTACAGATGTTCCTCCATCAGTGCATAAATCTCTGCAGGACCCCCTGGGCTCAGATCTTTTAGTATTATTGGTCTCCTTTTGGGGCTCTGGCCCCCTCCATTTCCCTCTATTCCTACCCCTCTCTTCCTCCATAAAACTCCCTGCACTGTGACCAAAATTTAAACCTGAATCTCTGCATCTGCTTTTATTCCCTGTTGGGTAAATCCTTTCAGAGGACCCTCTGTAGTAGGTTCCCATCCTGTTTCCTCTCTTCCACTGCTTCTGTTGTCTATCCTGTTTGCCATTCTGAATGATATTTAGGCATCATCCCTACTGTTCTCCTTAGTGTTTAGCTTCTTTAGGTCTGTAGATGGCTATCCTATATTTTATGGCTAATATCCACTTATAAGTTAGTTTTTACCAAGCCTGTCTTTCTGTTTCTGGGTGACCTCATTCAGGATGAGCTCTTCTAGTTCCATCCGTTTGCCTGCAAATTTCATGAATTCCTTGTTTTTAATTGCTGAGTAGTATTCCTTTGTGTAGATGTACTACAATTTCATGTGGATCTTTGAGTGAGTGGAACAAGGGCTGCTCTATCACAGACTCAGTTGACTGCTATTTGATCACTCACACTTGGGAATGTGTCCTTGCCAGGCCATGGAGGAAGAGGATCCAGACAGTCCTGATGGGACTTATGCTTTGGGCACATGGCAACAGTGTATAACTCCACCTTTCAGTGGACTAGTGTAAGGGGATAGTGGGAAGAGGGACAGGTGTTGGGACCAGAGGGAGTTGAGAGAGGGGGTTTCAAGAGGGATGCATAATGAATAAATTGTGAATAAAAATAAAGAGTTAAAAATTAAGAAAAGAACCTGTGACTAGACAGTCCATAGGTTTTGGGGGAGAACTCTCTACTACTGTTCTGCTAAATGGGCTTTGTTTCGAACTGACTAGTAATGATATCACTGTTCCTATAAATTTGTTCATCTTTCAATACTCATCAGATATTTTCCTCTATAGATGATAATTAATAAAGAGATACAACTTTTTAACATGAAGAGATTCAGAGACTGTAGAAATCTCATTTCTAAATTGAATATTACATCCCCATACAAATACCTAGGAACACTGATTGGAAGAGCTGGAGGGAGTGAATAAATCTAAATATTTTCTGGAAATAGTGGAGTGTTTTCAAACAGGAACTTTAGAGGAGTGGTGACAGCATGTAGAAGACTAGTGTGAGGTTAACTAGACGAAATTCCAGTATAGAAAGGGCATTGTCATGAAGTCCCATCCATAGATAAAAAGCTATGGGATATTAATAGCTGTTGGGAAAAACACAGAAAGTTTTGTTTAATGGTGCATCCTCAGGTAGGTTGACCAAACTGTAGTGAAAGGCCACCTATTCAAGGGTATATGTAATGTACAAACTACTTTATATGTTTACAGAAATAGATAACACAAAGTTGTGTGGCTGAGGAATGGAGGTAGGTCTACGAAGGTTTGAGAAAGAATGGTGAATGTGGTGTATGATCAAAATGTGTGAAGTTCTCAGAGAATTATCAAAAGTAGAAAACTTTTAAAATCATACAATTTATACCAAATGGTCCTTAATTAGTGAGTAACATTTCTTCCTACAATGACTGATGAATTGATGTTGATTCTTGAGACCTACATAGTGAAAGGAAAGAATTAAATTCCAAGAGTTGTGTTCTAACACACATACTCTGTGACACACATGTGCCTGGACACACACAAACACACTAAATAAAGTCAAAACAAAACACACATTACTGCTCATATTAAGGTTAAATAAAAATAGTAAGTGATTTATTAATCTTCCTTTTACAAAAACTGTTTTTTTAAATCACCACCAATTATTTTGGGGTTGCATTTTCTTTATAATCCCGGTTAAAATTGGTCAAATGTATTTAGATTCATTCAGATAATTATCACTTATTGTTGTTCTAATGGATTTTAAAAACTATAGTCAGAGTGCAGGGAATCTTATGAAAGAAAGGGGAGATTTAAAGATCTGGAAGGGTCTGGAGCTCCACAAAAAGAACAACAGAATCAATAAATCTGGGCCTAGGGGTCTCTTCTGAGACTAACACCCCAACCAAGGAACATTCATGGAGATAACCTAGACCCCCTGCACAGAGGTAGCCCCGTGGCAGCTCAGTCTCCAAATGGGCCCCCTACTAAGGAGAGCAGGTAGTAAGTTCTCAGTAATGTCATGAATTCAGTGGCTGGCTCTTTGACCACCTTCCAGCAGCCTGACAAGGCAACAGAGAAACACTATTAAAGACAGTCCTGATGAGACCTGAGAGGTTAGGGTCACTGGACTGGGGAAGGGGCATGAGAGGAGATGAGGAAGGGAAAGAGGGCAGGATTGGGAGCAGACAAGGGTGGGTCTACAGCTGGGATACAGAGTGAATAAACTGTAATAAATAAAAAATAATATTAAAAAATGTAAGTCAACTGGTCATTGTTTTGAAACCCTCTCAGGTACATGAAAAATCCCACCCCTCTGCTGTGATGCTCAGGTAGTACTCTTGAGTCTTTGAAAATTAGTAGTAAGATGTTTTGAAAAAACTCTTGCATAGATATTTTTGCATAGATGTTTTTGAAGTGCATTCCTAACAATGATTCTTTTGTTTCCTCGGGTTTTAATGAGTATACACAGCACTTGAGGGAAAATGTCCTTTATTCATAAATTCGAAGTTAACCCATATTATGGGCTTTTTTCTCTCCTACACCATTGATGAGAGCTTATTATAAAGTAAGATTTACATTGAATAATTACGTGATTTCTTACATTTGCATGGAGTCAGTATTCATAATAAATGGTTTAAAGCTAATGAGTAAGTAAACATTACTGAGAACTTACTACCTGTCAATGTTTATTGAATAGGATATAAAGATAAAAAAGTCATTATTTCTGGCCACACAGTAATGTCTAATGGAATACATGAAAAAATTGCATTAGAAACAGAAGCCACAAGAGAATAAAATATTCTTGGGGTATAATTTTTTTCACAAAGGGAGGAACTATTGCCTATACTTAGACTCAAAATTCACTAGTGAATATATCTATTGTTTCTCGATGGAATGTCTGTCAAGTTAAATAAGCTGCTCACATACTAGAAATCAACAGGTGCTACAGTTTTATATTGAATAATGCTGAAGCATACTAACTCTGGAGAATGTTGTCCCCAAAGATCAGCAGGCTGAGAAATTGAAAAGAAAAGATTAGTGTAGTATATGGCTCCTGTCTGTTTAATTTCAGACTCTGAATCAGTTTGTTATGGGTGAGTAATTATATGCATGAATAACAATAGTGACACTTATTTTTAATTTGGAAAAATCATCTTCCCGAGACAGCTTTCTCTCTTGATATCCAGTGAACATGGTTGACTATAAAATGCACCTAGAATATGCTTGCTCCCAGGGAAATAATGAAACATATGAGTGGCAGGCCAGATGAAGGAATAGTATTTTCATGTAGATCCAAATTTAGCAAAAGAAATTAAAGAGTAAACACAGTTTATAAGGAAAGAGAAGCCCCATGCATGAAGTAGGTAGGATCAAAATCTTCTAGGAGCTGGGGACAGACATTGTATGGCTTGAATGTATATAGTACAACTTACTGCAAATAATTCCAATGCTCAATGTTATTGAAGGATGTACTGATCTATGAATACAGTGATTGGTCATTTCTATTTTAGAAACATCTTTGTCCCACATTTACCTTCTTCTCTTATGATTTCCATTGTAGGTTTTTCTTCTCACCTTAGCTTTAAATTGTTCCATAGGGCACAATCCTCAATTTCATTTTCTTCTTACCAGTTAACAATGTACCAGGTGATCTATCCCAGTTTACTAGGTGATTAACAAGTTTCCCTAAGCGTACATTTTCCTACATTTTCCAAATATATTATGTGACTGTTTATAATACTGCTTGGGAAACCCAATCCTTCTTTTAAATGACTTATATGAAGTAATAACTTTTCAAGACGTTAAGTATATACAGGAGTAAACAAGAATAAACCACTTTAATCAGATTTCTATGGAATATGTGAATTCAGAGAAACCCTTCAGCAACAATACCTCAGGAGAAAGTAATTTTATGGCCTTGGTTCAAAAAGGTAGTAAGTACCACAAATGTGATTCAAAAGATAAGAGAATTAGCAACTGGACATTTGAGTTGAAAATTCCATTGAAAATTCCTGCCACATAATAGGCACTGGGTATACTTTAGTTATTACACTAATTAATTTTCTCTGTATATATAAAGCTGAACAATACAATCCTTTGAAGTCTCCTTCTATGCTTTGAAATGTCATTTTTTCTTAAACAACAAAGGGAATTATAAGGATCATGGTTTATCTCTCTAAATAGAGCCTGTTATAAAGTATAAGTCTTCCATGTGTTGGAATTCTTCTTCATATTTGAATGGAATATATTGCCATAACAAAATGAGACTCTACATAATTTTTTTTACTTTTTATGATTTAATTATCCATGGTTTTTTTTTCTTTTCTTTTGTTTTTACTGGTACCCTCTCAATCTCTGTAACTTTTATTATGAACATTTGATAACAGAGACTGTGTATTCATATCGGTGCCAGTCTTTGACACAGAATATTAGCACTTGTTTTCTTTTCTTTGAGAATTATAAATGAGAAACCTTTTAAGCACTGTGCTTCTTTCAGTGTCTAAATCTGTACCTAAGATTGACAATTGTGCAGATTTATCAAAAAGTTTTTCTCCTATGTATGATACTTGACCCAAAGTATTAATTCTTATGCTGATTGTTTTCACTGAATTATAGCCATGTCCATTATTTTCAGCAGGTTTTGTGTTATATAAACAATGTTCATAGTTGTGAGAGAAATTTAATTACACACAAAACCAAATATATTTACAAACTGAATCTTTAAAGAATTTGTTGGTCACTGCTTTACCCAACTTCTCATGTTACTCCATGGTTACAGAGACTGAGAATTTTGCTGCTGTGATGTACCTGAATTATACCATGTAAGAGTCTCCTGAAAACAAACAAACAAAAACAAATGTTTCTTACTCTTCTCAGAACTATGGAAAACTAACTGAACTTTACTATATTTTACTGATTCCACTTGTTCTATTTTATTTCAAAATGTTGTACATATTTTAAGAAATGATCGAATGAGCAGTTGTATATAAATTTAGTGAGACCATGAGGCAACATTTTCAATTCAGATTTCATGTGATAAGTAAAGCCCAATAGTTATTTTACAATGAATGTTACCATTTCCACATGAATCAGAAGACTTTTGGGAAAGCGTAAATGATGACTGTAGAATGGTTGTTTTACTAGAAGTTAAAGGTGATGAGCATGTTGACATGCTGTGTCTGCAATCAACCTGCATTTACTTAGGTTCCTATTAACTTAGATACTATCTCCTGTTTCTAGCCTTGAAAAATATATCCTGTATGCAAATGGATAAATATGTAACACGTTCTAATTGTGATAGCCATAGAATTTAAGAATTATGCGTTTTTCTTAGTGTGGGCATAGAATTCATAATAATGTGTATGCATATGTAAAGCTACTTTTATTTTTATAAAATTATCCATATTGCCAGGGAAAATACAAATTATGAAAACTAAAGGTGCATATATACAACTAAAATTATAATAAATTTTACAAAATAATATACAGGATTTGATGTAAAGCAAACACAGACATTTCTGATAGGATGTAAATGGTTATAATTTTCAGTGCTTATTAATGGTTACAACTTTGGATGTTTAGCAATAGGTAAACAGCAGCAAAAAGAAGTGTAACATTTGACTACATAATTCTATTTATACTTACATGCTGTAAATAAGCATGTGTACTAAGTAACAATTATATCAATAGTCAAATTTCATATAAATGGCAAACAGAACAAACTGCAGATAAATTGTCACACTGTATATTTGTCTTCTAAATATTTATCTATTTGTCAGTTTTCAGTTTTGGTTAGAAAATAAAATTAAGTATCTTTTTGCAATATGTAGCAGTTAAAGCAGAGAGATATAACCAGTCAAAATTCTAAGAAAAAGAGACTGTGAGTGCTCATCCATATATAGGACACCTGTATCAACACTTGTCCCACCCTACCCTCATACACACATGCACATACATCCAAATCTCAGGATAAAAGAATGTCAGAGGTAGAGGAAAAGAGATGTCAAATGTGGTCTTCTGTACATGATTAGGTATACTGGCTGGTTTTGTGTGTCACTGGGACACAAGTTAAGAGTTATCAGAGAGGAGCTTCCGTTGAAAAAATACCTCCATGACATCCATCTCTAAGGCACTTTCTCAAATAGTGATCAATGGGAGAGGGCCCATCTGATGGTTAATGGTACCATACCTGGACTGGTAGTCCTGGGTTCTACAAGAGGACAGGATAATCAAGCCATGAAAGCAAACCAGTAAGCAGTACCTCCCATGACCAAACCAGTAAGCATCAGCTCCTGCCTCATGGTCCCTGTGCTGCTTGAATTCCTGTGCTGAATTGTCCAGTGATGGACTGTGCCAAATAAACTTTTTCCTTCCCAACTTGTTTTCTGGTCTTGGTGTTTTTGTCATAAAAATAAAAATTCTAAGACACCGGGCTATCACACTTTTAAACAAATAGTAGTTGAGGTTACATGCATAAAACCTGCACAAGATCAAACCAGTCAAAATTTTAGCATAGTCAAGAGAACAACACTCCAAACTTTACCCCTTTTCAAAAAGCTATTGGAAGTTGATTTTTTGCAGGGGAAAGAACTATGGGGTCTTTTTAAAGTCGTGGCTACTAGTGGTTACCCATGATGTAGTGGGTCCCCATACCTTTGAATATTCAGACAGTTTTAATTGGACTAGTGGATTATTTTTTTTTAATGGAACAAAACATGAAATTGAGAGAGATATTGGGGCAGGTATCTGGAAGAGAAATGGAGGTAGAAAATGCACACCGATGGGATCCTATATCATCATACACATGAATAAAATTCACAGAGGGCTTGAGATCCACAAATATATATTCTACCTTTTGAAAGATTTCACTACTTTCTATGAAAATAAACTATTGACAGCTTCTGAGGGAAATGTAAGTTTCAAAATATAGCATATGTTCATTTAGAGCTGGGAGAATTGGGATAAAATAATGTAAAATTTGCCCAAAATCAAACTACTAAGTGAAAAAGATGATTTCATTCTAAGAAATAGTTTTCTGAGTGTATATTCTGAAACATAACTTCATAGATGTGTTAATTTATAAAAGAGTAAGAATTCCAAAGACAAATCTAACTTATCTAGAATGTACACAATGCTAGAACCTTAAATGTATCAATTCAAAAATCCCATCACTCACACATTCTAATTTAATGATATGAGTATATGAAATATGTCTCTTTAGTGGCTCAGATAGTCCAAATATATTTGGTCAGACTCAACTTTCATGAAAGTTCTTTTGAAAAGTGGGATGATGGACTCCACTCTCTATGGAACTCTTCCAGCCTGAAGGTTCTGTGACTGATGTTGTATATCAGGAAGATTTTTTTATTTTATTAAAATTTGAAGAAAGTGTAGCTATTAACATTCTGTAATATCCCCCAGCTATCTTCCTTTTCCAAAAATCATAATTCACCTGTGTTTTCTAACATGGTTCTCACCAGTTTAGGTTTAGTAGATGAAACAGATGTGTCTCAGGACACATAAAAAGTACTATTTCCCTAAAAGGGAAATAAAATTCCTTTAATTGTCAGTCATCAATTCTTGTCTTGTTAAAATACAAAACAAATTACATATACATTTCTTTTTTTCATGGTTACATAGCATACGACATTTACAAATGCAATTTAGCATTACCTGTTTTGAGTTTTACAGTAATCTTATTAGCATCTTTAAAACAGCAATTGTATATCATTATTTTTTCTATATTAAAAGTTACTGTTCATAATTATCTATATCAAATAATCATGTTATTTAATATTTACTATACTACTGAAGACGTTTTCAAAGTTTCTTAGACAAAAAATGTTTTTAAATGTTTCTGCATTAGGCTGGAATTATATTACAAAGAAACTAAAATAGAATGCAACAGGGTGAGTAGAAATAGGGAGATAATATTTTGCATTGGTTTTATGTTTATTACCTAATTTTTGAAGAGCTCAGAGTCTTTAGTTAGAGGGCAAAGAAAGTTATGGTAAGAGAAGACTTGATTAAAAAGTCTAGTGGAAGGAGGAATTTGTACTTGAGTGATAAGAAAATCCATAGACAGGGAGGGACAAATAGTAAATGTCATTTATAGCGGTAGCTTAGAAGAAAGCATGAAAGGGAGATAAAGTAGCAATAGATATATAGTACTGGCCATGTGGTAGCAAAAGGTATAGAAATCCTTCCTAGGTAGAGCTTAAAATCTAATGGAGAAGAGAAAGATAAGTTTGGAACAATTTGAAAAATAAATGTTCATTTTAAGTAATCGAAAGAAAAGCAAAGCAAGCTGCATTGAAGAGTGAATTGAATGTTTTGTTTTGTTTTTTTATTGCTGTAGTATGTTTTTCACTAATAAAATGGTGAATAGCAAGAAATCAGCATCTGTAAAGACTTAGTTACACAGGAAGTTTAAAAAGCATGTGCATGACCATTACAGGAAGTATTCTTGATGTATTTGAAAAACATCAACACCGTTTTTGTACTCAGAAAGAGGGATAAAGGGCATGGATGCTGGGAGAATAAGATCAGGGAAGTAAAAATTGTACAGAATGCAGATTCTTTAAAGAGATTATTTCTTAAATATCAATATTTTAATAACAAACTGTAAAGTTTTATTCATGATTTTAAACAAAATAATAACCGCAGAAGACTTAACTTTCAAAGTGATCATTTTGTTTACTGTGTTGAAAATAAAAAACGAAACGAAAAAGTTGAAATTAGCAAGAAATTAGACATATGTGAGAGTATATGAATGAGAGTATATTGAAGAAACTGGTTTTGGAAAGTGTTCAAAAGGGAGCATTTACAGGTTTGTGAAACATTTTCTTCTGGGCAGAAAAGACAATATAGTCAATACTGACTCCAGGAACTTGCCCGGTGTTAGAATGACAGTTTTCTGTAAAATGTGTAAGATATGAAGTACCATGTATATTTATAAATGAAGCCAAAATTGGAATTCAATTAGATACAAGCTTGAAATGCTTATGGTCCATGTTTTCCAGTTATTTATTCCTGGAAATTTATTCCTACTGTGAAAATTAGTGATTTCAAAGATACAAACATTAGAGGCTACAATGATGAGTAGTGGTTAAGAGAAATTGCTACCCTGCAAAATCCACAAGTTCAGTTCTCAGTGCCAATGTTTGTTTGATTACATATGCTTATAGTTTCAGTGCTGTGGTTATCTGATGCCCATGCAGACATCTGAACTTGAGTACAAATATTCCTCATAGACACAGACACATAATTAAATTTAATCATTTTAAAGGCACTAATATGTATATTACCTAAATACATGCTAGTTAGCTTGACTTGGTAATCATTATTTGATATAGATTGAACTTGGAGGTATATTCCAATAATTCACTTACATGTTTTATAGTTCCGAGCTTTCCATAAGATCTTTTCCCAGGCTATTGGACGAAGCACGGACAGACTACTTCTTCTGCTGCCTAGATTTCTTCAAAATATTGTGTCTTGGTTCAACTGGCAAGCATCACAAAGGAGAAAGAGTAAGATTGTAAACATGCATTTCCTTTTCATCATATAGCCTTAGAATTTATGGTGTTAATTAGGCCAAATTTTTCTGTTAAGTCAAACAAATATAGCTACATTCGTTCAAATAGAAAAGACATAGATATTACCTCTAAAATGAGTGATACTTTTCTAGAAAGATTATGTGTCAAATCAGATATATCACTGTCATTTCTGTAAAACAGGCAGTTAAATTTGTATGCCTGATATTAAGGATAGCAGTGTATATATACAGCAAGGATTCTTCAACAAGATGCATTCAAATAAGTAGAATTAAATGAGATTATCTAAATAAAAGAAAACAAGTTTAAGTGTTCCTGAAGCACTACAACACAAAGTTAAGGAAGAAAAACAAAACAATATACTAGCAAAAACAAAGAAAAAAAGTTTGTGGGTCCCAAAGACAAGCACTGATTATGGAACAGCAGGTGAGACCCCTCCACATATACTGGCCTGCCACAGCCCACAAGTAGCAGTGGTGAGGACAACCCAGGGCCCTCTGTGCTCCACTTTCCCAGTGCTTCCAACACCCAAGACCCAAGCCTGTTCCATTTCCAGTAGGCCAAGCCTATTTGCTGTCCTGGAGACCAGCACAGATCAGGGAGCAGCAGGAAAATCAGAGGACTAAGGACATCTGGGACCATCAGCTCTACCTAAAACCCCAGAGAGCTACTACTATCAGACACTACCAGATTATGCTAATATCAGAGTCGACCAAATGGCTAGAGGACTGCACAAGAACACGAGCAACAAAACCCAGGGCCAAATTATAACACCAAAACCTAGCTATACTACCACAGCAAGTCCTGAGGATGCTATCACACTGGAAGCACAGAAAATGATCTTAAAATTGAGCTTATGAAAGTGATGGAGGTTTTAAAAGGAGAACATAAATCCCTCAAAGAAATGCAGGGAAATACAATCAAACAGATGAAGGAATTGAATAAATCCCTTAAAGAAATACAGGGAAATACAACCAAATGAGAGAAAAAAAAACTTTTCAAGACCTAAAAAATGCAAATAGAATCAATAAAGAAAACAATCTGAGGCAATCCTGGAGATGGTAAACCTCGGAAAGAAAACGGGACCTACAGACAAAAGGATAACCAACAGAATGCAAAAGATGGAAGAGAGAATAGAATTGAAAATATTAATACGTCACTCAAAGAAAAGGTTAAATTTAAAAAGATCTTTACATGAAACATCCTAGAAATCTGAGACAATATGAAAAGACCAAACCTAAGAATAGAAAAAGAAGAAGACTCCCAGCTCCTGGGCCCCAAAACCAATCTCAACAAAATCATAGAAGAAAACTTTTGCAACTAAAAAAAAGAGAGAGTGAGATGTCTATAAAGACACAAGACGCCTACAAATACCAAATAAATTACACCAGAAAAGAAAATCCTTCATCAAATATTAATCAAAATGTTAAATGTACATAAAAAAGAAAGAATATTAAAAGCTGCAAGAGAAAAAGGATAAGTCACATATAAAGGCCAATATATTAGAATTACAGCTGGCTTCTCACCAGAAACTCTGAAAGCAAGAAGAGCTTGGGCAGATATCTTAAAGAGACTAAGAGACCACAGACGTCAGTCCTGACAACTATACCCAATAAAATTTTAATCAGTATAGATGAAGAAAACAAGATATTCCATGACAGAAAAAAATAAACAATACCTATCCACAAATGCGGCCCTACATAAGACACTGTTTGGAAAACTCATCCCCGGGAGGTTAATCACACCCAGGAAAATACAGGAAATATATAATTCCACAACAGCAAAACCAAAAGAGGGAGGCACACACACATACACACCAAGTACATACATACACTCTTCCATCACTCACATCAATACAACAGGAATAAGCAACTCCTGGTGGTTAATATTGCTCACCATATATGGCCCCAACTCCCCAATAAAAATATACATGCCAAGAGAATGGGTGCATAAACATGACCTATCATTCTGTTGAATAAAGAAACATACCTCAGCAACAATGATAGATATTACCTTAAAGTAAAGGGCTGGGAAAAGGATTCCCAAGCAAATAAACACAAGAAGCACGTTGGAGTAGCTATTCAAATATCTAGTAAAATAGAATTTCAAGCAAAATTAATCAAGAGAGATAGGAAAAGACTTTTCATATTCATCAAAGGAAAAAAATCCACCAAGATAATGTCTCCATTATAAATATATATGCCCCAAATGCAAGTGCACACACATTTGTAAAAGATATCTTACTAAAGCTTAAATCACACATCACACCCACAAGTTAATAGTAGGAGACTTCAACATACCTCTTTCACAAATGGACTGATCATCGAAACAGACACTTAACAAAGAAATACCAAAACTAACCAAACTTTTGAGTCAATTGGACCTAACAGGTATCTACAGAATATTCCATCCTAACATAAAATAATGTACCTTCTTCTCAGCATGTCATGGAACTTTCTCCAAAACTGAGCACATACTCAGACACAAAGCCAGCCTTAAAGGAAACAAACAAACAAACAAAACAATAAAATTTAAATAATGCCTTTATTCTACCAACCACCAAGGATTAAAGCTAGACTTAAACAACAACAGAAACAAGAGAATGATTACAAACTCATAGAAACTGAACAACTCTCTATTTAATGACCACAGGGTTAAAGAGGAAATAAAGAAAGAAATTAAAGACTTTTTGGAATTCAGTGAAAATGAAGGCACAGAATACCCAAACTTATAGGACACAATGAAAGCAGTCCTAATTGCCTTCATAAAGAAAGTAGAGAAAGCTCCTACAAGGAACTTAACAAGTCACCAAAAAGCTCTACAGAAAAAGGAAGCATACACATCCAAGGGGAGTTATGTCAGGAAATTATCAAACTCAGGTCTGAAATAAATAACCTAGAAACAAAGAAAAATACAAAGAATCAATAAAACCAAGAGCTTATTCTCTGAGAAAATCTACAGGATAGACAAATCTTTAGCCAAACTAAAAGACAGGAGAGTATCCAAATTAATAAAATCAGAAATGAAAGGGGAGTAATGACAACAGACACTGAAAAAATCCAAAGAGTCATTAGATTGTACTTCAAAAACCTGTATGCCACAAAATTGGTAAATCTAAATAAATGGTTGATTCTTTTGATAATAACACTTACCAACATTAACTCAAGATCAGTTTAACATTTGAAATAGACCTGTAACATCTAAGGAAATAGAACCAAGCACCAAAATCTCCCAACCAAAAAGAGCTCTGGGCCAGGCAGTTTTAGGAAAGAATTCAACCAGACTTTCAAAGAATTAATATCAATACTCCTCAAAATATTCCACAAAATATAAACTGATAAAACATTGACAAAACTCATTCTACAAAGCCACCGTCACTCTAATACCACACAAAGACCTAACAAAGAGAATTTCAGACCAGAGTCCCTTAAAAATATTGTTGCAAAAATACTCAAAAAATATTTGCAAACTGAGTCCAGGAACACACCAAAGTATCATTCACAGTGATCAAGTAGGTTTCATCTTTGGAATGCAAGGGTGATTAAATACCTGAAAACCCATCAATGTCTGAAAGAAAAACAACACATAGTCATCTCATTAGATGCAGAAAAGGCCTTTGACAAATTCCAACACACATTCATGATTAAAGTCTTGGAGAAGTCATGGATACAAGCACATACCTAAACATAATAAAGATAATAGACAGCAAGCCTATAAACAACATCAAGTTGAGTGGAGAGAAAAATAAAATCAGGGACAAGACAAGGCTGCTCATTATCTCCATATCTCTTCAATATAGTACTTGAAGTTCTTTCTAGCTAGAGCAATAGGACAAGTAAAAGAGATCAGGGAGAAACAGATTGGCAAGAAAGAAATCAAAGTATCACTATTCATAGATGATATGATAGTGTATGTAAGTGATCTCCAAGATTCTATCAAAGAACTCCTACAGCTGATAAACACCTTCAGCAAATATCTGCAAACAAAATTAACTCAAAAAAAGTCAGTAGCCCTCATTTATACAAAGGACAAAAAGGCTGAGATACAAGTTAGGAAAATTACACCCTTCAAAATTGTTACAAAGAATATAAAATATCTTGGTGTAACCCTAACTAAGCAAGTAAAAGACCTGTATGACAAGAACTTCATGTCTTTGAAGAAAGAAATAGAAGATGGAAAGATCTCCCATGTTTGTGGATCATAGGATTAACATAGTAAAATGGCCATTCTACCAAAAGCCATCAACAGATTCAATGCAATTCCCATAAAAATTCCAGCACAATTCCTTACAGATATGGAAAAAGCAATCATTAATTTCATACAGAAATATTTAAAAATGCTCAATTTCTTATAGAACCACAAATAATTCAGATATGCAGACAGGTTCTAAGATGGCAGCATACAGGAAACACCATATTTGAGGGGCACAGGATTCTAAACTCTGAAATTGATGAGGGAGGAGCAGCTGAAGCCAGAACATCCACATTAAGGCTTCTTGGGTCAGAAGGGACGAACCTGGAGCTTGAACAATTTGAATCCAGGTCATCTGTGGACATCTCTGGGGATTGAGAGAGGAGAATATTCAATTCCCTGCACTTCTCCTTTCCCAAAGCATGGGGATCCTTGCTAGGCAAGGCTGCCTGCAGTGGCCTCTGCCCCAAGCACTGAGACTGCTTCATTGAGATTTTAGTGATTGACCCAAGCACAAATCTATGTGCTCAGTCACTGAAAAAAGAACAGGTAGGCCTCCCCAGGGGCTGGGGTTACAGCCTGGCAGCAGCTAGTCTTAGTAGAAAACTCTTCTCAATCAGTGAGTGAAAAAGCACAGGCTGTCCTCCCAGTGCTGATTCTAGGGTGGGGCAGCGGCTAGTACAAGCAGGATCCTGCACACTTTCTGTGACTTGAAGGTACAGAGGCCAAAGAGTGGACACCACTGAGCTGATGGTTATCCTGCACTCTCAATTGCCCCTGCAGGCCTAAATTTGAGAGAAGAGAAGGATTCCCTTGTGCTTTCTGATTAGGCCTGCTAGTGAGTGAGTGTGCCTTTAAGTGAGTCCTTGAAGAGCCACAGAACCAGGGTCCCTTTACACTAGCAGCTAAACATCAGATCCCTGTCACCCCTAGCCCCCACTGTGGGCAACATAAGGATCCTTGGGACAGCATTCTCAACATTGAAGCTCCTGCTCTGTGGGTCTCCATGTAGAGTACAGGCAAACATTTCCTGGAACCCAGACAGACCTGAATACCAGGAGGACAGTACAAGAGGTCTGTAGGTCTCTGAGTGGACCTCTTTCACCTTCCTGAATTATACTCCAAACACTAGAGACAGACGGACCCAATCTGAAGTACAGACTCCAGGAAAAAACAGCACTGGTTACAGATAAGCAGATGACTAGAGGACAGCATAAGAAGATATCCAAAAAAACTCAGGACATCATAGCCTTACCAACAACCCCCACTCCCCCAAAATAAACAGATATTTTAATTCATCAGAAACACAGGAAATGGATTTTTTGTCAGGGGCGGAGCCAAGATGGTAATGAGTACCCACAGTTTCTGAATTGCAGAGGAGCTCTACTGCCTGAGTTGGTGAGTGGAAAGCCTACTGAAGCCAGGGAAATGAAGGTGAGGCTTTCTAAAAGAGAGGGAACATCACAGGAGGGAGGTGAGAACTTTGATCTGGGGTCACCCTTGGACTAACTTGGGGAATGAGAGAAAAGATCCTTTGATCTCCAGGCACTCTCCCTTTTCTGGCCTCCCTCATCCTCTGCACAGCCAGCTCTCTAAGATTCTCAGCTCAGAGTTCACTGCCTGGGGACTGCTGTTGCTGAGGCAGAGCTACTGGCCCCTCAGCTGCAACTACCAGCCATACCTGCCTTGGAGTCCCAGATCTGCAGCACCATCCTACCAGGGTCCCAGATCAGGGAGTAGCCATACCAACTCATCAGGGTCTCCCAACCACTGACTGTACAGCCAGCCCAAACCCTTGGTGACAGATAATACGCTATATAGCCACCAAAGTAGAATAGACCCACCATACAAGCTAGGCACACCAGGTGCCAAGCCTCCCAGGTCTGCAGAGCACAGTGGATGACCCCCAGGACTTCCCAGAAGGCATGTGAATCAGCATCCCAGTCTCTAGCTGCAGCTGGACTTCCTAACGTGGTGGCTGCAGAAGCACTGAGCTGACAGAGAACATCAGTCCTCCTGCATATGACTAAGCAGGGACAATCCAGAGAGTAGAGAACCCAGATACCCTAATCCTTGCCAATGTGAACTGCTTGAGAGTGAGTGCTCCCTTGAGTGTCTGCAGAGCCCCAGATGCAGGGTCCTTCTAAACTAGAAGCCAGACATCAGACCCCTCCCATCCACATATGCACTGTGGGAAAAAGAGGGATATCAAAGCCCCTGCTCTGTGGAGTTAAGGCAGATAACTCTGGAAATTGCATCGTGACTGCTACTAGCGTGTGCTACATCTTCAACACATGCACAAGTAACCCCCTGGAAGCCTGCAAGGCAGAGGCCCTCCCACCCATTCAAAGGTTCAACATTCTCTATCACTCTGTCCCTCAAGGCACACTTCCACACACATTACCACACACACACACACAAACACACTTGCACTTCTGCGACCACAGACTTTCCTCTCACAGGTACAGCTAAAACAATAACGCACACACTGAGGCCACGAGACCTCTCTTAGCTTCCTGAAGAAATCTCCAGATGACAGACAGAGACAGTACCAGTCTGAACTGCAGAATCCAGGAACAAAGAGAGGAGATTACAGGTACGCCAATGGCAAGGGGTCAGTGAAAGAAAGAACACATC
This sequence comes from Pachyuromys duprasi, assembly GCA_028658305.1. Taxonomy (NCBI): domain Eukaryota; kingdom Metazoa; phylum Chordata; class Mammalia; order Rodentia; family Muridae; genus Pachyuromys; species Pachyuromys duprasi. The sequence continues at coordinate 32,006,899 of CM053742.1, forward strand.
CAACATAAATCAGGACATCATGGCTTCACCAGCAACCCCCCAAATTGATGGATAGACCAATTCATTGGAAGCACAGGGAAATGACTTTAAAGCTATGCTTACCCAGTTATTTGAGGCATAAAAAGAGGAAACAAACAAATGTCTCAGAGCAATAGCCATACAAATACAGACAAAGAGGAAATAAACAAGTCTATTAAAGATTTGGCTAATAAAGTGGAAGCAAAGAACGAGGAAATGAACAAAATTCTCAAAGAAACACAGGCAAATATAGCCAAACAAATAGCGGCACAAATAGAGATACAGTTAATGGAATATGGAGAGGAAATGAACCAAAAAAATAGAGACCATGTTAGAGAGACAGGAATCCACATTCAAACAGATGAAGGAAATGGTGAAAGCATGAAAACAGAATTAGAATAAATAAAGAAAACATAAACTGAGAAAAACCTGGAGTTGGAGAACCTAGAGAAAAGATCAGGAACCACAAAGGTACGCATCACCAAGAGAATACAAGAGATAGAATAGAGAATCTCTGGTGCTGAACATACGCTCACAGAAATTGATACTTCTCTCAAAGAAAAAGTAAAATGAGAAAAGTCCCAAACACAAAATATCCAAGAAATCAAGGATGCCATGAAAAGACAAAATCTAACAATAATAGGGATTGATGAAAAAGAAGACTCCAGGCTCCAAGATCCAGAAAATATTTTCAAGAAAATCATAGAAGAAAAATTCCCAACATAAAGAAATAGATGCCCCTAAACATACCAGAGACCTACAAAACACCAAATAAAGTAGATCAGAAAAGAAACACATCATGTCATATCATAGTCAAAACACTAAATCTACAGATCAAAGAAAAGATATTAAAAGCAGCAAGGGAAAAAGGCCAAGTAACACATAAAGGTAGACCTATCAAAATCACACCAAACATCTCATCAGAAATTATGAAAGCCAGTAGGGCCTGGACAGGTATCATGCAGACCTTAAGAGACCACAAATGCCAAACCAGGCTACTATGCCCAGCAAAGCTTTCAATCAACATAGATGGAGAAAACAAAATATTCCAGGTCAAAACTAAATTTATGCATTATCTACAGAAGATACTGGAAGGAAAACTCCAATCCAATGAAAACAACTTCACCCAAGTAAACATAGCATATAGATAATATCTCAACAAAAATTAAAAGAAAAGAAGCAATGAAACACAGTAAGACCACCAATACCACAATAAAAGGAACTGATGTTCACTGGTCATTATTATCTATCAACATCAATGAACTTAACTATCCAATGAGAAAACACAGACTAACAGAATAGGTGTGGAAAGGGGATCCAACATTCTGCGGCATCCAAGAAACACACATCTGCAACAAAGATAAACACTACCTCAGAGTAAAGGGCTGGAAAAATGTTTTTCAAGCAAATGGACCCCCAAAAAACAAGCTGGGGTAGCTATCCTAATATCTAATAAAATAGACTTTCAACCAAAATTAGTGAAGAAAGATGATGAGGAACACTATATTCTCATCTAAGGAAAAATCCACCAAGAGGACATCACAATTCTGAACATCTATGCCCCAAATACAAGAGTGCCTACATTCATAAATGAAACATTATTAAAACTTAAAAATCACACATCGATCCTAGCATCATAACAGTGGGAGACTTCAACACCCCACTTTCACTGAGGGACAGATCATCTATACAGAAGCCAAATAGGGAAATAAAGGTACTTAAAGAGGTCCTAATTCAAACTGACCTAATATATGTCTATAGAACATTTCACCCAAATTCAAAAGAGTATACCTTCTTTTCAGCATCTCATGGAAACTTCTCCAAAATAGACCATATAGTTGGACACAAAGCAAGCCTCAAGAGATAGAGAAGATTGAAATAATCCCCTGTAATCTAACTGACTACCATGGACTAAAGCTGGACTTCAACAACAATGGAATTAGCAAAAAGCCTACATGTACATGGAAACTGAACAACTTGCTGCTCAAGAACAGCTGGATTAAGGAAGAAATAAAGAAAGGAATTAAAGACTTCCTAGAATTCAATGAAAATGAAGGTACAAAATGCAATAATGTATGGGACACAATGAAAGTAGTGCTCAGAGGAAAATCCATAGCATTAAATGTCTTCAAGAAGAAATTTGTGACATATCATACAAGCAAATTAATGCCCCAACTGAAAGCCCAAATAAAATAAAAAAAAGAAACAAATACACCTAAAAGGAGCAGACAGCTGGAAGTAATCAATCTCAGGGATGAAAACAATAAATTAGAAAAATTAAAACTATTCAAAAATCAGTGAAAGTGAGAGCTGGTTCTTTGAGAAAATCAAAAAGATAGACAAACCTTTAGCCAAACTAACTAAAAGTCACAGAGAAACTATCCAAATCAGCAAAATCAGAAATGAAAAGGGGGATATAACTACAGACACTGAGGAAATCCAAACAATCATTATGTCTTACTCCAAAAGCCTATATGATACAACATTTGAAAATCTAAAAGAAATACACAATTTTCTTCATAGATTCCATCTACAAAAATCAAGTCAAGATCAGGTAGAAAGACTGAATAGACCTCTATCCTCCAAGGAAATAGAAGCCGTCATCAAAAATAAGCCACAGAATTCCACCAGACCTTCAAAGAAGTGCTAACACCAATACTCCTCAAACTATTCCACTAAGTAGAAACACAAGGAAAATGACAAAACTCATTCTATGAAGCTATAGTCACCTTGATACCTAAACCACACAAAGACCTAACAAAAAAAGATAACTTCAGACTTATCTCTCTAATAAACATTGATGCAAAAATACTCAGTAAAATGCTTGCAAACACAATCCAAGAACACATCAAAGATATCATCCACCATGACCAAGTAGGCTTCATCCCAGGCATGCATGTGTGGTTCACACTATGGAAATTCATCAATATAATCCACCACATAAACAGACTGAAGTAGAAAAACCACATGATCTATCTCCTTAGATGTTGAAAAAGCATTTGATAAAGTCCAACTCCCATTCATGTTAAAGTCTTAGAGATATCATGGATATAAGACACATACCTAAACATAGTAAAGGCAATATACAGCAAGCATATAGCCAAAGTCAAACTCAATGGAGAGAAACGTAAATCAATCACACTAAAATCAGGGACAAGGCAAGGCTGCCCACTCTCTCAATATATCTCTTCAACATAATAATTGAAGTCCTAGCTAATGCAATGAGCAACTAAAGGAGATCTAGGGAATACAAATCAGAAAGGAAGAGGTCAAAGTTCCATTATTAGCAGATGATATGATAGTATACATGAACAACCCCAAAAATTCAACCAGATAACTCCTCCAGTTGATAAACACCTTCAGCCAAATGGGTGGATACATAATCAGCTCAAAAAAAATCAGAAGCCCTCCTGTACACCAAAGACAAAAGGGCCTAGAAAGAAATCAGGGAAACAACATCCTTCACAATAGCCAGTATAATAAAGAGTACTTTGTCTTGACTCTACCAAGCAAATGAAAGACCTGTTTGAATAAACCTTCAAGCCTCTGAAGAACGAAATTGAAGAAGCTATCAAAAGGTGGAAAGATCTCCCGTGTTCATGGATTGGTAGGATTAACATATTGAAAATGGCCATCCTGCCAAAAGCAATCTACAGATTCAATGCAATTCCCATCAAAATACCAAAACAATTCTTTATAGACCTTGAAAGAAAGATTCTCAACTTCATATGGAGAAACAAAAAACCCGGAATCTCCAAAACAACAGATCATCTAGAGGTATCACTATCCCTGACCTCAAGCTGTACTACAGAGCAATAATATAGAGAGGAAATGAACAATAACAAAAAAATAGAGGCCATCATGGAAAGACGGGAATCTACATTCAAACAAATGAAGGAAATAGTGCAATAAATGAAAATAGAATTGGAATCAATAAAGAAAACACAGAGAAAATCCTGGAGCTAGACAACTTAGAGAAAAGATCTGGAACCACAAAGGTAAGCATCATTAATAGAATACAAGATATGGAAGACAGAATCTCAGGAGCTGAAAGTACAATTTTATAAATGGATCCATCTCCCGAAGAAAAAATTAAATTGGAAAAGTTCCAAACACAAAATATACAAGAAATCAAGGATGCCATGAAAATATGAAATCTAAGAAAAAGAATAGACAAAAAAGAAGATTCCAGACTCCAAGATCTAGAAAATATTTTCAAGAAAATCAAAGAAGAAAAATTTCAAAACCTAAAGGAAGAGATGTCTATAAACATACAAGAGGCCTTCAGAACACCAAATAGACTAGACCAGAAAAGATGCTATTCAAATCACATAATGGTCAAAACACTAAATCTGCAGAACAAAGAAAAAAATATTCAAAGCAGCAAGGGAAAAAGGCCAAGTAACATATAACCTTAGACCTGTCAGAATCACACCAGAATTCTCAAGAGAAAATATGCATGCCATAAGGGCCTAAGCAGATATCATGCAGACACTAAGAGGTAACAGATGCCAACCCAGATGACTATACCCAGCATAGCTTTCAATCAACATAGAAGGAAAAACAAAAAATTCAATGACAAAACTAAACTAAAACAATATCTACACAACAACCCAGACCTACAGAAGATACTAGAAGGAAAACTCCATTGCAAGTAAATCAACTACACCCAAGAAAACACAGGACATAGATAACTTCACAACAAAGAATTTAAATAAAACAAGCACTGAAACACAATAACACCACCAACTCCACAATAAAAGGAACTAACATTCATCGGTCACTATTATGTATCAACATCAACAGACTCAACTCTTCAATAAAAATACACAGACTAACAGAATGATTGTGGAAACAGGATCCAACAGTCTGCTTCATCCAAGAAACACACCTGCAGCAAAGAAAAACACTATTTTAGAGTAAAGGGCTGAAAAATGTTTTTCTATCAAACAGACCCAGAAAACAACCTATGGTGGCTATCCAAATATCACATGAAATAGACTTTCAACCAAAATTAATAATAAAAAAAAAGATGAAGAAGGGCATTTTATTCTCATCAAAGGAAAAACCCACCAGGAGGACATCACAATCCTGAATATTTATGCCCCAAATACAAGAGCACCAGCATTTGTAACCAAAACATTATTAAATCTTAAATCACACATTATCCCAACACCTTAATAGGGGGAGACTTCAATATTCCACTCTCACCAAGGGACTGATCATCTACACAGAAGCTAAATAGGGAAATAATGACACTTATAGATGTCCTAAATCATATGGATCAAATAGATGTATACAGAACTTTTCACCAAAACTCAAAAGAGTACAGGTTATTTTCAGCTCCTCATGAAACCTTCTCAAAAATTAACCATAGAGTCGGGTCTAAAGCAAGCCTCAACAGATACAAGAGGTTTGAAATAATACCTTGTATCCTATAAAAGCACCATGGCCTAAAACTAGACCTCTACAACAACATAAATAACAAAAAGCCTACATACACATGGAAACTAAACTATGCTCTATTCAATGACAGTTTTGTCAGGAAAGAAATGAGGAAAGAAATTAGAGACTTCCTAAAATTCAATGAAAATGAACAACTTAACAAAACCTATGGGAGACAATGAAAGCAGTGTTAAGAGGAAAGTTCAAAGCACTAAATGCCTCCAGAAAGAATTCTGAGACATCTCATATAAGCAATTTAATGGCACACCTAAATCACTAAGAAGGAAAAAAAAAGGATGCAAACACATCCAAGAGGAGTAGAAGTTGGAAATAATCAAACTCAGAGCCGAAATCAATGAATTGGAAACAAAGAAAATAACTCAAAGACTGAAAGTGACCAAGAGCTAGTTCATTGAGAAAATCAACCGACAAACCCTTAGCCAAACTAACTAAAAGGCAGAGAGAATCTATCAAAATCAGCAAATCAGAAATGAAAAGCAGGACATAATGACAGACACTGTAGATATGCAAACAATCATTAGGTCTTTCTACAAAAGTCTATATGCCACAAAATTTGAAAATCTAAATGAAATAGACAACATTCTTGATAGATTCCATCTACCAAAATTAAATCAAAATCAGTTAACTAGAATAAATATTCCTATGTCCCCCAAGGAAATAGAAGCAGTCATAAAAATCTCCCTTCCAAAAAAGCCTTCAGCCAGATGGTTTCAGTGCAGATTTCTACCAGACCATCAAAGAAGAGCTAAATACAATTCTCTTCAAACTATTCTATAAAATAGAAACAGAAGGAACATTACCAAACTCATTCTATAAAGCCACAGTCACCTTGATACCTAAACCACACAAAGACCCAACTAAAAAAGAACTTCAGCCCTTTCTCTCTTATGAACATTGATGCAAAATTCTCAATAAAATACTTGTAAACCAAATCCAAAAACACATCACAGATATCATCGACCCTGACCAAGTAGGCTTCATCCCAGGCAAGCAAGAGTGGTGCAATATATGGAAACATATCAATGCAATCCACCATATAAACATACTGAAGGAAATAAAAACACACACATGACCATCTCCTTAGATGCTGAAAAACCATCTGACAAAATCTAGCAACCACTCTGGGTTTAAAGTCTTGGAGCAGTCAGGGATACAAGGTACATACCTAAACATAGTAAAGACAACATACAGCAAGCCTATAGCTAACATCAAACTAAATAGAGAGACACTGAAATTAATCCCACTGTACTCAGGCACAAGGAAATGTTGCCCACTCTCTCATAATCTGTTCAACGTAGTACTTGAAGTCCTAGCTAGAGCAACAACATAACTAATGAAGATCAAGGGGATAGAAATCAGTACGGAAGAAGTCAAAGTATCACTATTTGCAGCTGATATAATAGTATGCATGAGTGAACCCAATAATCTAACCAGAGAACTCCTTCGGCTGATACACACCTTCAGAAAAGTGGCTGGATAAAAAATTATCAAAAATCAGTAGCCTTCCTGTATAGAATAAAACAAAAAGGCTGAGAAAGAAAAAAGTGAATAACACTCATAATGATAGCCACTAATAGCATAAAGTACCTTGGTGTGACTCTAAGAAATCATGTGAAAGACCTGTTTGAAAAAATCTTCAAGTTTCTAACGAAAAAAATTGAAGGAGATACCAGAAGATGGAAAGATCTCACATGCTCATCGATCAGTGAAAATGATCATCCTGGCAAAAGCAATGTACAGATAAAATGTAATTCCCATCAAAATACCAACACAATTCTTTAAAGAACTTAAAAGAACAATTCAAAACTTCATATGGAAAAAAAAACCTCAGAAATGCTAAAACAAACTTGTACAACACCAGATTATCTGGAGGTATCACTATCATTGATCTCAAGCTGTACTATAAAGCAATAGTAATAAAAACTGCATGGCTCTGGCATAGAAACAGAATGGTGGATCAATGGAATCACATAGAAGACCCAGAAATAAACACACAAACATATGGATACTTGAATTTTGACAAAGAATCCAAAATCATACAATAGAAAAAAGACAGCATCATCAACAAGTGGTACTTGTCTAATTGGATGTCAACATAAAAAAATGAAAATAGATCCATGTTTATCACCGTGCACAAAACTAAATTCCAACTGGATCAAAGACCTCAACATAAAACCATACATGCTAAATCTCTTAGAATAATAAGTGGGGAAGAGCTGTGAACTCATTGCCACGGGAAACAAGTTCACCAACAGCACAGACTCTAAGATCAACAATCAGTAAATGGGACCTCATGAAACTGAAAACTTCTGTAAAGCAAAGGACACTGTTGTCAGAATAAATAAACAGCCTACAGACTAGAAAATGGTCTTCACAAACCCTATACCTGACAGAGGGCTAATATCCAGAATATATAAAGGGCTCAAGATTTTAAACAGCAAAAAATCAAAAACCCAATTAAAAAATGGTGTACAGAGCTAAACAAAGAATTTTCAATAGATGAACATCGAACTGCAAAGAAACACAAAAAGAAATGCTGAACATTCCTAGTCATCAGGTAAATGCAAATCAAAATGAAACTGAGATTTTTCCTTACTCTAATCAGAATGGCTATATCAAAAACAGAAGTGGGAACGTATGCTGGAGAGGATGTAGAGAAAGGGGAACCTTCCTCCATTGCTGGTGGGAATACAAACTTGTACAACCACTTTGGAAATCAATCTGGTGCTTTCTCAGACAATTAGGAGTAGTGTTTCCTCAAGATCCAGCTATAGCTCTCCTAGTCATATATCCAAAACATTCTCAAGTATACAACACGGACATTTGCTCAACTATGTTCTTAGCAGCTTTATTTGCAATAGCCAGAATCTTGAAACAACCTAGATGTCCCTCAACTGAGAAATGGACACAGAAATTGTGCTACATTTACACAATGGAACACTACTCAGCAATTAAGACACAAGGAAATCATGAGATTTGCAGGCAAATGGTGGGATCTAGAAAAGACCATCCTGGGTTAGGTATCCCAGGAGCAAAAGACACACATGGTATATACTCACTTAAAAGTGGGTACTAGACCTATAAGATAGGATAAACATAATAAAATCTGCACACGTAAAGGTGATAAACAAGAAAGAGGACCCTGGGGTAAGATTATCAATCCTCACTAAGAAAGACAAATGGGATGGAATATAGGAAGTAGGAGAAAACAAGTAATAGGACAGGTGCTTACCACAAAGAGCCTCTGAATGACTCTACCTAGCAGTGGATCAAATCAGACATTAAGAATCATAAACAAACCTTAGGCAGAGGGCAGGGAATCATAAGAAAGAAGGATGAGTTAGTATGACCTGGAGAGGACAGGAGCTTCACAAGGACCAAGTATATCAGTGCACAGGGGTGTTCTATGAGACTGTTTCTCCAACCAAGGACCATGTATGGATATAACCTAGAACCTTTGCTTGGATATAGCCCATGGTAACTCAGTATCCAAGTGGGTACCCTAGTAAGGGGAACCGGCACTATTTCAGACGTGAACTCAATGGCTGGCTCTTTGACCACCCTCACTCCGAGAGAGGAGCAGACCTCTAGGCCACAGATGAGGACTTTGCAACCAGTCCTGAAGATACTTCATAAGCTAGGGTCAGATGGAAAGTCAGGAGGACCTTCCCCATCAGTGGACTTGGAAAGGGGCAGGGAGGAGATGAGAAAGGGAGGGTGGGTTGGTAGGGATTGAAGGAGGGGGCTACCGCTGGGATACAAATTAAATAACCTGTGATTAATATAAAAAATAAAAATTATTAAAACAAAACAAAATTACTGACCTAAAGATTAAAAAAAAGACCTATAACATCAGATAAACATTCTAAAATCTATATATGTAAAAAAGGGAAGCAAGGAGGATGACCCCGGATAAGATGATCAATCCTCATTCATTAAGGAAAATGGGAGGGAAATCAGAAGAAGGCAAAGCAGGCAACAGGACAGGAGCCTACCACATTGTGTCTTTGAAAGACTTTATCCAGGAAAATATCAAAGGAGATGCTGAGATTCATAGCCAAACTTTTGGCAGAGTGAAGGAAATTTCATGAAAGAAGGGGGAGATAGCAAGACCTGGAAGGGTCAGTAGCTCCACAAGGAGAGCAAAAGATCAAAACAAAAAGATTCTGGGCACAGGGGTCGTTTCTGACTCCAGCTCTCCAACTAGTTACCAAGGATGTACATAACCTAGAACAACTAGAAACCCTGTCTCTGACATGAACTCAGTGGCTGGCTCCTTGATCAACTCCCTCTGACGGGGACATACCCTTACCAAGCTACAAAGGAAAATAATGCAGTCAGGCCTGATGAAACTTGATAGGCTAGAGTCAGAGTGTAGCAGAATAGGACTATCTTTATCTGTGGACTTGGGGACGGGCATGGGAGAATTTGAGGGAGGAAGGGTGGGATTGGGTGGGCATGAGGGAGGGGGTTACAGCAAGGATACAAAGTGAATAAACTCTACTTTATAAAAATATAAACAACTTTTAAAAGTGGAAAAAAAGACCTAGTGACCTAAAAACAGATTTCAGACATGCAATTTAACTCTCAGGAAAAAAAAAAAAAGAATGATGACAATAATGAGGGTGTCACCATACCTGCTTTCCAGTTATGATATCCTCTTTGTCATTAAACCCACATGGTACTGGCATTCAAACAAAAGATGGTTAAAAATATATTCTAGGATGATAAAACCAAATGAAAGCTGCATTTATCTACAAATTCAGGCTACCAAAAGACAATGAAATGGAAACTCCACCCTGAAAACCCAAAGAATAATCTCCATGCTGTTGACTTCCCTTCCCCTGGGGTTTGCTGACCATAAGCCCATGAAGACAAAAGGACCAGAACTGAATATGGTCCATATGGCTTTGAGTAAAACAGACAAGACTTCTGTGATGAGCTTCAGAGAAGTAGCACACTTTATTTTTTCAAGGGTGAGGTATGTAAAAGTTCTTAGGGTAACAGGTAAGAAGGTATGATTGATCATAACACAGTGCCTAATTATCATATGGGCAAAGGGAAGGAGCAGGACTCTGCTGAGTTATATAGCCCTTGCAGGTGGCTCTTTCCAGGTTTATCCTCTAAACAAAGTCAGGCACCTGTGCCTAAAGAAGTTCTCCAGAAAAAATTAGACAGAGAATTGGAAGCCCTGCTCAGAAAAGGATTCTTCCATTTCATGCCAAGCTTAGACAGCTATTGGGACATGATGGACTGTGACCTTATCGCAGGGTCTTCTAACCCTGTATATTAAATCAAAACAGAGGGAAAAATCCCACACAACTACAAAATAATGGGAATCACAAACATTTCTCATTGATATCTCTTAACACCAATAGTCTCATTTCCTCAATAAAAATATCCAAACTAACAAATTAGATTTAAATACATTATCCATCCTTCTGTTACATCCAGAAAAAAACATTTTAACACAATGACAGACACTACCTCAGTGTAAACAGATGGAAAAATATATTACAAATAAATGGGCATTAACAACAAGCTGGTGTAGAAACAGAAAGGATACTGCCTAATTCATTTTTATGAGGTCACAGTTACTCTGATAACCAAACAAAATAAAGATCCAACAAAAAAGGAGAATTATAGAACATTTTCCGTTATGAACATAAATGGAGCACACATCTAAAAGAACATCCACCATTATCATTAGGTTTCATTTTAGAGATACCGGGATGATTCAACATATATAAACCAAAAATATAATCTAAATATAAATAAACTTATAGCCAAAAACTACAATCATTTCATTATATGCGGGAAAGCCCTTTGATAACATCTAACAATACTTCCTGGTAAAAATCCTGAAAGAAGTAGGAATGCAGGAGGAAATCCTTGATATAATAAAGGCAATTCATAAAATTACCATAGCCAATATGAATCTAAATGAAAAAAAAAGAAAATCAAGGCATTACCATTAAAATTAAGAATAAGACAAAGTTGTCAAATCTCTATACCTCTTCAATATCATATTTAAATTCTTAGCTAACACAATATGACAACAGTAGGAGATCAACAAATTGGAAAGCAAAAAGTTAAAGTATCTTTATTTGCAAATGGCATTATAGTATACAAAGCTGACCCTAAAAATTTCACAAAAAATCCTATACCTGATAAACAGTCGCATCAAAGTAGCAGGGTATTAAATTAATACACAGAATTCAGTAGCCTTAATATATGCAAATGTCAAATTGACCAAGAAAGAGATCAGAGAAACAATACTTTAATGATAGCCTCAAAAATTTAAATGTAATTCTAATCAAGCAATAGAAAGTCCTATACAATAAAAATGTAAGACATTGAATTCAGAAGAGAAAATAGAATAGACACCAGAAGCAGTTGAAGAAGAAAAGCTTTTCTTGATGTAGAAGGAACAAAAACTTACTTAATTTTAACATTTAGTATGATTACACAATATGGAAGATAGGCTTTTTCTTCTCTGTCCAGAAGAGATGGTATGTATGTATATCTAGCATAATGAGAAACAAATTTTAAGTCTATGTAAAGATAAATGATAGGAGATTTAAAATCTTGGGCTTGGAACCATGAGAGTGATGATATAGTGTAATGTTTTTGTATTAGAGTTAGATTAATAAATCAGAGCTCTGTTGATAAAGGTAAAAGCTCTGTACAGTCAATATAACAGTAGCATCACAACAGGAGGAAATATTAAGTATTTTTACCTATTTAGGATACCTTAAATCACCATAGGCCTTGCAACCATTACAACATGCATTTCTCATCCTTAAAACTTTTTTTAGGTTCCTAAAACTTAAACTTTTGTATCCTTACGCCTTGTGTTTAGTTATTTACCATTAGACTTAGGTAAGACTGCTATGAATATTTATTGTCTTTTAGCTAAAAGGATGGTAAAAGCAGAGGCCTGCTTTTTGAGTCTGGTAGCAAACTAGGCTGTCTAGAACTGATATTAACAACTCTAGGACTGAGACTTAGTACCTGGTCCCCTGCACTTGAAGAGAACTGAGAAGGCTTCTGAAGCTTCCCAACACAGAAGTTGGCAATATGTCCGTGGGATCCAAGTGTGAGGTTATATATCTCTGCAGCATTATCTGGGATTGGAAAGGGTGGTGGAGGTTGCTGAATTTAGGAGGCATTTGTCCCCTGCCAGGCCAAGGAGCTGGAAGGCTGTAAGTGTTTGTGGCTCTTGTGCTGGTTGAGATTCTATGGCTGTGCACAGAGGACAAGCCTGCTTGAGAGCTTTTTGACTTCCAGAGGCCAGTCTGACAACAGGTAATCATGGCTTCTTGAGGCAGCCGATGTACCAATGTTGTTCCTGGCTGCATTTGAAACAGTTACCTGGCCACGTTGAGTTTTCACTATACCCGGCGGGATGGGGCATTGCAGACCTTGCAGACCTCTTTTTTTTTTTTTTTTTTTTTTTTTTTTTTTTTTTTGCGGGAATGCCAACAGCCTCAGAGCAGCAGTCAAATTTTGGAGCATATTTTTCACTGTAGATGAGCCTATTAGGAAGTCTCCACTCTTATTATTTTTACCAACTCCTCTATGGTGACTCAGGGACCATCCTCAGCTGTTTAATTGATAATAGTAAGACAACTTTTGCATCTGTGGGACTATAAATATGGTTTTGAACATGGTAAATGACTTAATTATCTGTGAGATGAATGATCATTAACTTGCATTTGTTAGTCAGTAAATATTAGGACTTTAGGTTTTATTCTTTTAAGTTGGAGCCTTAAAAATCATAAACACACACACTATTTTGGGCGATCCAAGATGGCTGCCAGGAGAGGACACCTTGTCTGAGGAGAAGGACAGCAGAAACAACGCAGCAACCAGGAGACTGAACTCTGGGACCTAAAACACCAACATTTGTGATTGTCAGGTGAGCAGAACTCCAAGGCGAGGAAATCAAGTGAGAAAATCCTAGGGACACCCAGTTATTCCCCAGAAAAATCTCCGGGTGACCAGCTGCACACAGCTCTGATCTGAACAAGCAGCCACGCTGGGCGCCCACAGACACAATACCAGACAGGGTCTCATAGCCTCTGGGCCAGACAGAGGAGGAACCTGATACCATTTTGACTGACCTGCACACTGCGGGTCCTCCAATAACGACGTCAGTCCATGTCTGAGTCCACTGGCCAGTCAGAGAAAGAACCAGCAGGCAAACAACAAACGCACACCAATCGCGTCCGCCGGAAACCACCTCAGTCCCTCTGTGTGTGTGTGTGTATGTGTGTGTGTGTGTGTGTGTGTACAGGAACCAGACTGAGAGGGCCTAGGGGACCATTTTGAATGGCCTGCACACTGCGGGGCGCACACTACTCAGGCCCGCCAACGACCACCTCAGTCCCTGTGTGTGTGTGTCCACCAGCCAGTCGGGGAAAGACCTGGGTTCTGCTTCTACCAGCGGGCATTCAGCAGGTGCACACCAATCGCGTCCACCAGAAACACTTCAGACTGAGAGGGCCTAGGAGACAGTTTTAACCTGCCTGCGTGCCCTGGTCCACCAGCGACCACCTCAGTCCATTTGTGTGTCCACTGGCCAGACAGAGAAGGCCTTGGGAACCATTTCAGACAGGCCTGCATACAGCGGATGCACACTGCTCTGCAATGCCTGCAACCAATCCAGACCCCACTGTGTGTGCCCCAAATATCATCTCAGACTGTGGTGCACAGCCCCTGGCCCTGAAGGGGGCGCCAAGTCTCCAGTCCAGGGGAGAGCCCTTAGCAGCAAGACCAGGGCAGAGTGCAGAGTCCCCAGCTGACATCTCAAAATGGGACACTCAGCATCTAGAACAGAGTGAGGAGCAAAGCCTCCAGAACAGAAGAGTGACCAGCCTGCACTGCTCACAGCTTCCAGCACAGAGCACAAACCCGGGCACACAGAGCCCACAACAGAGTTCAAGTGAGACAACAACACACACACACTAACAAACTACCGGAACTCCCTGATCTTCTTGAGGACTACTCCTGACAAAAGAGATTGACAGTTCCAGTATGAAGTTCAGCCTTAAAGCACAAACAGCTCCTTAATTATATATAAACAAATGCCCAGAAATCAGTGAAAGAACTCATCCAACAAAAATCAGGGCACCATGGCCCCACCAGAAACACCCATAAGCTGTGGAGATTTTAATTCAGGGGAGACACAGGAAAATTATGTTAAAACTATGATTATGCAGATATTGGAGGAACAAAAAGAGAGACAAAAAGAGGAAATGAACAAGGCCCTCAAAGAAATGGAGAAGAATTTAACTGCCCACATACAGGAACAATTAAAGATAAACAGAGAGGAAACAACCAATATAGGAGACACAGTCAATCAGTTGAAGGAAACGGTACAAAGCATGAAAACAGAATTAGAAATTATAAAGAAGACACAAAGGGAGAAGGACCTGGAACTGGAGAACTTAGAGAAGATATCAGGAACCACAAAGGTAAGCATCAACAATAGAATACAAGAGATGGAAGAGAGAATCTCGGGAGCTGAGGATATGCTGGCTGAAATGGACTACTCACTCAAGGAAAAAAGAAAATCGGAAAAGTCCCAAGCACAAAATATCCAAGAAATTAAGGATGCCATCAAAAGACAAAACCTAAGAATAATTGGAATAGAAGAAAAAGAAGACTCCAGGCTCAAAGGACCGGAAAATATTTTTAAGAAAATCATAGAAGAAAATTTTCCCAACTTAAAAAAAAGAAATGTCCATCAACATACAAGAAGCCTACAGAACACCAAATAGACTAGACCAGAAAAGATATACCTCTCATCACATCATAGTCAAAACACTAAACCTACAAAAGAAAGAAAAAAATATTA
>CM053742.1:32022744-32072184 GCA_028658305.1 Pachyuromys duprasi
GAACTCAAGAAGTTAAAAAGCAAGAAACCAAGTAATCCAAGTAAAAAATGGTGTATGGAGCTAAAAAGAGTTCTGACTGCAGAGGATTATAGAATGGCAGAAAAACACTTAAAGAAATGCTCAATGTCCTTAGCCATCAGGGAGATGCAAATCAAAACGACTCTGAGATTTCACCTTACACCCACCAGAATGGCTAAGATCAAAAACTCTAGAGACAACACATGCTGGAGAGGTTGTGGAGAAAGAGGAACCCTCCTCCATTGCTGGTGGGAATGCAAACTTATACAACCACTCTGGAAATCAATTTGGCGCTTACTTAGACAAGTAGGAATAGTGATTCCTCAAGACCCAGCTATACCACTCTTAGGCATATATCCAAAAGATGCTCAAGTACACAACAAGGACATTTGCTCAACTATGTTAGTAGCTGCTTTATTTGTAATAGCCAGAACCTGGAAACAGCACAGATGTCCCTCACTTGAGGAATGGATACAGAAATTGTGGTACTCTTACACAATGGAATACTACTCAGCAAATAAAAATGAGGAAATCATGAAATTTGCAGGCAAATGGTGGGACCTGGAAACAATCATCCTTAGTGAGGTATCCCAAAAAGCAGAAAGAAACATATGGTATATACTCACTTATATAGACCTATAGGACAGGAAGGTCATGCTGAAATCTACACACCTAGGAAAGATATACAATAAGGAGGACCCAGGTTGGTTTTATCAGTGTTCATTGAGATGAACTAATAGGAGGGACATTGAACGTAGGAGAAAACAAGCAATAGGACAGGAGCATACCAAACAGGACCTATGAAAGAATCAGTATAGCAATGTATCAAAGCAGATATTAAGACTCATAATTAAGCCCTTGACAGAGGGCGGGAAGCAATAATAAAAATAGGGGAAGTTAATAAGACTTGGGGAGAACAAGAGCTCCACAAAGATCAAACTGAGCAGGACACAGGGGTCTTATATGAGACAGTTTCTCCAACCAAGGACCATATATGGATATGGCCTAGAACCCCTGCTCAGATGTGGCCAATGATTACTCATTGTTGATCTGAAGACCCTAGTAAGGGATACAGGGACTGTTTCAGTCTTGAACTTGATGGCTGGCTCTTTGACCCTCCCCCATACATGACAGGGTGTAACAGCCTGGCTAGATCTCAGGGGAGGACATTGCAGCCAGCCCTGAGGAGACAAGATGATCAGATGGAAGGGGAGGAGATCCTCCCCTGTTGGTGGACTTGGAGGGGGCAGGGAGGAGATGAGGGAGGGTTGGGGAGGGTCGGAGGGAATGAGGGAAGAGGCTACGAATGGGATGCAAAAAACCTAACCTGTGATTGATATAAAATAAATAAATTTATAAAAAAATTACACTATTTCCCCATTCCTTCCTTTCCCTCCAGCTCTTTCCATTCAACCCCAATCTTTTCCTAATTTATAGTGTCTTTTTTCTTTTTTATTGTTTTGTATATCTGTATGTATGTATAATACATATATAAATGCATAAATATACAGAAAAATCATAAAGACAATCCATTAAATCAAGAGCATAAGAGTTTCCTGTTTGATTTAGTATATAAAAATTCACAGCTTATAAAATTCTAAGGCTATACTATAGATTAATTATATTACTAATTTTAAAAACAAGACTAACCAAATTTTAACCTTTTTTTTAGTGTAGATATAGCATAAAGACCAGGTTTTAACATAAATAATTAAATAAATCTCTCTAAAATTAATAGATTTTAATTTAGAGTATTGGTAAAAACTTCTATGTAGTGACACCTCAGTTATAAGTTTTAAAACCAACAATCAAGCAGAATAGTATAAAGCAATATTAAAATTACATTTTAATTTATTATATCAAACCTATTAACCAGAAACCCTACTGGTGAATCTGGATCACAGGCAGCTTGTGGCAGGAGAAATAGCATTAATTTGTTAATTTAAAAATTTATAAAGACATAGGCAGTTAGATATACAATTTTAAACTAGCATAATTTGATTTATAACTTGAACCAGTGTTGAACCATATACAAGCTTATATACGTACATACATACATACATACATACATATATATATATATATATATAAAGTTGCAAAAATATAACTTTGAATTTAAAAGTCAATACCCATTTAAAAGGAGACTTGTTTTTAGTCTAAAAAACGATGAAATAGTTATTTATGACTAAGAAAGTCTTTTTTTTCTTTTTAAACTTTTTAAAAAAATATTAGTTAGAGTTTATTAACTTTATATCCCAATTGTATCTCACTCCCTCATTCCCTTCCAATCCCACCCTCCCTCCCTCCTCTCCTCCCTGCCCCTTTCCAAGTCCACTGATAGGGGAAGACTTCCTCCCCTTTAATCTGAACCCGCTTTATCAGATATCTTCAGGACTGGCTACAAAGTCCTATGTGGTCTGGCAGGGTTGCTCCTCCCTGGGGGACAGGGGAGGCAAAGAGCACGGTATTGAGTTCATGTCAGAGATAGTCCCTGCTCTTTTTAGGCTTCCCACTTGGATACTGAGCTACCATGGGGTATGTCTGAGCAGATGTTCTAGGTTATGTCCATATATGACACTTGGTTGGAGAAACAGTCTCATAAATGATCCCTGTGCCTAGACATATTTGCTCCTGTCCTCTCCAGGTCTTACTAACTCCCCCTTCTTTCATATGATTCCCTGCACTCTCCCGAAGGTTTGGTTATGAGTCTTTTTTAATGTAATTTATTTATTTTTATATCAATCACGTTAGGTACTTTGAATCCCAGGCGTAGCCCCCTCCCTCATTCCCTCCCACTCTCCCCATCCCTCCCTCATCTCCTCCCTGCCCCCTCAAATCCACCTACAGGGGAGGATCTCCTCCCCTTCTATCTGATCCCAGTTCATCTTGTCTCCTCAGGGCTGGCTGCAATGACCTCCCCTAGTATCTAGCTAGGTTGTTACTCCCTGGCGTGTATGGGGGAGGGTCAAAGAGCCAGCCATCCAGTTCATGACAGAAACAGTCCCTGTTCCCCTTACTAGGGTCTTCAGTTGGACACTGAGCTACCATGGGCCCCATCTGAGCAGGGGTTCTAGGTCATTTCAATACATGGTCCTTGGTTAGAGAAACTGTCTTGGAACAGACCCCTGTGCCCTGCTCAATTTGGTCTTTGTGGAGCTCTTGTCCTTGCCAAGTCTTACTAACTCCCTCTTTTTACATATGATTCCGTGCACTCTGCCAAAGGCTTGGTTATGAGTCTTAATGTCTACTTTGAGACACTGCTAGGTAGAGTCATTCAGAGGCCCTCTGTGGTAGGCTCCTGTCCCGTTACTTGTTTTCTCCTATATCCATTGTCCATCCCATTTGTGTTTCTAAGTGAGGATTGATGATCTTACTCCAGGTCCTCTTTCTTCTTTATCTTCTTTTGGTGTATAGGTTTCAGTATGTTTATCCTATCTTATAGGTCTATATAAGTGAGTATATACCACATGTGTCTTTCTGCTTTTGGGATATCTCACTCAGAATGATCATTTCCAGATCCCACCACTTGACTGCAAATTTCATGATTTCCTCGTTTTTTAATTGGTGAGTAGTTTTCCATTGTGTAAAAGTACCACAATTTCTGTATCCATTCCTCAACTGAGGGGCATCTGGGTTGTTTCCAGGCTCTGGCTATTAAGAATAAAGCTGCCATGAACATGGTTGAGCAAATGTCCTTGTTGTGTACTTCAGGAACTTTTGGATATATGCTCAGGACTGGTATAGCTGGATCTTGAGGAAGCACTATTCCTAATTATCTGAGAAAGCACCAGATTGATTTCCAAAGTGGTTGTACAAGTTTGCATTCCCTCCAGCAATGGAGGAGGGTTCCTCTTTCTCCACAACCTGCCCAGCATATGTTGTCACTTGAGTTTTTGATCTTAGCCATTCTGATTAGTGTCAGGTGAAATTTCAGGGTCATTTTGATTCACATCTCTCTGATGGCTATGGACAATGAGCATTTCTTTAAGTGTTTCTCTACCATTCTGTATTACTCTAATGAGAATTCTCTGTTTAGCTCTGTACCCCATTTTTTGATTGGATTGCTTGATATGTTGCTTTTTAACTTCTTTAGTTCTATATATATTCTGGATATCAGCCCTTTGTCAGATATAGGGTTGTTGATGAAGGAAGTCTTATAAATGTAAACACAATAAATGCATTTTATAAATTGTCAGATAAGAATTTAAAGCATTTAAAATATATACATATTTGTAAAGAGCAGAGTGTACATAAATCTGGAAGAAAAGATTTTTAAAAGCTTGGAAATAGCGTCTTAGAGGTCAGAAATATTTTGAGAGTCAGTGTTTAGAAAGCATGGTTTGGAGTTTTGAGGGCGTGGGAGAGGAGCATTGCTGTACTTGGCCATAGCATCATAGGGAGGCCAGGTACTTACTGGTGGGAAGGCTGTCCTGGCCCAGTTCAAAACTCAAAGTCTGTGCAACTCAAAACCCTTCTCTGCCTCTTGAGTCAGGCATTCAGAGGGAGATTTAAAACCTTAGCAGTGGGGACTGAGGTAATAGCACAATATAAAGCCATCTCCGTGTGTGTGCAATAGTTTAGAAGCAGGCTGTGTCTGTGTTTAAAGTGGTAATTTCAGCGTCTGGTGTGAGTGTCTGCCTTGTTCCCTGTGCTCAAGCACATGGCAGAATACCATGTTTGAGCAGCAGTGAGCAGAAGGGCAGGTGCATGGAAAGGGCAGGGCAGTTGAGAGAAAGTGTAAGTTTTAAGTTATATGTGGTTGAGTGGTTGTTAGGGACTTGTGGAATAGAAGAAAAATCTTGTGCCATCATCCTAGTCTGGTTAAGGGGTCCTGGCATGACCAGAACAGATGCTACCAGGAGAGCCCTTCCTGGCCCAAGGCACCAATGAAATCATGATGCACAACAGGTTTTATATGAAAGAGATTGATTGGATGCAGATGGATATTGAGAGAAAGATGGAAGGAGGAAGACACTGTGGGGGGAGGGGGCAGCCTGCCAGAGAGAGGGGAGAGCCAGAGAGGGGAAGAGCAAAAGAGCAAGAGGGCAAGAGAGAGAAAAGGTGGCAGGTTAATCCTTTTCTGGAGCAACTGAGCCATGCCTGCCAGGCACTTTATATTATATATGTATATTAATGATGTCACAGTTGAGATTGAAAAATGTATGAGCCAGCCCAATCCTCATTTCAGGAGATGTACAACTTCTTGTCTCACAACAGCAATCAGGAGCAGCAAAGGGGAAGCAGGGGCAGCCTTGTTATGTATGGGAGTTCCCTACTTTCTAGGCTCTGGCATTTATTCTGTCCAGAGTCCTCATATTTAAACTATTGGCAGCTGAAGAGCTTCTCCCGGAACCAGCATGAAGCAAATAATATGCTGCTGCAGACCATCTGAATCAGTCTCATAATTCACACATGGGACGAGAACAAAAACATGTTTATATCCACAAAAGACATCAGTTGTGTCGATGAAAAACAGAAGAGAATACTGGGGGAAAACAAGTCGAATTGGGGGGAGGGGCTAGTATATCTCTGGATGAGCTAGAAACCTAGGGCAATAGAAAGTCACAGGTATCTCTGAAGATGAGCCTAGCTAAGACCTATAGCAATGTGGAATATGGAGCCTGAACTGACCATCTTTTGTAACCAGGCAAGACTTAGAAAGAATGAAGTGGGATATCAAGCCAGACACAAAATCATGCCCCAAAATTTGTTCCACCTATAAGATGTGTTTGGGTAAAGATGGCACAGAAATTGAGGGAGTGGCCAGTGAATTACAGGTTCAGCTTGAGACCTATGTCATAATAGAGAATCCACCCCTGATACTACTAATGATAATCTGCTAATTAATTAATTAATTTTATATTAATCACAGGTTATGTACTTTTAATCCCAGCCATAGCCCCCTCATTCCCTCCCATTCTCCCCATCCTTCCCTCGTCTTCTCCCTGTCCCCCTCCAAATCCACTGATAGGGGAGGACCTCCCCCCCCCCTTTCATCTGACCCTGGCTTATCATGTCTCTTCAGGGCTGGCTGCAGTATTCTCTTCTGGGATCTAGCTAGGCTGCTCCTTCCTCGGGGGGTGGAGAGGGTGGAAGAGCCAGACACTGAGTTCATGACAGAAATATTCCCTGTTCCCCTTATTAGAGTACCCAGTTGGGTACTGAGCTACCATGGGCCACATTCAAGCAGGGGTTCTAGTTTATATCCATACTTGGTCCTTGGTTGGAGAAACCGACTCATAAAAGACCCCTGTGCCCTGATATATGATAATCTGCTATTTTTGTAGGCAGGAGCTTAGCATAATTGTCATCAGAGGAGCTTCAACAGAAACTGATAAAAATAGATGCAGAGAACCACTGCCAAGCATTATCCTGAGTCTGGGAAACCTTGCAAAAGAGGGGAAGGGAAAATATAGGAGCCAGAGGAGTCAAGAACACCACAAGAAAATGCACAGAATCAACTAACCTGGGTCCATAAGGGCTCACAGAGACCAAACTGCTTACACTAAGGCCTTCATGGAACTAGTCTTGTCTGTTTGCAGATATGTAATAGTTGTGTAGGTTGGTCTTCATGTGGGACTCTTAAGAGTAGGGGTAGGGGATGTTTCTGACTCTGTTGCCTGTCTCTGGATCTCTTTTCTTCTATTGGGTTGCTTTGTCTAGTCTTAATAGGGAGGATGTGCCTAGACTTACTGCCTCTTGATATGTTATCGCTGTTTGATACCCATGGGAAACCTGCTCTTTTGTGAAAAGAAAGGAAGGAGAGGTGTATGGGGGCAGATAAGGGTAGGATGTGGAAGAGAATTGGGAGGAGAGACTGCAATTGGGATTTAAAACTAACAAACAAATAAATTAAGATGTTTGACAAAAGCAACATGAATAGAAAGTTCATTATACCTTACAGGTCATGATATAAACCATCATATCAGAGAAATCAAGTCATTGGGGAGTTGAAGAAGCTGGTTATATTGCATTCACACTCAGAAGATAGAAGATAAATGAATGTTTTGTTTGTTGTCTCCTTTTTGTACAGTCCAAGATCCCAGGCCAAGTCAGGCCAAAAGGCAGGCAAGTCTTCCCAATTAAATTAGCTTTATCCAAATATCCCACAAAGTCTCACCCAGTTATACATACTGTATAATTTTGAATCCTTAGATGTGGAAAATGTCTGTAGACATAATAATATTGTCACATACCTTATTATATGACAGGATTGCCTATCTATGATGGACTGTATATATGCTGCTATAATAGATTCATATCCTGTGATGCTTTTCAGCTAGTCTCTATCTTCTGATTCATGAAGCTATCTTATAAATTATACTTTATTTCTTCCCTAGCAGAAAAAAAAACTGTATACTAGTGGTTCTCAACCTCTGGTTTGCAACCCCATTGGGAATGACCCTTTCATATGGGTTTTCTAAGACTATCAGAAAAAAAAAACATTTATATTATGACTCATAAAAATAGAAAAATTAATTAGAAAATGGCAAAAAAAAATAATTTCATGATTAGGAGTCCACAACATGAGGATCTGTATTAAAGGGTCACAGAATTATGATGGCTGAAAACCACTGATGTATAATAACTGAAGGAGAGGAAAACCATGATTTTTATTAATATGCAGCATGTATTTATTTTAAAAGCTAATGATTTTTAGACAAATAATTACTTTTTTCTTTTATTTTTATATAACATAATTACTTGTGTCTTTCTTTTCCTCTACCTAAACATGTCCATATGCTCCTCCTTGCTCTTTTTAAATTCATGGCCTCTATATTCTTTGTTATTATATTTACATATGTACTTATATGTACACACACACACATATATATATATAAGTTCCTAAATGTGACCTGCTCTGTATATATATTGGTATTCATACATATGATTTCAGGCCTGATAATTTGGTATTGGATAACAAATTTGTGTGCTATTCTATGAAGAAAATTATTTCTTTCATTCTCAGTACCCTTAGTTGCTTGTTATTCTTTATGTAGGGTTGAGATCCCCTCTGATTCTCCCTGTTCACTTTTGGATATTGTTGGCGTCTTGCTCAGATCAGGATTTCTGTTGATGAAACTATATGAATGCAGCATTTAACATTGCTAGGAAACACAAATTTATAGCAAATTCCTGATTTCTGGCCCTTGCACTTTTTCTGATTCTTATTCTAATATTTTCCTTGAGTTTTAGATGTGGCAATGTTTTGTAGACATAGTTATTTTGACTTGGCTCCACATTTCTGCATATTGATTCATTGTGGTTTTATGTAACAGTCTCCATATGTTTAATAAAGTTTCTTTAATGAGCAATGAGGACTATACTTATCTGCAGGTATAAAAAAAGAGGGAAGCAACCAAGAATCCTATTCAACGATAACATCTATGATCAAGAACAAAAATAATCTAGAACAACAGCCCTAAGACTATAGTAATGGCCCACATATTTAGCAGTAACCAACATCTTTGAATAGGACATAAGTTGCACTCAACAAGAGAGGAACTACTCTTGGTATTGAAAACCAAACCAACCACTCAGTACTTGTGAAGTCGTGGATCTTGGACAAGAACATAACAATCACCACTTTATTAAACCAAAATAATTTGTACTTATATTTTTATTTAACGCCTGCATATTTTGAACATGTTAACTATTAAAATTTCTTGCCCAACTTCTGCTATTCCTATGCTGTATTTATGTCCTATTATCCCCTCTCTCATACTTCCCAACTTATAGTCCTCTCCATCTTTACAAATAATCTACCTTCCTTCCACATGTCCTCCTAACCTTGCACCTGTATACACACACACACACATACACACACATGAGCACACACACAGAGATTAGGCAGAGAGAGAGAAAGAGAGAGAAATGCACAATTTAGGCTGTACATTTGAACCAAAACAAGACACTGCTTACTATAACAATCTCTAGCTCTACCTATTTTATGGAAATATCATAATATAATATTTTGTTTTCCAATTGACATATCAATAGTCACTTAGACTGGTTCATTTACTTGGTTATCAGTGTGGTGATTCAATAAACAGGGAAGTTGGGGTATATGTATGGTGTGTTCATTTAGATTCTAAGCTTTTCTCTCTTGATAGTGACATATTCTCTGACAAATGAATCATTTGTCGTTTAATTTTGAAAAAACTCTGACACTCTTGTGAGTGAGTTTTTTCATGAGAGTAAACATTTTGTGAGCTAATAAAGTACTTTACTTAATGTATTTATGATTTCCTACATATGATTTCCCTTCCACTGAGAGAAATCTGCATCAAATACTATGTGCCAGATTTTATTGGCACAGTCTGTGCATACATTTAGTATGAGATGTCTTCATCAGTAATCTATTCAACTGAAAAAGTTATTCAAGTAACAAAGCTTAAGAAAAATACAAACCTGGAAACGATCATCCTGAGTGAGGTATCCCAAAAGCACAAAGAGTCACATGGTATATACTGCACTTATATAGACCTATAAGATAGGATAAACATTCTGAAATCTATACACCTAAAGAAGATAAACAAGAAAGAGGACCTGGGGTAAGAGGATTAATTCTCACTTAGAAAGTCAAATGGGATGGGCACTGGATGCAGGAGAAAACAAGTAGAAGGACAAGAGCTTACCACAGAGGGCCTCAGAACGATTCTACCTAATAAGGTATCAAAGGAAATATTAAGACACATAACCAACCCTTCAGCAGAGTGAAGGGAATCATATGAAAGAAGGGGGAGTTAGTATGACCTGGAGAGGACAGGAGCTCCAAATGGACCAAATATATCAGGGCACAGGGTTCTTTTATGAGATTGTCTCTCCAACCAAGGACCGTGTATAGATATAACCTAGAACCCCTGCTTGAATGTAGCAAATGGTAGCTCAATATCCAAGTGGGTACACTAGTAAGGGGAACAGGGATTATTTTGGACATGAACTCAATGGCTGGTTCTTCGACCCTCCCTGCCCCTCGAGGGAGGTGCAGCCTTGCTAGGCCACAGAAGAGGACATTGCAGCCATTCCTGAAGAGACCTGATAAGCTAGAGTTAGATGGAAGGGGAGGAGGTCCTCCCCTATCAGTGAACTTGGAAAGGTGCAGGGAGAAGATGAGGGAAGGAAGGAGGGGTTATAGGGAGGGAATGCAGGAGGGGGCTATGGCTGGGATACAAAGTGCATAACCTGTGATTAATATAACATAAAAAAGTTAAAATTAAAAAAAAAGAAAAATACAAAATGGGGTGGTTTTATCAGGGCTGACAGAGGAGCAAAAACCTGCCATACACTGAAAAAAGTGTCTAGAATATTGTCCACAATATAAAGAATATCTTTCTTTGATGACAGAAATATATGCATTCAGAAGTGAGAAATTCTCCCTGTTTTATCTAGAATTTCCTTGCTGTAAAATCATGTCAGTTAGCATCTTGCACTGGAATTCTCCCTCTATTTGTTTTAATAGCCTTTGAAATGGAGGGATCCTGATGCCAGTGTCCTCCACTTGTCCTCTACTGCAATCTTACATGGCAAGCTTTACACAGCAGTACAATAGCTAATTTCCAGATAAGTATATCTTAGGACACCATAGAAAAATCAGTTTCAGGTTTCGGCTGCCAGATTGAATTTTTTTAAACATAATAGCTTAAAAGTAACAGGAATAGAGGAGTTATTTCTCCTTTGATACATTTCCATCCACTGATAGTGGTGATGAGCAGTTAAAGGGATGGAGCCTATTATTATTGTCTTTTTTTCCTGCAAGCGTGGTTTTAAACACAGAACCACATTTTTTTCTTTTCTTTTCTTTCTCCCTGCTTATCACCGGGTCTCAGTTACCAGAATTTTTAAAAAAATGCTCTTAAAGAGAAAGGAATGGAGGCCCTTGAGAATGGTGGGCGGCAGCTATATATTTTTTAAAGACTTAAATGAAATGAAATGAAGCATAAATGTAAAATAGAGATGGAATAGTTTGTTGCAAAAACAAATTTGGCTTCTTTGCAACCTTTGATTCATTATTTTACAATACTCACAAATGATGAAGGAACCTCAGCAAGGGCATCACTGCATGACAGGAAACCAAGTTTACATTGAGTTTTCCATGAAGTAGGATGCAAAATCCTAGAGTAGACTCCCCAGTCACTAAAGATGGGGAAAATGTTGTATAGAAACAGCAATAGTTTAAGTGGGAAAGAGTGTTTGGTCAGCCTACACTTTTGGGGGGGGGGAGCTACACTTTATCATTAGTGTCACAGGTAATGTGTTGGTTGTGTAGCTTTAGTGTCTACCATAAAGAAAATTAATACAAAAAATTATCTCAGAAGTAAATGACTGTAAGCAGAAAGCTCATTACAAATTCTGTTACATGAATGTAACATAAGGCACTGGAAATATCAGTAGAGTAGGAAAGCATAGAACAAAAGAGATGAAATACTGATTTGTATGTGAGAAAATAAGAAGACTGCTAGTAAATCCAGTACTACACAGAAGGGTTAATTCCAGAGCTCAGGGAAAGGCTATGTAAATGTCTTGAGGAAAAGAGAATAAAGAGACTTTATCTTTCAGTACAGCTAATTGCCTATCAATAGTCTTAAATGGTAATTGACACACTTATCTATCCTTGATCAATCAGACTGCTTTCTGGGAATTTTCAGTCATGTAAATTAATACATCTACATAATATATTAAGCCTAAATGTTTTCTATATGAGTAAAATTTATGGCACAGAATGACAGGTAGAAAATGGATGCCTTTAGTAACATGTTTACCAATCGTTACATTTAGGCCTTAAAGGTAGGTATAGATAGGTGAAACCACAGATCTTTAGCACCCAAAGCCAATCAGTAAGATAGAGGTATCTCTGTTTGATTGATGGGTCAAGGTAGATCAAGTGACTCCCACAAATATAGAGGTTATAGATGTAGCCCATGGTTGCCTTTCAGGAGTTGAGGATGGGCCTCTATTGCTGAAGAGCAAAGATATGACACATGATGCAAATTATTCAAGCTGAATTTAACCCCAAAGCCTTCTTTTTGAGACCTACCCTTCATGGTACCAAAAAGATACTATGAAAGCTACCAAAGGAATGAAGTAAATAATAGTCCTACCTATCTGCAGCACCCTCAAACCACAACAATAACTGACATGACTAATATCCATGTCAGCTACATATGTGTATATATATATATATATATATATATATATAATATACATGATGTCCAATAAATGGCACTAATATGTTGCTGATAACCACTATCTGTTTAAGTGGATATTAGTTCCACTCTACAGACATGACTGGTACTGGAAACTTAGCCAGCTTCCCAGGGTTAACAAGGTCATGTATTTTGCTAAAAACAGCCTAATTCCTTGCTAGGATACTAAATCTTCTATGTTTAACCACAAATAAGTGTCATTACCATACCTTGTCAAAGAAGCTTCCCTTTATAGCAAATGGAGTCCATCCCAGAACACAACAAATGGGAACATTTTGGAGATCAACCTCATTTGTGAGTAATAGAGCCCCAGCTGATGCATCTACATAACTGCTTCTGCAGCTATGAGTAAGGAAGCATTACAGAAGGTGTGGGAAGACTGTAAGAATGAGCATACCAGGAAGGCTACTGTGAAATAGTCTCTCCTAAAAAATATTGCATAAATAAGACTGAAACAATAGTAATATCAATAGATATGCTAATGTATACCTGGTAAAATGGCATGGGAGGGTTCTTACCCCTACATAAAGAACTACAAGTAACTAATGACTGCTAGGAGAAGAATTAGCTCCTGCCAGGGAAGAGCCTTCAAACTAATAGTCTAATAGAGAATGATCAGCTCTGAAACTTTATAAACCTTAACAACAAACGTGGACTTAGTAGGTTGTACTTAGATATTTGTACATAAATATAAATGTGTGTGTGTATGTGTGGGTGAAGATAGCAATCAAATAGAAGGCAGCAATCAGTTTAAGGGATGACAAGACAGTGGTTAGAAATTGACGGGGCTAGAAGGAGAAAAGAGTATAAGCAATATAATTATATTTTAGTTAAAATGTATAGAAAATTTAAAGACATAATCGTACAGCACACTATTTAAATGCTTCTACTACTTACCACCATTTTTACTAGGAGAATAAAAGAGTTTTTCAAATAAGATTTTTTTTCATATAGGAATTATTTTCTCATAAACTTTTAAGTGTTAGTGATACAATACATCACAATGCTTAGGATATAATAAATACTCTGTATTATTAGTTTATTGAAAACAAACAAAAGTAAATAAATAAATAATTCTTATTGGCTGGAGGAGAAGGTTCAACAGTTTAGAGAACTTGCTGTCATTGCGGAGGGTCAAGTTTTGGTTCCCAGCACCCATATGGTGACTCACAACCTCCAATATCTGCAGATCTAGGGCATTCATCAGTTTCTTTCGGACTCCACAGTCACCAGGCACACATATGATACATTTACATAAATGCAGATACTAATAATACACAGGATAAAAATCAGTCTTCAAAACTTAATCTTAGTAGTGAGTTCACTAATTCTTTTTTTATCCAATAGTATTACTTGACCTAAGAAAACATCTAACACTAGATCACTATTAAATATTAAACCATGTGTGTTAAAAATCTGTGGAGAAATGAGTGGATAAAGATATTGTGATGGATATAGATAGAGCAATTTTATTTTGCTGTGAAAAAGAATAAAGTCATGTTGTTTGTAAGAAATGTAGAATGGGAGATCATCATGATAATAAAAATAAGCAAGATGAAGAAATATATTATAAAATTTTATTAATATGGCAAGAAAGCAGAAAGAGACTATAAAGAAAAAAAACTAATGAAGGGAAGAGAAGACAAAATAAACTTTTCTCTTATATGCATGATGCAGATTAAATACATACATATATACATAACTATATGTGCATATAAATGACAAGAAATCATACCTGGGAGTATTTAAGAGAAAGAAGGCATTGTTTTAAGGGGAAAGGGAGGACAAGCAGCAGTCAGAACAAATAAAGATAATGTACAAATACATAAAAATTCATGATGAAACCAGTTATTTGTTCACTAATTTTAAAAATTAATAAAATATGTTCATGTATAAGTAGATAAATATGCACTTGCTCAACTGTCTTTAACGTATTGGTATCTCTTGCTATTATAAGAGTATTACACTGCTCATGCAACTAGTTAAATGCTTCTTCCTTACAAAACTAATGATGAAAAGAATTCGTTATATGATTATTCAGTTCCAGAGTGTCCTGCAGAGACAGCCAATTAAGCCCAAATAATACACTGGAGGTACAGCATGTGGCCCTCTAATCATTTGTCTTTCCATAATTATGACTGATTCATAGCAAGTAACAATTTCTCCTCACAGTCTAGTCTGACTGATTTTATATCCACTGTAATGTGAATATGATTATGTCAACGGTTTTCACGTTTTCCTTTTGTTATAAATCACAGTAAAGCTGCTGTGCTGTCTTTACAATAGTTTTCACATGTAGCTATTGATGCTATAGAGATAATTAAAGTACTTTTATCTAGTGTAAACACATGATCTAATTTATTTAAGAATCAAATCAATAATCTGCATGAAATTTCCTCTTAGTATCTCACTGTCCAAATGAATGAGTCACAGACTTATGTATTTCATCCCAACTTGGAATCTCCTAGCACCTTTGTACCAAATCCTTTTCTGTAAGGTTATACTTGTACTCAATTTGGGTATTTATGTGTGTGTGTGTGTGTGTGTGTATGTGTGTGTGTTTAAGAAATGTGTTTTGAACACCCGTGATCAAATTGAAAATCTAGGTAGTTGTAATAGCTCACATTCACAGTCTCAAAATCCAACAGTCTGAAATAGAAGAATTGTGCCCATCAGTTCAGGGTCAGCCTGGGCTACTGAGTAGTTATTGGGCCAAGCTGAACTACCCTATGAGTCTGTCAAACACCACCTTTCAAAGTTCAAAATGTAATAATACTACCTATAGAAATCTGGCTTTACTGTTGAAATATGGACAAATGTCACCACTCTAAAACTTTTCCAGGAGTTCAAAAACATGAGTAACAGAAAATCTTCAAATGGGAGATTACTCATTTTAGATAGAACAATGCATAATATGCATTTTTCAGAAAACTAAAATTGTCTCATGTATGCTCTCATATATAAACAAATGCAGCCAACAACATGGAATATATTTGAGCCTCATTTCTAATAGCGTAAGTTGTGGCTTAAGAGAAATGAGGTCACCATGGCCAAAAAAGATATGTCCTTTCTCATATGTGGGGCATAGCTTCAAATATTTATTTTAAGTATGTACCCTGGAGTATATATAAAAATTAGAGGGTATTAGACTATAGATGAAATGAAAGTAAAAAGGGACAACAGTGGGAACAAACAAGTGCAGTGACAAAGATGAGGAAATGAGGAGACAAGGCAAAGTGAAGTATGCATGAAGAAAGTATTAATATATAATACAATAATCCAACTAAAATTTATAAAGTAGTAGTAGAGTACATGTGATGTGTAAGAATGGGGTAAACACAGGAAGTTATTAGTCTAACCAAGGAGAAAAATAGGAGGGGGAAGAAAGGAGGCATATTTAGTAGATTGAAAACAATTAAGGATGTATAAAGAAGCCTTATTAAACTCCATTAGTTCATCAGCTAATTATAATATTTTCTGAGTTTGAACAGTGGTATCTCACTTGGTTAAACAATACTATTCCCATAAACAGGTTATCAAGTGAAAATTACAATGTCTTGGATATCCCTCTCTCTGAGTTATTGCTCACAGAGGACCCAAGAGGCACCTCAAACAATACACACTACTTCTCTAGCTTTTGGTTGTTCACTGTAACCAGATGGTGATATGGTGTTTCTAAAGAACATGCACTTTGTCTACAGGACCTAGAGAATACCATTTTAAACTAGATAAGAAACACTCCCACATGACTAACTTTTATAGTTATGGAAGGTTCTATGTAGGTTGCTAGGAGACTAAATATACCAATTTTCTTATCCAGTGCTGGACCACACATAATACTGGCCTAGTCAAATAGTGGCAAGACTCTTTATGGGAAAACACACACACAAAACACACACACACACATACACACACAAAAACTTCTCTTAATTAAATTTGATACAGGATGATGACATATTTTTGTTTTCAGATTAATTGGATATTGTTATAATTTTTTTAAAAAAGAGTATTGGACTATGTAATATTTATTATTACTGAAGATTATCACAGAGGTACTATTTAACCCACTCTCACAAATAATAAGACACAGGCACTTGTTAGATTTATAATTGCCTTATTTACTTTTGGCCAGACATATTTCACAAACACTGTCTCAAAATCCTCAGCATCCATTTCCCATTCCCCATCAAATTCCATCCACTTGATCCATCCCAATTGGACTAACTTTCAACCATAATCTCATGGTACTTGCTTTTATTCTTGATCTGGGCTTTTCCATGCCATCATTGGAGTTCTTTCTCCAGTCCCACGTGGTTTCCTCTCCAAGCTAATCCATCATGGTGTCCTCCTTCCTCCTCTCTTCCCTTCTTTCTGTTGCCTGTGATTCTCTTAATTCTTCCTTCTTCAAAAGCCAGGGAATCATAGCCACGCCTACCACATTTTGCCCTGCCTAGGTATAGGCCATTTAATGAACCAATGAGATATAATATTTTTAGTAGGTTTACACAAACAAGGATGGGTGTATCTGGAAGGCAGTGACCATATCATGAGGACCAGTAATTAGTATTAGACCAACTCCAACAATTAGATGAAAAACACTAATGTATTAATGTGGCTCACTTTGCTGGGTATCTATGAATGTGTTTCCAGAGAAGTTTCACTGTAGTGAGATTGTTGATAATATTCTTGTGGAAAGTACCCTTGTTCATCCAAATACTGATTTCTCTACCACACTATCTTGTTTCAATCCAGACACCGAATTTTGATGCTTTTTCTAAGCATCACCTGTCTCAAGTTTGTGTAAACATGCCACCATTTGTTCTTTATGTTGTCAATAAAACAACCAGCCAATGCTGTGCAATGGAGAGAATAGAGTGGAACACCCTGGGCCTGATAGAAAGAGGAAGGAAGCAAGAGAGTAGGAGTGGCGATAGGCAGGCCAAGACTTAAAACTGTGAGGAGGAACTTGGAACCATGAGGAGGGATGAACTGGACCTAAGATATGGCTAAAAGCAAGTATAATGGGTGAAATCTGAATGGAAGGAAACTATGTGGGCTTGGAGGTTTAGAATGGAGCAACTGTTGCTCAACATTGTGTTCTAGGTTAATTAACTAAATCCTGGTCTCTGTGTGATGATGTGGGTACATAAAAGGTTTAGGAATAACTGCTGCTTAACTAAAAGATAAATCAATAATAAATATTAATAACCCACAACAAATGGTGGGTTATTAAGTATCCACACCCTTTAAATCACACTTTAACATAATTTGGTGGGGAAATAGGCTCCCAGTAACACAACCCAAACTTAAAACCTAAAAACTCCCAGGTAAATTACTGTCTCCTTAAGAGAGTCTCTTAAACAGTCCCGGGAACAAAAGACTGCTTACTGTGGGCAGACCAAGATTTACCATAACAAAACTGGCTGCAGCTACAGTCTAAGAGAAGGGGTATACAGGCAAAGCTTCCTTATACCCAGGCTGGCTCAGCTCAGCAGCCATGGCTCAAAAGAAAAGAATGGGAGGCAGACAGACCTCTAGACAGAACTTGGCCTAAAACTACATCTAAAATTAAAAATGCCCTGGCAGAGGATGTTTTAATCCCATTTGGCTTTGTTTTGGTTGTCATAGTCATGGATCTGGTTGCAATATGTTTAATTGTGATGGCTCTTCTCCAAACCTTCTCCAAGAAAGTTCAAGGAGAAAATGGGGGAAACGCCAAGAAATGGAATGCTAAGTTACAGACAATAGAAAGGGCACTCTTCCTAATAAAAATTAGATTAATAACAGCTAAAATTCAAAACTCTCTGGCTGCAAGACACTTGTCAGCTCTTTCTGGTAAGGGTCCTTCCATTCGCTGTAAAAACAACAAAATTTCAAAAAATAACCAACTGGGCTTTGATTATTACAGCCTAAATTGGAACAAGTGACCGAAAAATTAAAATTTTCTTGTCTCTGTCCTTAATTTTCATTTAAAGTATTTTAGTGACAATGATATTGATTTCAGAAAAAAATACTTGAACAAGTTAGAGAAGGTACATGCGTATAATCCCAAGATACACACGCGCACACACACACACACACACACACACACACACACAAACCAAGCAGGTCTCTGAGCTCCAAATCAGCTTATTTTACATAATAAAAGCCAAGATGGCAACTCCTGCTGTTTTGCCTCTTACAGAGATAGTCTAAGATTCAATATGACAAAATTTTTCTTAAGGTTACCATAAAAGTTCTTTTTTTCTTTTTAATCTTATCTTTTTAAAGTAATTTTATTGTTTTACATCAATTACATTTTATTCATTTTGTATCCAAGCTGTAGCCCCCTCCCTCATTCCTTCCCAATACTATCTTCCCTCCCTCATCTCCTCCCATGACCCTCTCTAAGTCCACTGATAGGGGAAGTCCTCCTCCCCTTCTATCTGACCCAAGCTTATCAGGTCTCATCAGGACTGGCTGCAATGTTCTTCTCTGTGGCCTGGCAAGGCTGCTCCTCCCCTAGGGGGTGGGGTGGGGGTCAAAGAGCCAGCCACTGAGTTCATGTCAGAGACAGTCCCTGTTCCTATTACTAGGGAACCCTCTTGGATACTGAGATTCCATAGGATACATCCAAGCAGGGATGATTCTAGGTTATATCCATGAATGAACCTTGGTAGGAGAATCAGTCTCAGAAAAGAACCCTATGCCCAGATATTTTGGATCTGTTGCTCTCTTTGTGGTGCTCCTGTCCCCTACAGGTCTTACTAACTCCCTCTTCTTTCATATGATACCCTGTACTCTGCAGAAGGTTTGGATATGAGTCTCAACATCTGCTTTGATACACTGCTAGGTAGAGTCTTTCAGAGGTCCTCTATGGTAGGCTCCTGTCCTGTCCCTTGTTTTCTCCTTCTTCCAATGTCCATCCCATTTGTCTTTTTAAGTGAGGATTGATCATCTTACCCAGGGTCCTTCTTTATATTTAGCTTCTTAGGTGTATAGATTTTAGTAGGTTTATCCTATCTTATAGGTCTAGTATCCACTTATAGGTGAGTATATACCACGTGTGTATTTCTGTTCTGGGATACCTCTCCAGGATGATCTTTTCTTGATCCCACCATTCATTTGTCTGCAAATTTCATGATTTCTTTGTTTTTAATTGCTGAGTAGTATTCCATTGTGTAAATGTACCACACTTTCTGTATCCATTCCTCCGTTGAGGGACATCTGGGTTGTTTCCAGGTTCTGAATATTACAAATAAAGCTACTATGAACATGTTGGAACAAATGTCCTTGTTGTATACTTGAACATATTTCGGATAAATGCCTAGGAGTGGTATATCTAGATCTAGAGGAAGCATCATTCCTAACTGTCTGAGAAAGCACCAGGTTGATTTTCAAAGTGGTTGCACAAGTTTACAGTCCTAATAGATGTTATATCCTTGCTGTTCTAAAGATTGAGTTAACATCAATTTCAGGTTGATATAAAGAGAGATGATGCCAACCAATCTCAGAAAATGGGACTGCCACAGGAGAACTGATGCCAAAGGTCATTTTGGCTTAAGAGATATATTCTATTGGTCAACATAATTACTCAAAATTAAGCTGGGAGACAAACATGAAAATTACATGCCTCCCATGTCAAAAAAACTTTTGATGCTGACTAAATTAAGGTGCTGCTCTGGAAGCTGGCTTATCCTTTCAAAAATAAGACATTTTCATGGGAGACCAAATGTTCATGCCTGATGCAAAAAAGGCACAAGAGATTTACAGGTGGCAAAGTACATGCCAGCCTAGTTAAGTCCTAAAAGCTCAAAAATTATAATTCATAGTTTTAAGGGCAGAACTGTCCATCCCATATCAAAAAAGGGAAAAACTAAAGATAGCCAATAAAATGTAAAAACCCAGGTACAAGATGCCTAGGATATGCTTAAAAGCTAAAAGTAAAAGGGAGTTTGTATAAAGTTTGGTTATAAAGCCATAACTGCCCATTCTGTATAAAACAGGGGCAAGTCAAAGAATAGCCACAATCATTGTAAAAATCCAGGTACAAGTTGCCTACGGTATGCTTATATGCTAAAGGGGAATGGGAGTTTATATAAAGTGTGACTATAAAGGCATAACTGCCCATTCTATATAAAAAAGGGATAGGATAAAAAGAGCTATAACATATATAAGAACCTAGGCCTGAACCTCTAAACAGGTACAAGATGTCTGGTGTATGCTTAAATTCTAAATTAAAAGGGAGTTTATATAAAGTTTACATAAAACATGCCTTTTCTATTGTTCAAGGCTTGTCTCCCTAAGGCTCAAGGCCTTCTCTCAGGAGATAGATAACAACTTGGCATAATACAACAGGCAACCCAAAATGATACTTTGATCTATATAACCTTGTTTTGATTTCAACATGATAATGATTGTATTCTCAATAATATTGGTAACTTATATTGCGTATCCCTTTATATGGAAGCAACTCTGAAATGGACTGAAACTTAAAAAATATCTCTAGCCAGAACTCAAAAAATACATAGCCAATAAACCCTTGGCTGTAGTATCCTCAAATTTTATTATGCCATTCTTTAAATTGGTATAGATAATATTGGTTTACAGTTTAGTTTCATCCTGCATATCTCATACATTTATAATTTTAGAAATGACTAATATGTGTGAGAAATTATATGTTTGCAGAACAAAAGGACTGGACACCAGAGATGCTGGATCAAAACTGATAGAAGTCATCCTTCTAGCATGCTGAGACATTGACACATCTGTTCCAGGGTCTTGCATGTTCCATCATTCTGCTTGTTCCTGCCTCAACTGCTTCAATTGCTGTTTCTCATCAAAGCTTCCTCCCAAGAGAGCTTTGAAGAAAGCTACTAATATCAATTGGTCCAGCATTTTAGAGTGTTCCAAACAGACTTACATTATGCCTGAAATTTCTCAACATTCAAAGACAGGCCCGCAAATGTTAATGCTTGATTAATTAACCATTTTTCCTAATTTCTTTTGCCCTCCCTAACAGGATTTCTGCATGTGTAAAATGGCAGCTAGAGAAAATTCATGAAAAAGACTTCTGATTTCCTTTAAGGGAGGTTGGATAGTTTTTTGTTTATTTTCTATGGCTTTGAATGTTTATTGTTATTGGGAGACTGTTATAAATTATTAATGGTCTTATTCAGAGAGAAAGTAATGTTAATTAAACTCAGGGATTTATCGCTTTTCCTTTTTCTTTTCCCTGTCTTTCTTTCTTAGATAAGGAGAAAAGAGGTTAAAAGAAAGAAAGGGCAATACAGGGCTATCATATAGGAATAACAAGACAAAGGTAGATTATTGAATATACTAAACTTAAGGTTTTATTCATTTTTCTCAAATAAGGTTAATTTTGACTCTGCTATAGGATTTTAAATGTTAATGTAAAAATAAGAATATTTTAATACATTACTAAAATTTAGTATATTGATACAAATTCAGGATTACTTCCAATACTTTTAAACTGCTATTATAAACTTTTTAGGTTATTAGGTAATGCGAGTTAATTACTAGTTATTCAACTCATAGTCATGTTAGACACTAGTCTAATTTATCACAGGAGTATACATTCTAGGTTTAGCAGATAGATATAATTTTGTAGATAGGTCGATTACATAAAGATAGTCTTCAAAAACTTCAGAGACCTACAGAATACGGCATTTAAAAATGTCTATTGTTTGAAAGAGTCTTTGACAATGAGATAGGTCATCTCCTGGCAGCACCCCACCTACTTCAAAGAAGATGATGAGTATCGAAGAACATCCATATGGAGATGACTATAAACCTGGCAAATGAGCCACTTGAGTAAAGAAAATACCCTTGCTTTACAACAGACAAAATTCTGCCAAAAATGGGCAAGCTTAAATGCATGACAAGTCGACTGCCAAACTCTGCCAAGACAGGGTAAGCAAGTCTTAAATAGTCCCTGCTTCACATATATGTCTGTCAAATATTCTGAGCCAGAAGGCTGAAGATGATGCTCCAACGTTATAGAGAGTTATGGGTGACTGTTCAGCCAGCAAACTGTCTCTGTCAATTTTTTTTTGGAACCTGCTTAACATGTACTTCCTATTTATCCAGTAACTAATTGTATTCTTTCTCAAGTCTCTGATGGGGTTGAAGACCAAATAGTTATAGTTATAGTTACACAATTAAGCTTAAGTTGATTATAATTTAAGAAAACATTTTTATATAGGTAATACCAATAAAAATAAAAGTTAATTTAGGTATAGAACCCTAAGCTTGTCAAGATAGGATAGATAATCAAATGCTTTCTCCTAATTTAGTGAATACATATGGGCTGACATTTCACATATACATTTTACCTAATAGTTTTCATAATTTTATAATTATTATCATATTGAAAGAAAAGGAGACTTATATTGGACTTAAAGGGGAGAAATGTTGGTATAATATTATTGTGGAATGTACCCTTCTTCTTTCAAATGCTGATTTCTCTACCCTACTATCTGGTTTCAATCTGGACACTGCAATGTGATGCTTATTCTAAGCATTATCTGCCTCAAGTTTGTATAAATATGCCACCATTTGTTCCCTGTATTGTCAATGAAACAACCAATCACTGCTGTGCAATGGGGAGACTAGGGTGGGACATCCTGGTCCAGAGGGGAGAGGAAGGAAACAGGAGAGTGGGAGCAGAGGTCAGGGGAGATAACTTGGTACCACATAGAGAGATGAACCAGACCTAAGATAAGACTAAAGGCAAGTAAAATGGGTAAAATCTGAATGGTAGGAAACTATGTGGATTTAGAGGTTTAGGATGGAGTAATTATTGCCCAACATTGTGCTCTAGGTTAATTAAATAAATCCCAGTCTCTGTGTGGTGATTTGGTTATACAGCAGGTTTAGGAATAACTTTTGATTAACTAAAAGATAAGTCAGTAATTAATATTAATAACCAACAACATGATTTAATTACCATGACTTCAGCTATGACAATTTTCTGGACTGGGTTTACAAACTGAGGACAATCCAGATAAACAGAACAACAGCTGAGTAACAGCATTTTTGTTTCTGCTTTCCTGCACAGACCAAGCCATTCTACCTGCTGTATCTTCCCCACCATGATATAGGGCATGTCTTTGAACCATGATCCAAAGTAAATCTGTCCCGCATTAAGTTTCTTCTTGCAAGTAATTTGATTCAGCAATTAGAAAATAAATCTAGTATTAGTAGCACTAAATAATTAACTGAAAATGAAACAGAAAGAGAAATAAAACAACTAAATAATCATTTAGACTCACTAAAGTGTTTATTGCTTCCAAAGCAAACATTATCATTCTACACTTAAATTTTTTACATACTCTAATCTATTATTTCTTATATTTATTGCAATGATGAATAATCTATATTGGCATTATTTTATAATTAGGATAAGTTAATTATAATTATAGAAAAGAAAAATATTCAATAACCAAAACAGTAGAAAAAGTTAAAATTTTTAAATCACATTGTTCAATTTTACAGATTATAACAAAATTTAAGTAACTGCAATAAATGAAATTAATAAAAGTTTTAAGATATATAACTCGTTTATATTGTGAATTCACTTTTGACAAACTAAGAAGGATTTGTAGAACTATATTTATAAAAAGTGGATGTGTATATGCATATGGATATTCACACATACACAAACTTACACACACACACACACACACATATATATATATATATATATATATACACATATATCATACATACTTGTGTATGAATAACCCAAGCGATATACACAATTAAGTGAGTCAGAAGGATTAAAATGATAATCTTCCTAAGAAAAACACAAGTAAAAATCCTTGTGACCTTCAGAAAGGCATATATTCCTTAAAATTAATGACAAAGGTTGAAATATCTTTTAAGTGATACATTGGCTTACATCCAAATTACAAATATCTTATCCAAAAGAGACAGTTAAAAAGATAAACGAGCAAACCATATACTAGAAGTAACACAAATGTTCACTAATTAATGAATACACAAACCAGTTTTGTATTCCACACAGTGGAATAAGAATTTGAGAGGAAAAGAAAATAATAATATATGCAGTCATATGTTTGAATCTCAAAAATAGTATAAGTGAAAGGAATGAGATTCAGTTCTTCTAGTTATGAGTTACCTTACACCTTCCTCTACATGTAGCTGTAAAGCAAAATGCAAATTAACATTATAGATAGATGGTAAATGGTTACTAGGGCCTAGATTTGAAGGTCAAGAAGACTGCAAAAGTTCACAGTGGAATTTTAGAAGAAAATGGAAATAAAATTGCATTGTGATGATGCTCACGTAACTACACATTCGTTAGAAATTCATAAAATTTGTGGGTTCGGAATTTTTTAAATATTATATCAATAAAATTGATTCTGCTACAAATTGTGAAGATGATGACTGTATATATGTATACATATGTATATAGGTAGATAGATGAGTGTAGACAATTATACAATTCAAAGTATATATAGAAATATCATGCTTTAAATTGGTATACTTAATTGTTAGCTACTGTCATGCCTTAAGGACAATAATGGGATTTGCTGTTATTAGTGAAGGGAATCCATGTTTGCAAAATAAAGAATTAGGATAAGAATAAATTCAAGTTCATATTCTATATGAAATCGCATTTAGATGAGCAGTTTTAACAAAGGGTGAATCTATGGTGGCCAAAGTTTTGATGTTAGAGAAAAAGAGTAAGTTCAAAAGATTCTTTCAGCAGTATGTTTGCAGGTTGAAAAAGACAAATAGAAACAAATAAAAAGCCTTTTAAAGAAGCACCCACCCATACATAACACTGTATTTGCTTCACTTTAGCTATTTCTGACTAACCAATTAAATGAACAAGAATGTCAGCAGCGCATAGCTGTGCTATAACCAAGAATGTCTGCTTATTCTTAGTCTCAAAATAGGTGTGCAACTCACAAATGCTGCCATATGGATAACGGTGAAGACAGCTGCCTTGAAGCTCAGAGGAATATATCTGGCATAATGACATAAATGATCAAACAAGCCTAATCAATAATTCTCCTAACTCCTATAGCATGAGGTTTCACAAAAGTTTATTAATCTGTGTGTAATGTATGAAAGAATGTCACTGACCTTGATAGTCTGTAAACAGTATCTCATAGTATTCATCCATCAGTGGCTCCCTTTAGCACTTTTGTCTCTAATGCTTTCGGTAAACACTTCATGTAAAAGGAAAGCCTCTCAATCTTCAAAACACAACCACTCTTTCCAGTTTTCAAAGATATACTCTCCAGGAAGCTGTTTTTAAGCCTATTCTTCTATGCTAGCCTTCCCTTGCTTCTGGGGTGTGGTATAAGACACATTTTTAATCTTGAATTTGGCACTTTTCCTGAGACTTTTATATCAGTATTTTTGTAGCACAGGGCTTGAAACCTACTGTAACAGAATACTCAAATTGTTTCTAACCTGGAAATAAAATTAAGGCAAAATTCATCAAGTTTTCAAGGTTCATTTTAGCACTATCGATGGAAGTAATTATCATGACAAGAGCAATACTAATGCCAAAATATATTTACCTTTTAACTTCATTTTTAATCTTGTTAAATAATTTTACTAATTTTGATTTGGAATATGGTACAGCCCTTGTGTCATTTACAGTAATTATTAGGTAGTGAATGGTTCTTTGAAAATAACTGTTTCAGGTCTGTCTAAGTATTCAATCTCTAAATCTGATAAGAAGTTAAAACCCTTTTCTTCAACTGAAATCACACAAAGGGATATACTTCTTTTTTCACCTGAATTTTATTTGGCTTTTCTAATTCAATGACTAAAGTTAACATCCGTAGACTAGAGCAAGGAAAGGTAGGAAAAGTGAAGAAATACCAAGACCCCTTCATGAACAGTACTGTTCAGTTCTCTAGCTTTACATTTTCCATACAAGTGCTTACATTACCATGACAGTGATTCTTTCAATTCGTTAGGAATCCCAGCCACTGAAGATCATGTTCTTATCTTAAGATATTAGAGACAGGCATACCTATTGGTATCCCTGCAGGAGCCAATTAGCATGTTCAAACCAAATAAAGAATGTTTACTTTAAGATGGAATATTTACTTAATTTTGGCTGAAACTTTGAAAGAGTATACCAGAGAGAGGCTTAACCCATATTTATTGATAGTAAGGTTAGCCAACTCTAGGTCTGAAGGGATGAAGAGGGAATTATCGGTGATATTCAGGAGGAGACTTCCATGTAGAAAAAAATCAAAATAAGAAAAAAAAATTCTCACCATTTAATAGGGAATTAAAATGTATCACACTACTAAAATTTTTGTGTGAGTAAACATGAGCTAAACTGTAAGCAAAAGAAATTATAACACCCATATGGTCCTGCTACTGTTCTTTTGTCCTCACTGATGATGAAAAAAGGATAACCACCACTTACTGTTTACTGTTAATTGTGAAGAGTGAGACAGAAAACCTGAAAATACAATTTGCATGTCTTAGTATCCTCAAATGAAGCACTGCGTATCTTTTTTTCCACATGGTACAGAAGTGAAAAGAAGAGTACTAACTGGTCTGCTTTAGGATGCATATTTATGCCTAAAGAATAACTGGGTCAGTAGTACTATGACATAGTGTGTGGTGACCTTGTCTGTTGTTAAAATGGGAGATTCCTATGATTTAAGACACCACAACTACCGCAAGAACTGACAGCACAATCCCAAAGAAAATAGAAATACTATAGACATTGCTTATTTTATAATGTAAATTCAGAACCAAAGAAATCCACTGAAGAAAAATCAATAGCAATACAATTTCTAAACAGGAGTTCAAAGGCACACATTACTAAATTACATAGTAAAGGAAACACAGTGGGCTTCAAAAGCAGTTGCCTCAGTGTCTGTAAGTCACAACATACTTTTCTATTGAGAACAATAACTCAAAACTGAGATATTCTTTATTGACTTTCAGAAAATTTTTTTTCAAAATTTAATCCCCATATCCATTGCCTGAGGGACAGATTGTAATATTTCATAATTCTTGCCTTTCCCCCTGAAATTCTGCCTAGCAGAATTTGTAGGATGAGCCCTACAAGTAATATTACAAAATGAATTTTACAGATGGCCAACAAACTGAAAAAACATGAAAAAATGTTGAATTATTTGCTCTTGAGGAAAATACACAATATTGCTTTTTGAATTATCCATAATTTAAGTTTCTGACTTTTCACTATATAATCCAGTTAAAGAATAAACTTATTTGCAGTCTTTGCCAAAATCTACCTAGCATCTGTTCAGCTAATGGTAATGAGAGATTCAATGCTTTTCTAGTGCTTCACTGGCCCATGCTTCCCATATTCAACTTTAATTTATTATATATTTTTTAAATGTCCTAGTCATGTTTTACATGAGGCATAGGACTTTGTGTGGAGCAGTATGAATACTCAATATTAGTCTCTGCTTATTGGTCTATTGTAGTTAACAAGCATACCCTGTGTTCTAACCTCATTCATTTGCATGTGAATGCTCAACTATCCAATCAACATTTCTGATAAAAAGATTTTTAACTTTTTATTTTGGCTTTGAAAATATATTATTCTTTCATACAATATATCCCGACCACAGTTTTCCCACCCTGCACTCCTCCCATTTCTCCTCCACCTCTTTTCTCCTGCAGATATACTTCCCTACATTTCCTCTTCAGAAAAGAGCAGACTATGAACAAACAACAAAACAAGATACAGTAAGTCAAGGAAAACGCCTCCATATGGAGGATGAACAAGGCAACCCAATAGGAGGAAAAGTGTCCCAAGAGCAGGTGACAGAATTAGAGACACACATAATCCCTCTGTTATAAATCTCCAAAACTACCAAGCTAGGAGTCATAATAAAAACAAAACAAAACAAACAAACAAACAAACAAACAAACAAACAAGAGACAGGAGAGCTGGTGCAGACTCCTGCTGGCCCTATGCTTGATACTTCAGTATCTGTAATCCCAAATGATCACAACTTAGCTGATTCAGTGGCCATGATCACCTGGTATTCTTCATCCCTTCTGACTCTTATAAACTTTATCCCCACTTTCTTGGGGAGAGACCAGATGGAGACATCCAATTTAGATTCTCTGCATACTATGTGGCTGTAGATATCTGCACCTATTCCCATCTGCTGCTAGAGAAAATCTCTATAACAATGATAGTACAAGGCACCAGTCTATGCAGAATGCCATTAGGAAATATATCAATATTTTCTTGGCCAGTTGTGTTTGTTTTTACCAGAGGTGTCTGGGTTACCAGTCTTTATTTCCTGACCATGGAAGGCCAGGCTTCAATTGAAACCAAACATTGTTTTGCCACTTCAATAAATTCTATACCTCCCCTACCCCAGCACATATTTCAGCAAGACAAATTGTAGGTAGAGGATTTTGTTGATGGGTTGGTGTCCAGGTTTTTCTTTTCATAGCCTGCAGGGTACCTTCCTGCTCAAAAGAATTTAAAATGTAGGGATGAAGGCTCTGTGAAGATACCATCTGAATTTCTCTATGTTCAATGAGCTGTGTGGATGTTGTACTCAACAATGAGGAAATTTTCGCAGAGAGACTCTCAGTCTTGTTCAATTATTTTCATTGCAGATTTATTCATGTTATCCAGAGATTAGAAACAGCATAGAAGCTCCTCAACCAAAGAATGCATCAAAATTTGTTACATTTAAAAAAAAAAAACATCATGAAATTTGTAGGCAGATGGACACAACTAGAAGGAATCATCCTGAATCAAAGAATCCAGACCCAGAAAGAAAATTATAATATATTTTCAGTTATAAGCAGATATTAGCCCTTAAGTAAATTATAGTCAAGATACAATGCACAGACCCAGAGAGGTTAGGCCAAGAGGAGGAGTCTAGGGAGAACACGTTCATTACCCTGGGATAATGAAATACAATAGATATTGCAGGTAGACTGAGAGCTGATC
Source organism: Pachyuromys duprasi (assembly GCA_028658305.1). Lineage (NCBI taxonomy): Eukaryota > Metazoa > Chordata > Mammalia > Rodentia > Muridae > Pachyuromys > Pachyuromys duprasi. The sequence continues at coordinate 32,051,926 of CM053742.1, forward strand.
AGTAAAGGAGTAGGAGGGATTAGGTCTTGGAGAGGAGGATGGAGGATGAAAATGAGGGGAGGTACAATTGGAATGGGGGGGGAGAGGCTTTTATGGATAGTGAGGAAGCAGAGTGCAGTCAAAACTTCCTGGAATCTGTGTCGGTGACCTTCATGAGGACTCCTAGTAAAGGTGGATATGGAATCTAAACTGGCCATATTTTGTAGCTAGGCAAGACTTCCAGTGGTGATATTGCTTTGCATTTGGTTAAGTTGTTGGTCAAGGGGGTCCTGTGGAGAGCCCTAAAGAAGCTAGGCTGATGCTAGGAAAAGATTTTTGTTTTCCTATTGAATGGTCTTGGAACAGTTGCCATAATTCAACTGGCTATGAATCTATCAATTTATTTATCAAATTAAGTCTCAGTCCAATAACTGATGGTTAATCTTATGTATGTATCATATTCTTAAATACTCTGCCTTTGTTGTAATGTTTCGAAATATCAAAGTGTCAGTCATTGAACTTTGCTTCTCTTTCAAGATATTATCTTTGCTGTTTTGGCTTCCTTAAACTTACATGTGGCTTTTAATATCAGGTTGTTAATTTCTTCCAAATACCACTTGGATTCTTGACTGTGCATGTATTGGATGCCTTGGATTGATATACCAATTACAGAATATTGAATATTGACAGGAAAGGGGCATATCTCTTCATTCATTTGTGTATGTCTATAAATGGTATTTTGATTAGATTTGGGACATATCTAAGTATTTTTCTGATGTATACATTTTACTTTGGGATTATGCTTTGTTCATATGTGGAGATGTTACCAGGTTTTAGATATTGATACTGTATAGTATCATGTTTCTTGCCTTGTTTTAATACTAACCTAGAGAAATGGTCTATCTATTTTTGAATCACTTTGCCCTCATTTGAAAACTGTGTTTCATTCAGGTATCCACTAGAATTTCCCTTTGCAATTTCCCTATCTTTAGAAGACTTTTCTGCAATAATTCAAGCTCGTGTTACTGTCCTTTACAATATCATTTCTTTATTTCATAATATTAGTAGCATTTCAAATAATACCATATTTTTGTTCAACTTCCACGCTCTCAATTGTTAGAATCTTAGATAGCAACAATTAGTGCTGTCTCTGATCTTCAACTTAGTGTTGCCAATGGCACACATTGAATGTTCGTTTACAGAATAAAGATATAAATGTATTAAAATTATAACAACTAATGCATTTTTGAGACAGCTTTTCAAAATTATGCTGACAAGAATACCTACTGGTCTCAAAGAGTATCAGATATATGTTCTCCTGTGAATTCCCTCTAATTAAAAAGACTAGCTTCATCCTCTGACCCAGTTAATGATAGACAACATTTATGAATACCACGATACTCAGAAAGAGTACAAATCACTGGGTTGATATCCCATGTTTATTCACATTGTAATGTTTATGTGCTATAAATGGTCAATGCCTTCATTTAACCAGGTGATTTCATAGATATGCTTTAAAGCAATTGAACAGGAGGAGTCAAATAGTCTCTACAAGGCAAAATAACCCTCCTATTTTTATAGGAGGCAGGGTATATGGGTATGTAGGGGTTGACTGTTTCATTAACGAAAGTGACCTGATGTACTAGAACAACTTTGCCTAAAAGTTATGGAATGATATAAAATTCTGTAGTGGTAATCAAATTACCATTTCTAATAATCAACACTTCCCTTTTGTTAAATGAAACCTCAATACTTTAATGTTTGTAGTTTGATGAGTTTTTCCTGAGAATGTTATAAGTAAAATCAACATTTATCAAACATCTCTTACAGTTTCTTTTTGTATAATTTACATTTGTAACCTTTCATATGAAAATAAACTATGTAAATGCATAGGTGCAATTATGAAGTTGCTATATATATACATATAATAAATTTTGATCATGTTTACTTCTAGTATCGAACTTTCATTTCTGGTGTCCTTTTATATCCTTTACAAGTTCAGAATGTTTCTTTTTATAATTTTTACACAAATTTTCTTCCAAAATTGCATTATAATAGAAAACATGATAATTATCTGTGATATTAGCTTATTTTATTTAACATTATGCTCTATACTTTCATCCATATTTCTAGAACTCAACAAAAATTTAGTTGTCTTTTGGGGAGAAACGTATTCCATTGTGTAATAAATACAATAGCCTTTACCCATGAATCCACTGATCGATCATTATCAATACTGATTCTATAACTGTGAGATTAAGTTCAGTGCTACAATTATCCTGAATGAATGTGTAATTCTATGAGGGATATTATGGCTTAGATTTCTTTGTGTACATGTCCAGAAATGTGTCATATACAAGTTCTATATTGACTTCATTATTTAATATTATCATTAGTGATAAAAAAAAACTGCATAGTCCTGGCGTAGAAACAGAATGCTGGATCAATGGAATCAAAAAAGAAGAACCAGAAATAAACGCACACACCTAGAGAACTTGATTTTGACAAAGATGCCAAAACCCTACAATGGAAAAATGGTAGCATCTTCAACAAATAGTGCTGGTCTAACTGGATGGCTACATGCAGAAAAATGCAAATAGATCCACATTTGAAATCTGCACAAAACTAAAGTCCAACTGGATCAAATTCCTCAACATAAAACCAGACATACTATATCTGTTAGAAGAAAAGGTGGAGAACAGCCTTGAATGCATTGGCACAGGAGACAACTTCCTGAACAGAACACCAGAAGCACAGGCTATAATATCAACAATCAGTAAATGGGACCTCATGAAACTGAAAAGCTTCTTTAAGGCAAAGAGCCATGTGCCTGTGGCTGCGTGTTCTACTCTCCATACCAGATAGAACCGAGGTCCCGAAAATAACACAGTCTGGGTGTCCCTATTGGGAGGAAACTCCACAGCTGGGAAAACGTCAGGTCCAATGCTCAGGACACCCAGCTCCAGAAGAGTTTCTGCATTAACACAGCCTCTAGACTCTGGCCTTCTACTTATAGGCATGAGTGCCCTGATCACAGGCCATTGATTACAGCTAGGGCACTGGGGCACACAGCTGAAACCTCAGACCTACAAAAGCATGAGAGGCATTGGAGTAGCCCTCAGATACTGCTCCAAGGTGCGACCAGTTATCCGTAGCTAAACTGAAAAAAACCGCAAGACTCCCTAGTTCTTCAAGAGGGCTTTGCCCAATAAATACAGCTTAAGAGCAGCAGCAACACCTGACTAAATTCAGAACAAGAAACTAGCAGCAGGGAAGCCATCTCCAGGATTTCTCATGATAAGAGGAGAGCCTTCCTGAACACCACAGTTACCACACAGGTCCATATGCCCGAGGTGAACTGTGAAAATTCCTGAGAAGCACCATCATTCAGTTGACCATACACAAAAAGCTGAGGAAATCTACTTTAGAACACTGCCAAGGGGATTCTCCTCATCCCGGGACTCCAGCAGGCATCAGAAATTAACAGAAAACATGTGAGACAGCCAAATGGGTAGAGGCCAGCGTTAAAACACAACCAATACAAGGCAAAGCAATATGCCATCCCCAGAACCCAGTTTATCCAGGGGCAAGTAGCCCTGGACACCCTAACATAAGAAAAATTCAAGACGATAACGTTACATCTGTGCCTATGAAGAGGTTAATGGAGGAAACAAATAAAATGCACAAAGAATTTGAGGAAGATAAAGTCAAACAGATTATGGTCATCTGTAAAGAAATACGGGAAGATGCAACCAAAGTTTGTGCCTTTCAGAGAGGAAATCATTAAGTCACCAAAAGAAATAAAAGAAACAGAGGAATATTCAAACAAACCAGTAAAGGAATTGAAAGAAAAACGGGAAAACACAGTTGATCAGGAAGGAAATCAACGAAACAGTTCAAAATAGGAAGATAAAATTGGAAAAATTAAAGAACACAAAAACGGAGGAAATCGTCGAGAGGGAGAATTTAGGAATGAAAACAGGGACTACAGGGGTAAGCATAACCAACAGACTACAAGAGATGGAAGAAAGAATCTCAGGTGTGGAAAATACAATGGAAGAAATCGATGTATCTGTCAAAGAAAATAATAAATCTAAAAAGCTCCTGACACACAAAAAGCAAGAAATCCAACACAACATGAAAAGATAAAACCTAAGAATAATAGTAATAGAGGAAAAAAAGAAGATTCCCTCCTCCAAGGCCCAGAAAATATTTTCAACAATATCAGAGAAGAAAAATTCCCCAATTTAAAGGGGAGGCCTATAAGAATACAAGAGCCCTACAGAACACCCATAAATTATAACAGAAAATAAATTCCTCCCACCACATAATAATTAAACAGTAAGTATACAGAACAAAGAAAAGATACTAAAAAGGTGCAAGGGAAAAAGGTCAAGTTACATATAATTGCAAACTCATCAGAATCACACCTGACTTCTCAACAGAGACTATGAAAACCAGAAGAGCTGGAAGGATATCACACAGACCTGACAAGAACACAGAAGTCAGCCCAGGCTACTACAACCAGCAAAACTCTCAGTCCTCACAAAAGGAAAAAGACAAGGTATTCAAAGACATAAACAAATTTCAACAATAACTACTCACAAATCCACTATGACAGAAGACACTAGAAGGAAAAATACAACCCAAGAAAAATAACTACTTTCAAGGAAACACAGGAAATAAATAACCTCACTAAAGCAAAACTAAAAGTAGTCAAGCACACAAACACAATAGCACAGCCATCATCAAAATCAAAGGATCTAACAGCCACTGGTCATTAATTTCTCTCAACATCAATGGACTCAATTCTCCAATAAAAAGACACAGACTAACAGAATGGATATGTAGCCGATACTCAACAATCTGTTGCATACAAGAAATACATCTAAATCACAAGATAGATATTATCTGAGAGTAAAGGTCTGAAAGACAGTTGTCCAAGCAAATGGACCCAAGAAGCAAGCAGGAGTAGCCATTCTAATATCTACTGAAATAGATTTTCAATCAAAATTAATAAAAAGAGATGGGGAAGGAAACCATACTGATCAAGGGAAAACTAAACCAGGAAGATATCACATTCCTAAACATCTATGCCCCAAATACAAAGGCACACACAATTTTAAAATAAACACTAACAAAAGTGAAACCACACATAGACCTCCCTACATTAATAGTGGGAGACTTCAATACCCCACTCTCAACAAAGGACAGGTCAAAGAAACAGAAATTAAACAAAGAAAAAAAAATAACTATAACAGAGGTCATGAATCAAATGTACCTAACATGCATCTACAGACCTTTCACCCAAACACAAAATAATTCACATTCTTCTCAGCACCTCATGGAACCTTCTCCAAAAATAGACCATATGGTCACATACAAAATGATTGAAATTATCCCTTATATCCTATTTGATTACCACGGACTGAAGCTAGACCTTACCAACAACAGAAATAGCAAAAAGCCTTACACACATGAAACTGAACAACTTGCTACTAAATGACAGCTGGGTCAGGGAAGAAATAAAGAAAGAAATTAAAGTCTTCCTAGAATTCAATGACAAAAAAAGAACAACATACCCAAACTTAAGGGACACAATGAAAGCAGTGCTAAGAGGAAAGTTCATAGCACTAACTGCCTTCAATAGAAATTCAAAACATATCATTCAGTGGCTTAATGGCTCACATAAAAGCCCTAAGAAAAAAAAAGAAGCAGTCATATCAAACAAGAGTAGACTCCAGGAAATAATCAAACTCAGGGTTGAAATCAGTAAATTAGAAACGAATAAAACAATTAAAAGAACCAATACAACCAAGGGCTGCTTCTTTGAGAAAACCAACACATAGACAAACCCTTAGCAAAACATATTAAAAGGCAGAGAGACACGATCCAAATCAACAAAATCAGAAATGAAAAGGGGCATAGAATGACAGACACTGAGGAAATCCAAACAATCATTAGGTCTTACTACAAAAACCTATACACGACAAAATTTGAAAATCTAAATGAAATGGACAGTCTTCTTCATAGATTTTACTTACCAAAGTTGAATCAACATCATGTAAATGAACTAAATACTCCTATATCCCCTAAGGAAATACAAGCGGTTATCAAAATCTTCCATGGGGGGGAAAAAGGAAGCATAGGTCCAGATGGTTTCAGAGTAGAATTCTGCCAGACTTTCCAAAAAAAGCTAACACCAATACTCTTCAAACTATTTGACAAAATAGAAAGAGAAGGAACACTACCAAACTCATTCTAGGAAGCCACAGTCACCTGGGTACCTAAACCTCACAAAGACCCAATAAAGAAAGGAAATTTTAGGCCAATCTCCCTTATGAAAATTGATGCAGAAATACTCAGCAAAATGCTTGCTAACCAAATACAAGAACATATTAAAGATATCATCTACTATGACCAAGTAGGCTTCATCCCAGGCATGCAGGGAAGGTTTAATATACAGAAATCATATACCAATATGATCCACCATATAAACAAACTGAAGGAGAAAAACCACATGATCATCTCCTTAGATGCTAAAAAAGCATTTGACAAAAATCCGACATCCATTTATGTTTAAAGTATTGGACAGATCAGGGATACCAGGCACTTACCTAAGCATAGTGAAGGCAATATACAGCAAGCTTATAGCCAATATCAAACTAAACAGAGAGAAACTTAAATCAATCCCACTGAAATCAGGGACAAGGCAAGGCTGCTCACTCTCTCCATATCTCTTCAACATAGTTCTTAAAGTCCTTGCTAGAGTAATAAGACAATTAAAGGAGATCAAGGAGATACAAATTGGAAAGGAAGAGGTGAAAGTATCAGTATTTTCAGATGATATGATAGTATACCTGAGTAACCCAAAAATTCTACCAGGGAATTTCTACAGCTGATAAACACCTTCAGCTAAGTGGCCAGATACAAAATTAACTCAAAAAAATCTGTCCCTTCTCTATATAAAAGAAAAAAAGGGCTGAGAAAGAAATAAAGGAAACAACACCCTTCACAATAGGGAAGAGAGCAAAAAGTACAGTGGTGTTACCCTAACAAAGCGAGTCAAAGATTTGTATGAAAAATATTTCCAGTCTCTGAAGAAACAAATTGAAGAAGATATCAGAAGATGTAAAGATCTCCCATGCTCTTGACTTGGCAGGATTAACATAGTAAAAGTGGCCATCTTACCAAAAGCAAATTACAGATTCAATGCAATTCCCATTAAATTACCAACACAATTCTTACAGACCTTGAAGGAAAAATTCTCAACTTCACATGGAATAAAAAGAAACCAAAAATTGCTAAAACAATCCTCTACAAGAAAGGATCTTCTGGAGGTATCTCCATTCCTGATCTCAACCTGTACTATAGAGCAACAGTAATAAAAACTACATGGTACTGGCATAGAAACAGAATGGTGGATCAATGGAATTGGATAGAAGACCCAGATAAACCTACACAGTTATGGACACCCGATTTTTTACAACATTACAAAACAATACAATGAAAAACAGAGAGCATCTTCAACAAACGGTATTGGTCTAATTGGATGCCTAGATGTAGAAAAATGAAAATAGATCCATAGTTATCACCATGCACAAAACTGAAGCGCAAGTGGATCGAAGACCTCAATATAAAATCAGACACAGTAAAAATGTTAGAAGAAAATTGGAGAAAACCCTTGAACTCCTTGGCCCAGGATACAACTTGCTGAACAGAACACCAACAGCACAGGCTCTAAGAGCAAAAATCAATAAATGAGACATCATGAAACTGAAAAGCTTCTGTAAAGCAAAGGACACTGACCTCAAAACAAAATGACTGCCTACAGATTGGGAAAGGGTCTTCACTAACCCTATATGGGACAGAGGGCTAATATCCAGTATATATAAAGAACTCAAGAAGTTAAACAGCAGCAAATCAATTAATTCAATTAAAAATGGGATACAGAGCTAAACAGAGAATTCTCAATACAGGAATATCTAATGGCAGAGAAACATATAAAGAAAGGCCCAATGTGCTTAGTCATCAAGGAAATGCAAATCAAAATGACCCTGAGATTTCACCTTACACCCATCAGAATGGATAAGATCAAAAACTCAAGTGACAACACATGCTGAAGAGGATGTGGAGAAAGGGGAAACCTCCTCCACTGCCGGTGGGAATGTAAACTTGTACAACTACTTTGGAAATCAATCTGACACTTTATCCAACAATTGGGAATAGAGCTACCTCAACATCCAGCTATACCACTTCTAGGCTTATAATCAAAAGATGTTCAAGTATACAGCAAGGACATTTGCTCAGCTATGTTTGTAGCAGCTTTATTTGGGAACTGAAAAGCATCATCCTGAGTGAGGTATCTCAGAAGCAGAAAGACACACTGGGTATATACTCACCCTAAGTGGGTATTAGAAATATAATATAGTCTAAACATATTAAAATCTGCACACCTAAAGAAACTAATGGAGGACTCTGGCTAAGAGTCTGCTACTCGATAGCTCATTCAGGATGATCTTTTCCGCTTTCCACCATTTACCTGCAAATTTCATGATTTCCTTTTTTTATTGCAGAGTAGTATTCCATTGTGTACATGTACCATAATTTCTGATCTATTAGTTCTCATCCGGAGTGGCTGCATTGTTATCCTCTGTGGACTGGTAAGGCTGATCCCCCCTCAGGAGGAGATGATCAAAGAGCAGGCTAATCAGTTCATATCAGAGACAATCCCTGTTGCCATTACTATGGAACCCATTTGGAAGCTGAACTGCCATGGGCTAAATCTGTGCAGGGGTTCTGGGTTATCTCCATGCTTGCTACTTGGTTGGAGCATCAGTCTCAGGGAAGACCGCTGTGCTCAGAGTTTTTGTTCTGTTGCTCTCCTTGTGGAGTTCTGTCTTCTCCAAATCTTACTATTTCCCACTTCTTTCATAAGATTCTCTGCATTTTGCCCAAAGGTTGATCATAAGTCTAAGCATCAAAGGAGAACCCTCCTCCACTGCTGGTGTGAATGTAAACTTGTACAACCACTCTGGAAATCAATCTGAAGCTTTCTCAGACAACTAGGAATAACTCCTATGCATATATCCAAAATATGCTCAAGTACACAATAAGGACATTTGTTCAACCATGTTTGTAGCAGCTTTATTTGTAAAAGCCAGAAGCTGGAAACAAACCAGATGTCCCCAAACTGAAGAATGAAAACAGAAGTTGTGGAAAACAGGATTAATTTTTTTTGAAATTATAATTTCCACATTTCTTCTTTTCTCACCTCTCCTATGTACTACCTTCATTTTTGCTTTCTCTAAAGTTCATGGCATACATATGCACATATATTGCAAAGTATGTAAAATCACTCTTCTCAGTCAACATAAAGTTATGTTTGTATATTATTTCCAAGCTGATCTCTATTATTTGGATAATCAATTGGGGCTTGTTCCCTCAGAAGATTATTTTTCCTACTCAAAGAATTCTTTGGCTACTTGTAGTTCTATGTCTAGTGTTAAGGCTCTGTGATCTTTAATCCATGTTAGCCTATATACTGGTATATATCATTATCCGGGTCTTATTTTGTCAGACATGTTGCTGAAACATCAGTAGTGTAACTTCTCTGTCATTTCTTGTAAATGATCCCATGGAAAACTATCCATTTCTTTGACTTTTGTAAAAAGAGAGAATTTCCACATTCTCTCCTGCAATGATCTCTGAGTTTTAGGTCTAGTAATTGTGTTTCACATGGATCAACTGGAACTTGACAACATCTTTTATTTTACCAGCATTTTGTAAGTTATGGCTTGCTATAATTGTCTTCATCTTTTAAAAAAATAGGTTTTTTTGATGGGTGTGTGCTGTGTAAACTTGATGTAAGCTAGGGTCATTTGCAGACAAGGAATGTTAATTGAAAAAATGCCTCATAAATTGGCTTTTACAAACAAACAAATTACTCTAGAGCATTTTCATGATTAATGATGAATGTGGGAATGCACAGTCCACTAGAGACCGTAACACTGCTGTGCAGGTTGTCTTAAACACAAGTTAAGAAACTAAGGGGATCAATCTGTATTTCCATGGCCTCTTTCTTTTGATTCCAAATGAGATTTTACACGTGCTTCCCTCAACAATAAAATATAACTTGAAAGTTATAAGCTGAAATAAACCTATGACTTCTCAAGTTGTTTTTTTGGTTACAATGTTTTATCACAGCAATGGAAACCTTAAGACACACTTGTTAAAAAGTTTACAGGGCATGACTGTGACAGACATGACCATATGTTTCGGGTGGCATTGTCCTAACATTTGAACATTGAGCTGGAAAGTCCATTAAATACTTAGAGCTCAGTGGTTGTTCCCTGAGAGCCTCAAAGACAGGAGTGTTTAGAGAATGCATCTAGTATAAGCCTGTATTGTGAAGTTTCAATGGGAAGTTTGAAAGCCCTTTAAATAGCCTGGAAGGGCAATTTGATATTTGAATTAAAAAAATGGGGTTCTGGCTAGCCACAGGTGAAGAATCAGTTGTGATTAAGAAAAACAAGCATAACTGAGGAAAAATCTGAGAAGTGACATTAAGGTCATCACACAGAAGCTGTGGTCCAGAGGAAAACAAGGCTGTACATTGTGCTGAAAACTGAATTTTATAATGTGTAAGTTTCCCAACTGGTCTGAGTTTTACAAGGATGGAAGTGTCCTGGAGAAAGAGAAGATGAGGCTTGTAACCATGAGAGGTTATGGGAGGTTACTGATGTCTGTAACATGAGTTGAACTAAAATTTCCACATTGAAGGTGTCACAAAGCAGGACTCAGTCTTTGTACCCTGTAACAGCATCAAATTCTCTGGTGAGAGCTCAGGAGGGGGTACTGATGAAAGTTCAGCCTACTTGCAGTGAAGATACCCGAAAATTGGAGAGTCCAGTACAATAGGGTGAGTATCAAGGCCAATAGCAGCTGTGGAGTAGAGCTGCTATTGCATGTGTGCTGGATTGCAAAACTAGAAACAAATTGCATGTGCGGTGAATGGCAAAACTAGAAACACAGTGCTGCCTATAACTTTTTTTTTTCATTTAGTTTCTTTTTATTTTATTTTACTTTTTTATATTAATCAGAGGCTACATACTTTGTATCCCAGCTGTAGACCACTCCCTCATTCCTTCCCAATCCCACCATCCCTCCCCATGTCCTCCTTGACCCTTTCCAAGTCCACTGATAGGGGAGGATTTCCTCCCCTTCCATCTGACCATAGCTTATCACGTCTCCTCAGGAATGGCTGCAATGTCCTCTTCTGGGGCCTAGCAAGGCTGCTCATCCCTTGGGGGAAGGGAGGAAGGGTCAAAGAGCCAGCCATTGAGTTCATATCAGAAATAGTCCCTGTTCCCCTTACTTGGGTATCCACTTGGATACTGAGCTGCCATGGGCTATATCCAAGCAGGGGTTCTTGGTTATATCCATATATGGTCCTTGGTTGGAGAAACAGTCTCCTAAAAGACCCCTGTGGCCTGATATATTTGGTCCTTGTGGAGCTCCTGTCCTCTCCAGGCCTGTAACTTTTGGGCATAAAGGACTATTTGTGTATTTAAGATGACCCTCAAAAATGTTTTACACTTTTGGATATTATTATTATTATTATTATTATTATTTGAATGTGCCTATGACCTGGATTCTTTCTGTTTGGAGTAAGGAAGTATTTAATTATAAAAATTGCAGGAGTTTAAATTTGTATAGTTTAGAGAAATTTTATGGTTATAAAATGATTTGATGGTTTAAAGTGGAGAATAAATCCTTTTCGTAGTCGAACTTTCAGTTCTTTCAGAATTATTTATATATTCTCCCATAACTTTTCTACCATTTTACATTGCCAACAATCAGGTGAAAGCATTTCAGCTTCTTTAAATACTTTGTTAGAAAAAATACTAAATGCAAACAACTGTATGTTACTATATTATCAATGATGGTGTTCAGCATTGGAAGACAGAGTGGAACAGAATAGGGTGTCAAGAAACAAAGCTATATACACATACAGAAAATTAATCTATGGTAAAAGTATGAATATAAGTAATGAAGAAACAGTAGTGTCCTCATTACATGATATTCAGTAAACCTAGTTGCCAAAAAAGCATTTGACAAAATCCAACACCCATTCATGTTTAAAGTCTTGGAGAGATTAGGGATACAAGGCACATACCTAAACATAGTAAAGACAATATGCAGCAAGTCTATAGCTAACATCAAAATCAATGGAGAGAACCTTAAATCAATCCCATTGAAATCAGGGACTAGGCAAGGCTGCCCATTGTTTCCATATCTCTTCAACATAGTACTTGAAGTCCTAGCTAGAGCAATAAGACAACTAAAGGAAATCAAGGGGATACAAGTTGGAAAGGAAGAAGTCAAAGTATCACTATTTTCAGATGCTATGATAATATACATGAGTGACCCCAAAACTTCAACCAGAGAACTCCTTCAACTGATAAACACCTTCAGTAAAGTGGCTGGATACAAAATCAACTCAAAAAACTCAGAAGCCCTCCTCTACTCCAAAGACAAAAGGGCCGAGAAGGAATTTAGAGAAACAACACCCTTCACAATAGCCACTAATAACATAAAGTACCTTGGGGTGACACTAACCAAGCAAGTAAAAGACCTATATGAAAAAAAAAAAAAACTTCAAATCTCTGAAGAAAGAAATTGAAGAAGATATTAGAAGACAGAAAGACCTCCGGTGCTCATGGATTGGTAGGATTAACATAGTGAAAATGACCATACTGCAAAAAGCAATCCACAGATTCAATGCAATTCCCATCAATATAACAAAACAATTCTTCACAGACCTTGAAAGAAATATTCTCAATTTCATATAGCGAAACAAAAAACCCAGAATCTCCAAACCAATCCTCTACAACAACAGATCATCTGGAGGTATCTCCATCCCTGACCTCAAGCTGTACTACAGAGCAATAGTAATACAAACTGCATAGTATTGGCATAGAAACAGAATAGTGGAACAATGGAACCGAATAGAAGACCCAGAAATGAACCCACAAACCTATGGAAACTTTATTTTTGACAAAGAAGCCAAAACCATTCAGTGGAAAAAAAGACAGCATCTTCAACAAATGGTGCTAGTCCAACTGGATATCTGTATGCAGAAAAATGAAAATAGATCCATATTTATCACCTTGCACAAAGCTAAAGTCCAAGTGGATCAAAGACCTCAACATAAAACCAGACACACTAAACCGGTTAGAAGAAAAAGTGGGGAACACCCTAGAACTCATTGGCACAAGAGACTACCTCCTGAATAGAACACCAACAGCACAGGCTCTAAGATCAACAATCAATAAATGGGAACTCATGAAACTGAAAAGCTTCCCTAAAGCAAAAGATACTGTCATCAAAACCAAATGACAGCCTACAGACTGGGAAAGGATCATTACCAAACCTACTTCTGACAGAGGGCTAATATCCAGTATATATAAAGAACTCAAGAAGTTAAAAAGCAAGAAATCAAGTAATCCAATTAAAAAATGGGGTATGGCGCTAAAAAGAGAACTCATTGTAGAGGATTATAGAATGGCAGAAAAACACTTAAAGAAACGCCCACTGTCCTTAGCCATCCGGGAGATGCAAATGAAAACAACCCTGAGATTTCACCTAATACCCACCAGAATGGCTAAGATCAAAAACTCTAGTGACAATGCATGCTGGAGAGGTAATGGAGAGAGAGGAACCCTCCTCCACTGCTAGTGGGAATGCAAACTTGTACAACCACTCTGGAAATCCATTTGGCACTTTCTTAGACAATTAGGAATTGTGATTCCTCAAGACACAGCTATACTACTCTTAGGCATATATCCAAAAGATGCTCAAGTACACAACAAGGACATTTGCTCAACTGGGTTCGTAGCTGCTTTATTTGTAATAGCCAGAACCTGCAAGCAACCCAGATGTCCCTCAGTTGAGGAATGAATAAAGAAAGTGTATACTTTCTGTATTCATGGAATACTACTCAGCAATTAAAAAACAGGAAATCATGGAATTAGCAGGCAAATGGTGGGATCTGGAAATGATCATCCTAAGGGAGGTATCCCCAAAGCAGAAAGAAATATATGGTATATACTCACTTATATAGACCTATAGGATAGGAAGGTCATGCTGAAATCTATGCACCTAGGGAAGACAAACAAGCGGGAGGACCCAGGTTGGTATGAACAATGCTCATTTGGATGGACAAATGGGATGGACCTTGAATGTAGGAGAAAACAAGCAACAGGACAGGAGCATACCAAATAGGGCCTCTGAAAGAATCAATATAGCAATGTATCAAAGCAGATATAAAGACTCACAACCAAGCCTTCAGCAGAGGGCTGGGAATAATAATGAAAATAGGGGGAGTTAGTAAGACTTGGGGAGAACAAGAGCTCCACAAAGACCAAATAGATCAGGGCACAGGGGTCTTTTACAAGACAGTTTCTCAAACCAAGGGCCATGTATGGATATAACCTAGAATCCCCGCTTAGATGTGGCCCATGGTAGCTCAGTATCCAACTGGAGATCCTGGTAAGGGGAACAGGGACTATTTCTGTCATGAACACAATGGCTGGCTCTTTGACCCTCCCTCACACACTCCTGGGAGTAACAGCCTAGCTAGATCCCAGAAGAGGACATTGGAGACAGCCCTGAAGAGACAAGATAAAATAGGGTTGGATGGAAGGCGAGGAGGTCCTCCCCCATCAGTGGACTTGGAGGGGGGCAGCGAGGAGATGAGGAAGGGATGGGGAGAGTGAGAGGGAATGAAAGTACCTAACCTGTGATTAATATAAAAATAAATAAATTACATTTAAAAAATAAAAATTTGGAAGAGGTTCTGACTAGACATTTTTTGCACAAAAGGCATGCAAGGAAATGGCCATTTAAGGCACACAAAAGTGTTTCTCTGACTCTTGTTCATGCTCTTGAGATTCTTCTCCCTCTTTGGTAGTCATGTCCATCTTCAATAAGATAGTTTTTACTTCATCTTATTATACTTTATTTAGCCATATTTCGTTGTTATCTCTTAGATGCCTGTTCTCTTTTTTCCTAATGAGTGACAGATAAAGGAGTGGATCCGGAGAGGAGAGACAGTGGGAATAAATTTGGAGTAATATAGAGAGGAGAAACAATAATCGGGTATATAATATGAAAGAATCTATATTCAATAAAAAGTGCCCATTTAAATTTTATTGCATTCTAGTACTAGCTACTCTTTCTTCTCTGGAACACATATTCACTTAGAATAACTGGAGGTGGTTTTTTTTTTTTTTGGTTTTTGTTTGTTTGTTTGTTTGTTTTTTCTGCATTGCCAGCCAGAATTCTCTTTGCCTTCTACTCCCTGTCTATTTGCACTGACCTGCTTTGGACATTACCAGTTCTGAAAGCTGTCATATTAATGGTTTGATGATACTGCATTTCTACTGACACATATTTCATGATGTATGGCAAGATTACCATAAACTATACTCAGTGCACTGGATAACTTGAAGTTGGACTTAGGGGTGGTTTTGAACCACCATATAGGTGCAGAAGTGATCTTAGTCACAGTCCTACTTCTATGCCTAATGCCTATCTACATTTCTTAAAGTGTTGAATCTTGCAAAATAGCCTAAATGTCAATATCTGAGTCTTCATAACTTTAATCCAATTTCATTGGCTACCTTTTCATTGGAAAAGAAAATCTTTTGAGATTCTCACACTTTTATCTTCTTTTTTCTGTTTTGTAGACATCCAAGATGACAAAATATATTTTGGCTCAGTTAGGTAATTACATTCAGATGAAATCACCAAATTGCTGTGCCCAAGTGAGCCAAAGCATTGTAGTCTCTACTTCTCTTACTTTGCACATAAGTCCCAACACATGCCAGATTTTTAATTCTCTCTTATACACACACACACACACACATACACTCACTCACACACACACACGATATCATACATACTGTATCAACTCTCAACT
This sequence comes from Pachyuromys duprasi, assembly GCA_028658305.1. Classification (NCBI taxonomy): domain Eukaryota; kingdom Metazoa; phylum Chordata; class Mammalia; order Rodentia; family Muridae; genus Pachyuromys; species Pachyuromys duprasi. Next base: position 32,067,890 of record CM053742.1, read on the forward strand.
TAGCTGTACAATAGTGATTTTTATAATAAAACAGAGGAAGACAATGCAACCACTCCTGATGAGAGCAGATAGACTACAATCAGAAGGAAGGAAATAGACTAGGATCAGAAGGAAGGAAAGGAAGACCTCTCCTATCAGTAGACTTGGGGAGGGGCATGTATGGTGAAGGGGGAGGGAAGGTAAGATTGGAAGGGGAGGGGGAGCTTATGGGGGGATACAAAGTGAATAAAGTGTAATTAATAAAAATTTAAAAATAAACATAAATAAAACATAAAAAAGTAAAGTAAAACAATTTTTTATTCAACAACTTACTGAAATTTTTACAATCTATTCTCCTACTCTATATGATGAACTTTATACATACAGTGAAGGAAAGTAAGAATGACTTGTATATTTCCAGACAGAAGTCTCATATCATCAAAAGAAGGGCTTTATGTTGTCTCCAAACTTGACTCTTCACCTTTAGCCATGATAATTATCCAACATGTAATGTAGTGTTCTCTTATTATGTGCTTTCAAAATACATAGCATATAAACCTGAGGAAATAATCACTGTTGTTTATTATAGGGTTTCAAATAATCTACTTTCACATGTGATTCAGATCTGTGACATAAGTTGATACCCTGCTGTAGCCAATTTGCTATTCAGCATTCAGGTATAAGACCTCCTAATCTCCATTATTTCAAACTCTTCAAGAAGACTTTCTCTTTTGTATTATGAATATATTCTGAAATGGAGAAAATAAAAAATCAAGCATATGTTATCAAGATTATAATGTTCTTACTACAACCTCACTCCAGATTGGGATGGTATCATTCACAGAAAAATTTATTTCGGAAAAGAAATAAACACTAGTATATAAATTGATCTGCTCTTGATTACCATTTTTTTTAATCTGGATGTTTCTGAAGTCAACAATTTTTCCTGGATGCAGCATTGAAGGTTGAAAATTTATTACTACTCTAACTCTCTCTTTTTCTTTTAATATTCTAAGACCAGAAGACAGGTAGGTTTTTAAAGATTTCCATTTCCTTTACATCATAGTTTTTTTGTTGTTTTTTTTTGTTTTGTTTTGTTTTGTTTTTTGCCTTAAATGGACACAATCTTTTGTTTTTGTTTTTTGCTTTGTTTTTGTTTTTTGAGACATTATTCATTCAGACATTAAACTCTGGAAAGATAGCTTTCAACATCATCTTTTATAACAAAACTTATCATAATATATTGATTTCCTTGTTTTATTTTAACTTTAAATATATTTATTTTGTGTTTATTACAGTTTATTCAATTTGTATTCCAGCTGTCTCTCCCTTCCTCATCCCCTCCCAGTCCTTCCCTCATTCTCTACTCCTCTCCTGTCCTTTCCCCAGTACAATGATAGGGGAGGTCCTCCTTTCCTTCCATCTGACCCTAGCCTATCAGGTCTCATCAGGATTGGCTGCATTGTCTCCCTCTGTTGCCTGGTAAGCCTGCACCCCAAAGGAAGAGGACCCTAAGGAAGTCGCTCAATGGAATGGCCATCAGAAAAGGGAGAAAACAGGGAACAGGACAGAAGCCTACCACAGAGGGTCTCCTAAAGACTCTACCTAGCAGGGTATCAAAGCAAATGCTGAGACTCATAGCCAGAATTTGGGCAGAGTGCAGGGAATCTTATGAAAGATGAGGGAGATAGAAAGACCTGGAGGAGGCAGGGGCTCCACAAAGAAGGGGAACAGAACCAAAAATCTGAGCACAGGGGTCATTTCTGAGACACACACTCCAACCAAAGACCATGTATGGAGATATCTTAGAACCCCTGCACAGATGTAGCCCATGGCAGCTCAGTCTCCAAGCCCTAGCAATGGGAACAGGGACTGTCTCTTACATGAAATCAGTGGCGGGCACTTTGATCTCTTCCTCGTGAGGGAAGAGCAGCCTTATCAGGCCACAGAGGACAACTATACAGCCAGTCCTGATGAGACTTGGTAGGTTAGGGTAAGATGGAAGGGGAGGAGGTCCTCCCCTATCAGTGGATGTGGGGATGGGCATGGGAGGAGATGAAGTTGGAATTGGGAGGCTATAAAGAAGAGGGCTACAGTTGGGATAAAAATGAATAAATTGTAATAAAAATTTTTAAATAAATTAATTAAAATACTGCTGGCAATAAAGCTCAGTTACTCTTTTTCTATGATATACACAAAACTACATAATTTAAAACTAAATAAAGGCAGAAAGGGAACATAAAATTGATAGTGAACATCAATACTGTTGTTTAAACACATTAGAAAAATCCTAAATGTTAGGTTTTACAGATAAAACTTGAAAACCAGATGCTCCAGTGAATATCTACTAGCTCAGAAAGGTGGAGAAATTACCCAGCTGATTTTCCTTTTTTTTTTTTTTAGATCTGTTAAGTTGTTAATATGGGATCTCTCTAATTTCTTTTTTTTTAATTTTTATTAACTACACTTTATTCACTTTGTATCCCCCCATAAACCCCTCTGTTCTTCCCTCCCAACCCCACCTTCCCCCCCCTCCACATATGCCCTTCTCCAAGTGCACTGATAGGGAAGGTCTTCCTCTCCTTCCTTCTGATCCTAGTCTATCAGCTTTCATCAGGAGTGGTTGCATTTTCTTCCTCTGTGGCCTGGTAAGGCTGCTCCCCTATCAGGGTGAGGTGATCAAAGAGCAGGCCAATTAGTTCATGTCAGAGGCAGTCCCTCTTCCCATTATTATGGAACCCACTTGGATACTGAACTTCCATGGGCTACATCTATGCAAGGGTTCTAGGTTTTCTCCATGCATGGTACTAGGTTGGGGTATCACTCTCAGGAAAGAACCCTTGTGCTCAGATTTTTTGGTTCTGTTTTTCTCCTTGTTGAGCTCCTGTCTTCTCCCTATCTTGCTATTTCCCACATCAAGCTGATTTACTTACTCAGCCAACAAACTAGAAGGAAAAGGCCAAAAGCCCCCTTACTTCCCCAAACTGTCTTAAAATCATTTTTCTCAGTGTCCCTTCTTTCTGTTTAATCCCTGTCAGTTTGTTTCTTTTTATACCTCTTGACCTAGTGTTTATTTTTATTGAGGTCTTGAATTAAAGTTGTGTCCTAGGGCTGAGCCAAAATCACAAATGCTTGCTTACAGTAACCAAAAAGGTCTTGGGTTAAGGCAGGGTGCTGGGGCTGAGCCATACTAAACAAGACACATGTTTGTATAGTTCAAGATATTGGTGTTCACAATTGGATCAAATACCCTGCAACAATCATGTAAAAAAGGAAAGCTGAGCTTTGGTGAGTTCAGTGAGGTCTACAGGATGAATGTTTGAGATATTTCAAGATCACAGAAAAATATAACAAGTATATACTTCTATTGCTATACTGCTATTAAACAATATGTAATTTTAAATCTCCTGTTTATTCATTTAGCAAATGAATAAAAATAATTTTTTGTTTATATATTTGTTAGTTTTTGACAGGTTTATCCTATGTGTTTTGATTATAGTCACACCCACCCCAGCTTCCACAATTCACCCTTCTTTCCTCCCCAACAAAATGATGGTTTTTTTAATTTCTTTTTATCTTTTTTAAATAATTTATTGATTTTTATATTAATCACAGGTTATGTACTTTGCATCGTAGCTGTAACCCACTCCCTCATTTCCTACCAATCCCACCATCCCTCCCCATGTCCTCCTTGACCCTTTCCAAGTCCACTGATAGGGGAGGATTTCCTCCCCTTCCATCTGACCATAGCTTATCACGTCTCCTCAGGAATGGCTGCAATGTCCTCTTCTGGGGCCTAGCAAGGCTGCTCCTCCCATGGTGGGGGGGGCAGGGGGAGGGTAGAAGAGCCAGCCATTGAGTTCATGTCAGAAATAGTCCATATTCCCCTTACTTGGGTATCCACTTGGATACTGAGCTGCCATGGGCTATATCCAAGCAGGGGTTCTAGGTTATATCCATACATGGTCCTTGGTTGGAGAAACAGTCTCCTAAAAGACCCCTGTGGCCTGCAAATTTCATGATTTCCTCCTTTTTAATTGCTGAATAGTATTCCATTGTGTAAAAGTACCACAATTTCTGTATCCATTCCTCAACTGAGGGACATCTGGGTTGTTTCCAGGTTGTGGCTATTACAAATAAAGCAGCCACGAACATGGTTGAGCAAATGTCCTTGTTGTGTACTTGAACATCTTTTGGATATATGCCTAAGAGTGGTATAGCTGGGTCTTGAGGAATCACTATTCCTAATTGTCTAAGAAAGCGCCAAATTGATTTCCAGAGTGGTTGTACAAGTTTGCATTCCCACCAGCAATGGA
>CM053742.1:32072684-32110935 GCA_028658305.1 Pachyuromys duprasi
GAAAGTTACAAAATCTTCTCGGCACAGGGCCTGGAACATTCTGTGGTCATGACAATGGTTACTCCTAAAAAGTCATGGTACAGTTCTCACATCTTTGCATCTGCCAAGCAGTTACTCCTAAAAAGTCATGATACAGTTCTCCAATGGTTACTCCTAAAAAGTCATGGTACAGTTCTCACATCTTTGCATCTGCCAAGCAAGATGTTGATCAGTCAGGTGCAGCAGGGTGGGAGCCAGGTGCAGCAGGGTGGGGAAAAGTCACAAGTTTCTCAGGGCCAGTTCCTAACATAGTATCTTCTGTATGACTGGGTTGCCATGTAGGTATTGCTTAAATTCTATTTTGTCATGGAATATTTTATTTCATCCATCTATGTTGATTGAAAGCTTTGCTGGGTATAGTAGTCTTGGTTGGCATCTGTCTTCCCTTAAAGACTGCATGACCTCTGCCCAGGCCCTTCTGGCTTTCATAGTTTCTGATGAGAATTCTGGTGTGATTCTGATCGGTCTACCTTTATATGTTACTTGACTCTTTTGCCTTGCTGCCTTTAATATTTTTTCCTTGTTTTGTAGGTTTCTTGTTTTGACTATGATGTGACGAGAGGTATTTCTTTTCTGATCTAGTCTATTTGGTGTTCTGAAGGCTTCTTGTATGTTTATGGACATCTCTTTTTTTAAGTTAGGGATATTTTCTTCTATGATTTTCTTAAAAATATTTTCTGGTCCTTGGAGCCTGGAGTCTTCTTTTTCATCTATTCCTATTATTCTTAAGTTTCGTCTTTTCATTCCATCCTCGATTTCTTGAATGTTTTGTGTTTGAGACTTTTCTGTGTTTAGTTTTTCTTTGAGTGAGGAATCAGTTTCAGCAAGTGTATCTTCAGCTCCTGAGATTTTCTCTTCCATCTCTTGTATTCTATTTGTGATGCTTACCTTTGTAGTTCCTCATTTTTTCTCTAAGTTCTCCAGTTCCGGGTTTTTCCCTGTTTGTGTTTTCTTTATAGATTCTAATTCTGTTTTCATGCTTTGCACCATTTCCTTCATCTTATTGAAGGTGGCTCCTGTTTTTGTATTTGTTTCCTCTCTACATGTTTCTAATTGTCCCTCTATATGGGCCATTATATTCTTTTGGATTTCTTTGAGAGCTGTTCATTTTCTCTTTTTGTTCCTGAATTAACTGTATAATCATATCTTTAAATTCATTTTCCATTAATTTTCCATGTTTCTGGTGGTGTCATGGTGTACTGATTTTTGTTGGGTGAGTTCTTATGTCGTCCTTTGGCTGTTGCTTATATATAATCTTTGCTGTTTCTTCCTCGAGTCTAACCTTTGGAATGGCACTGTCTTACTCTGGTGTCTGTAGAATTCTTCAGGAAGATCAGTGGGGACCAGCGGTATGAGAGTGTGTGTTGTTGCTTCAGTTGATCCTGCGGGAGAAGAAGCCACTGGTGCAGATTCATAAGTGTGTTTGCATGTGTGTGTGTCTGTGCGCGTGCCTGCATGTGCACTGGCACACGCATTTGTACATGGGTGCAGTGATGTTTGTCTTGAAAGGGAGTGCTAGGTTGTGTAGCTGCTTGGAGTATATGGGTTGGGACCAAGCACAGGAGGGGATGTGGATGCTAGTGCAGTTAGTAAGAGCAGATTTTGGGTATAACAAGCCTGCACAGGTTTCCTGAATACCAGGTGGTCTACAGTCTGCGGCGGGGTCAGCAGGCTGGACTCTGAGGTCTTCGGCTGGTGCTGTGGGTGGGACACACATTCTGTTGTGGGCTCTCTGCACCCTGCCCTGAGGTCTGTGCTGGAAGTTGGAAGTCCTGCAGCCTGCACTCTGCTCCCTGAGTTGGGAAGGGCTATTGGTTTCCTCAGCTTCTACCCTCTCAGACAAGGCTGTGGGGGAATGCCAGAGATCTGTGCTTGGAGCAGACAGGACTCTGCTCCTTGCAAGTTGCTGTGTGCACTGTGGGCTGCCTCCTTTGCTTCAATGCTGGTTGGGGTACCTCTGATGCTGCCTTCTTGCTGGCTGCGATATCTTCCCCACTTCCTCTGCTGCAGGCTTGGCTATGTCAGCTGCTGCTTCTGCCTGTAAGGGGGAATGTGCCCAGGAACTGATTCGCCAGGAGAAGTCCATGGAGATGACCATAGTTGACCTTAGATAAGGTTTTGTCCCTCTTCTCCCCAGGCTCCTGTTATGTTTGTTTGGGTTCCACAGCCCCTAGATTCACCAATTCAGGGACCTTTCCTTTGGGGTTTTCTCCTGACAGGGAAACCCAGGCTCTGGCGCTCTGGGTCACACAGATCTGTCTGTGATGGGTAGTTGGTGCTCAGCAGGTCTCTGGGCTGGCAGCGCGAGCACCCACTGATCTAGGGGACCTGTTCCAGGGAGATCGTGGGTACCCTAACTCAGTCCCTGTTTGCTTCCTTCCCTGTGGGGTTTTCTCCCAACAGGCAACCCCAGGATCTGATGCTCTGGGGCACACAGTTCTTCTGTGAAGGAGAGTTGGGCACACAGCAAGTTTCTGTGCTCAAGGGTAGGGTCTAGTTCAGAGATGGCAGCCCATGCCTGCCATTCTGCAGGACCTTTTCTTAGGGAAGGCTGGATGACCTAGGTTAGTCCTGTTTCCTTCCTTTCCTGTAGGTTTTTCTCATGACTGTGACTCCCAGTCTCTGGTGTTTTTTATACCCCCCTGTTAAGCCTGGGAAGGTGATCAGAAAATGCAGGTGTGTGGCTCTAATCTGGTGACCCAGTGCCTGTGAGACTGGGGATTTCTTCCAGTTTCTGGCTGGGTATTCTGGGAGTGGACCCAGGCCAGTTCCCGCACCTTGGGGATTCCTCTCACCTGGAAAACAGTATCACTGTTGTGTTAGAGCTCACAGTTCAGTCCCTTGGTGGCTCTACCAAAAATGTTATTCTGCAGCTCACAAGCAGCGTCCTCCTGGCACTGCCATCTTGTCCCATCCCTTGACATTGAGATTTTAAGTTTACCACCATTCACCCTTCTGGAAAATTTTGGTATAACTTATAGCTTCTCTAGATACGACTTGCCTCAAAAAAGGTCCAGGTCCATCTTAATGAATTGGATAACTCAGCTATCTGTCTATAAATTAATAGCTTAGGTGTAAGTCTATGATTTTCTCTGATGATAAGCCCTCATAATTCAGCTCAGTAGCAAATAAATATTTCTTCAGGTTTGGACATGACAGATCTAAAAAATTCAAATGCTTGATTTTATCATTCTGAAAGTAACTTAACTTTTAGAAAATTGATTTATCTAATTTTAATAGTTTAATATTATTCCATTTTGTTTCTGCTTAAGCAACCCATTCTTTCTTTTGTATGTTTTGCTGTACTAAGAATGCCTAACATTGGATCATTGGGCCTGACTCAGCCATAAAAATGCAACCGAATACAAGAACACATCAAAGATACCATCCAATTGACCAAGTAGGTTTTATCCCACGTATGGTATGCAGGGGTGGTTCAATATACAGAAATCTGTCAATGTGGTCCACCATATAAAAAAACTGAAAGGAAAAAAAAAGTACATGATAATATCCATAGATGCTGAAAAGCATTTGACAAAATCCAATATCCAATCATGTTTAAAGTATTGGAGAGATCAGGGATACAAGGCACTTACTTAAACATAGCAAAGGCAATATACAGCAAGCCTATAGCAAACATCAAACTAAATGGAGAGAAACTTAAATCAATCCCACTGAAATCAAGGACACGGCAAGGCTGCTCACTCTCTCCCTTTCACTTCAACATAGTTCTTGAAATCCTTGCTATGACAATAAGACAATTAGAGGAGATCAAGAGGATACAATTTGTAAAGCAAGAAGACAAACTATCACTATTTGCAGATGATATGATAGCATACCTGAGTGACCCCAAAAATTCTATCAGGGAACTCCTACAGCTGATAAACACCTTCAGCAAAGTGGCTCGGGACAAAATTAACTCAAAAAATCAGTAGCTCTCCTGTATACAAAAGATAAAAGGGCTGAGAAAGAAATTAGGGAAACAACACCATTCACAATAGCCACAAAGGACATACAGTACCTTGGTGTGACAATAACCAAGCAAGTCAAACACTTGTATGAAAAATATTTCTTTTCTCTGAAGAAAGAATTAGAAGAAGATATCAGAATATGGAAATATCTTCCATGCTCATGGCTTGGCAGGATTAACATAGTAAAAATTGACTTCTTACCAAAAGCCATCAACAATTTGATGCAAGTCCCATCAAATTACCAAAACAATTCTTTGCAGACCTTCAAAGAAAAAAAATCTCAACTTCATATGGAAAAACAAGGAACCCAGAATTGTTAAAACAATCCTCTACAAAAAAAAAAAAAAAAAGAAAAGAAAAAAGATCTTCTGGAGGTATCTCCATCCCTGATCTCAAGCTGTACTATAGAGCAACCATAGTGGTTACACAAGCTAAATGCTATTTAATGCACTTCCCATCAAATTACCAACACAATTATTTACAGAACTTGAAAGAACCATTCTCAGTTTCTTATGGAAAAACAAACAACAACAACAAAAGAATTTCTAAAACAATACTTAACAATAGCAGGTCTTCTGGAAATATCTAATTCCCTGATCTCAAGTTGTACTATAGAGCAACAGTAATAAAAACTGCATGGCACTGAAATATAAACAGAAAGGTAGATCAATGGAATTGGATAGAGGACCCAGAAATAAACCCACACACTTATGGACACTTGATTTTTGACAAAGATGCCAAAACCGTACAGTGGAAAAAAGATAGCATCTTCAACAAATGGTGTTGGTCTAACTGTATGTCTACATCTAGAAAAATGCAAGTAGATACATACTTATCACCCTGCACAAAACTAAAGTCCAAGTGGATCAAAGACCTCAATAAAAATCAGACACACTAAACCTTTTCAAAGAAAAAGTGAGGAAGAGCCTAGAACTCATTGGCACAGAAGACTACTTCCTGAAAAAAAAAAAAACAGCAACCTCACAGGTTCTAAGAGCAACAATCAATAAATGTGGCCTCATGAAACTGAAAAGCTTCTCTAAAGCCAAGGACACTGTCCTCAAAACAAAACGACAGTGTACAGTCTGGGGAAAGATCTTCACCAACCCTGTATCTTACAGGGGGCAATATCCAGTATATATAAAGAACTTAAGAAGTTAAACAGCAAGAAATCAAGTAATCCAATTAAAATTGGGGCACAGAGCTAAACAGAGACTTCTCAATAGAGGAATATCAAATGGAATGGTGGAGAAGCACAAAGAAATTCTTATCGTCCTTACTCATCAGGGAAATGCAAATACATCAAAACAATGCTGAGATCTCACCTTACACCCATCAGAATGGCTAATATCAAAAACTCAAGTGCCAACACATGCTGAAGTGGATGTGGAGAAAGGGGAACCTTCCTCCAATCCTGGTGGGAATGTAAACTTGTACAACCACTTTGGAAATCAATCTGGCACTTCTTTGGAAAATTAGGACTAGCACTTACTCAGGATCCAGCTATACCCCTCCTAGGCATATATCCAAAAGATGCTCAAGTATACAACTATGTCATTTTCTCAACCATGTTTGCAGCAGCTTTATTTGTAATAACCAGAAGCTGGAAACAGTCCAGATGCTCCTCAGCTGAGGACTGGATACAGAAATTGTGGTGCATCTACAAAATAGAATATTACTCAGCAATAAAAAAACAAGGATATCATGAAATTTGTAAGCAAATGGTGGGAACTGGCAATGATCATTCTGAGTGAGGTATCCCAGAAGCAGAAAAACACACACTCATTCATAAGTGTATTTTAGATATATATTATATAGGATATAATTATTATATTATATTAGATATATATTATATAGGACATACTAAAATCTGTACACCTAAGGAAGCTAACCAAGAAGAAGAACTCTGGCTAAGATGCTTAATCCCCATTCAGAAAGGCAAAGAGGATGTACATTCGAAGAGGGAGAAAACAGGGAACAGGAGAGGAGCCTACTACAGAGGGCCTCTGAAAAGTTCTACTCTACAGGGTATTGAGGCAGATGCTGAGATTGATAACCAAACTTTGAGCAGAGTGCAGGGAATCTTATGAAAGAATTGGGAAATAGTAAGACATTGAGAGGACAGGAGCTCCACAAGGAGAGCAACAGATCCAAAAAGTCTGGGCACAGGGATTCTTTTCTGAAACTGATAGTCCAGCCAAGGACCTCTCATGGAGACAGCCTGGAACCCCTGCACAGAGGTAGTCCATGGCAGTTCAGTGTCCAAATGGGTTCCATAGTAATGGGATTAGGGACTGTATCTGAGAGGACCTGATTTGCCTGATCTCTGACCACCTCCCCCTAAGGGGGGAGCAACCTTACAGGCCACAGAGGAAGACAATGCAGCCACTCCTGATGAGACCTGATAGACTAGGATCAGAAGGAAGGAGAAGAAGTCCTCCCCTATCAGTGGACTTGGGGAGGGGCATGTGTGGAGAATGGGGACAAAGGGAGAGTTTGGGAGGGGAAGAGGGAGGGAGCTACAGGAGAGATACAAAGTGAATAAAATGCAATTAATAAATACAATTTTAAAAATGCAATTCTGATGACCTGTGCCATATCCCTGGATATGACACATAGTGATGGAAGGAGAGAACCAAGACAAGTTTGTCCATCCTCTGCTTATTCAATTTATGTCATCAAATACATACTCTAACACATATATTAGGTACACTCATTGGTTAAAATATTTTCTAAAAAATTAAATTACAAAGAATTGAGTGTGTAACATGATACCCATTCTCTAAACAAATTTTTAAGTATGATTCTGTTGCTACTTATAGTGAAAATATTCTGGATTAAAGAACCCTGGAAGGTACACCTGCTAATTACAATTCATGTTGAGTGAGGTGGTCCCTGACCTTCTTGTCACAAATAAGATCTAAGGAGATAGAATAGGTATCAAGGAAAATATTTACCTTGTATCTTTTGTGTGAGAAGACCAATGGTAGTTGTTCAAAATTGCTGATATATTTAATTGTTTAGAAATTTATTTTATTTGATACCTGTGGCATTTCATAAATCCTAATATTGTTATGAGTTGCAATATTTTTGTAAGTAATATGCCTGTAGATTCTTTATATAGTATACCCTAATTTGAAAAACACTTGAATTTCAGCCATCTTATTCACCTGTAAAATGCTATAAAGTTTCTTCAGAAAATATGACTGCTAGAAGTGTAGCAGTGTGCCAGCTTTGGATTAGAAGGGCAATTTCCCCTCTGGGCGCTTTTTCTATGAGAAGCTCTATAAATCAGTGAAGTAACCATCTGGCCAAATTCATTTACAAACATAACTTTCTAATATGCAAAAAGGTATATTAGGAAAGTCTATAGAAAGCTGTTTAATTCACATGTGCTGTAAAATACATCAGTTGTCTCCAACTACTTAACAAAGATTTCTCACTTACTAATATCCTTTAGATGACTCTGGTATTTGTATATGTTTTCAGTAAGTTTATAAAATATATATCTATCTCTAGGGGTGAAAAATAATGCTGTTGAATAGAGTTTTATTCACTATTTGTTTTTTGAGACATTCTCACTATGCAGTCCTCGCTAACCTTGGATTATATCGATTAGACCTTCAACTCACAGAATTGCATCTGACTCTTCCTCCTAAGTGCTGAGTGCACTCGCACTAGAGTTAAGCCTTTGATGCTATGTCTACTCATTTCTATCATGTTTATCTTTACATATTTATATGCATAACCACATCTGTAACTACAAAAAATACAAATTATATATAAAGTAATACAGCTAAATTTGTACTGTTCAAATGATTTTATTTTCAGTTTATACATTCATTAATACTTTAACATTAATTTTTCTGTTCATATAATCTTGAAAAATAGTCTATAGACACTATTATTTTATTTTTAATCATTTTATGCTGTTGAAATCTACATTAAAATATTTTTCACAAAGAATATAACTTGAGTAAGTACATTGTACATAAATTAGTATAGTTATTATTTTATACTTTTATCAGTACTCAGAAGAATTACTAGAAAGAGGAACATGTACATTATAGAATTTCTTGTTTTTTTATTGGTTTTACATATTCAGTATCCATCTACATTTATTAAGGAGATTTGAGTATCTCAAAATTTTACCTAGGATGAGCTAGGAAAGGGAATGGCATAAATGTTAGCTGTGGTTTGATAACTCAAGAGTAAAAATAAACAAGGCAAATACTTTGATTAATTCTTTTCCAATTTATTTTGATTTTTTTTTCATGATGATACAGCCCATTGTGAGGAGAGTTTTAGTTTATTAGATTTGTGATTATATGTGGTGAGTTTGTAGGAGAATTTCACATTTGTTATGTGTGTGCTGGGCATCATCTCCATTTGTGCATGAATACAGGTTATGGATATTTTCAAGATCACTTTTGGGTCTTTACGCAGACATGTTTTAAGACATACACTTTAATGCAACTGCACTCATTCTTATTACCTTAAATGACATGTATATGGGTGTGGAATTTACTCTCTACCCTACATTTCCTTGTAGAAGTCTAGCTGGTTAATTCTTTTGTTATTAAACTAATATTGCAAAAGTAACAGTCAATAATAATTCATTAAAGCTGAACATTGTTCTTGTCACATGCCTGCTATTTTACTAAGAGCATATGTAACTTCCTGAGATTTTTATTGTATTTTTCATTTTCTGTCTCAAAAAATTAAGGTAAGCACTGGATACTTAAATTCAAAAGTTCACAAAGTGTCACCATCTCATTACAACCCCCTTCACAGTTCATTATATTACCTCTTATTATTAAAACCTATGTTTTTTTTTTTGTCTACGTGTATCAACTGTTTCTTCAAAGGAAACTCCATGGGAAAGTTCCTCTATGAGATAGCTTAGTAACTTAGAACTGAAAGAATAGAAAAAAGTGCAGTGTGAAGGAGTTAGTTTTGATAGTTTATTAGTGGATGCATTGATCATTTTATGTCCATTTTCCTTACAATAGTAGTAACTAGCAATAGTCTTCACATAGTGGTTCAGTGTACTCTGAATCCTGTGGATACTCAAATGTGCTAGAAGTCAAGCCTTTATTTTGTTTGGTCTATGATCCTTCTTAATTTTCTTTGAAAACTTTTGTGCTACTTGAGACATTTCAGGTTCTTTCTCTGACATTTTAAAAATAAGTGTCCCATTATACTTATGGTTGTGAGCCTTGCCTTTAGTGGCTGAACCATCTTTCCAGACCATTACAAAACTACTAGCTTTGTGGGCATCTTTCAATTCTCTATTTGTGTCAAGATATAGGACATTTTCCCCAGTATTTTCTTCTTTTATATTATTCTCTTCTATTCCTCCTTCCATAGATTTAGCCTTATTTAAATTATTATTCTGTATATTCATCACCAATTTCAGCTTTGTTTTCCTTAACATCTTTTCATTTGAGATCTTACCAGGGTTACCTTATGCTGAGCTACAGGGGTTACCCCCCCATACACAGGTGCTAGGGATCTGAAGGCAAGCCCTAATTCTTGTGTCAGGCACTTTTTTTTTTTTGACTGAATCATATCACCTATCCCAGAAGGAACACTCATACCTGTTGTTAATAAAGAAAATCCCAACCATTCTACTTTACTAATAAAGACTCAGGATAGAGATGCTGGGGTGAAAACCTGCTCTCTCAGAGAGGCTGAAAAAGTACCCAGCTGACCTTCCCGCTTTGCTCACATACAGATGGAAAAATTACAAAAGGCTCACTAGCTCTGTTGACAGCCCAGGAGGAAAATAACGGAAGGCTAAGGCATGCTAGCTCAAAGCTCAAAAACTCCAAAAAAGCAGAAAGCTAAAGCCCAAGAGCTAGAAGGCTAAAATTGAAGAACCAATGGCCAAGAAGCTGAAAAACTAAAGAGCTAAAAAGCTCCTTCTACTTCAATATGCTGTCTTCAATACCCCTCAATTCAAACTCCCTCCTACTCTTTAATCTCTGTCAGCTGGTTTCTTGCTCCACCTCTTGACTTACTGTTAGCTTATTAAATCATGAGTACTGAAAGTTTTTGGATTAAAGGTGGGTGATATGGCTCAACAATACCACACAAGAAACAGGGTTTTACAGTTCACTGGGATCAAATGTCCTGTAACATACAGCATTACTGACTGTATTGTTTTCTCTTTTATGCCATTATCAACGACATTATATGTTTCTTTCCCACCTTCCTTTGCCATTAGTTTTTCCAAGTACAATCAAAATGCCATGAAAACAATGTTGTATTTCTCTTTTTCTCATTATGGTATCTTAATGCCTTTGTAAGGTTTCTAAAAGTTAGCTTAAACAGTATTTAATATTCTTACATTAAATATTAAGCTCATATGCTAATTCAACAAATATTTATTGTGTACTATTTAATACTGTCCCAGTCACTAGGAACACACTGGGTAATAAGACTGGCATTTTTGGTTTGGCAGTGTAGTACAACCTTTAATCTCAGTACTCATTAAGGGCATTTTAGTACATGCTTTCAGCTCAGTTCTTGGGAAACAGGCAGACGGATCTGTGAGTTGAAAGCCAGTATGCTCTATATGGCTTCTTTGTCAAAATAAATCTACAACAAATGATGCTGTTATGATTGTACATAAATGGCTTAGCATTACAGGTAAAAAGTTATATCTGTGTTTTTACAGTTTAGATTATTAATGGAGCAAGAGGAGTAGTACACACAAAGAACTGTTGAAGCCTCCACAGCAAAGGAGAATCGTATATAGTCTATAGTGTGAAGAGAAAATTCTTAAATATGGACATTAGAGTTTTATATTAATTAATAAGATAATCATAATGAATTCTAGAGCAGATCATGTGAACTCTTACTATGTTTCTCCAGGAATAAGTCAGCTCATAAACATTATGTACTCTAGAAAAAATTTCTATAATCCACATTTTTAAGATGGCTGTGGCCAGGGAATGCTGTAACTGATTGGCAGTGAGTATCCTGGCCACAGACTCCAAAACACTGCCATCGGGTACTTCACCCAGTGGGAAAGGGACATATCAGGTGCAGGGAACACAGAAACTAGACAGAGTTAAGATGTTCACAGCTTTCTGCATAGCAAGATGCTGGTCTCCTGCAGTTTTTCCTGCCAACCTGATCTGCTCCAGCAGCTAGACCTTGGATTACTCCGGCTTACCTGCCTGGATACTGAAGTCAGCATGCCAACCTCATTTCTTGGATCTCATGGGGCAATCAAGGTCCAGATCTCTCTGAGCCTGTCAGGAAGGTGCTTTCTGCCTACCCACACAAATGCAAGGCTTGAAGGTCCAGAGACACTTCTTTCCATCAACCAGATCTCGGATCACTCCTGTCTCCTCAAGGGAATTGTCTGGACCTTAAGCAGCACCCCAACCACAACCCATGGTTCTTCTGGTCCCTGTGAAGGTGCCAGGTAGTCAAGATAAACTTACAGTGGCCTAGATCCAAGAATGCAGAGCCAAGCCAAATCTGAGTGCCAAGAGCTCAGTGTCTGCTGGGACAGCAAGCACGTGCACTGCCAAATCAAAATTGCTACAGCCAACACCCTTTTGTTGTGGGTGCTGACCCCTTAATTCCAATGCCCTGCTCCTAATCAGCCTGTTCTGCCTGACCCACATTGCACATTGTCCTCTAGCCCATGAAGGCCTGAATCAGGCTCACCAACATTCAGATTAGAATCCACTGCCTGCTGACTCTTGATCTATAGGACCCATCTGGGGCAAGGCCAGTAGAGCCAAGATCTTTTCCGGCTCGACCAACATCTTTTGGCTGTCATCTAGAAAAGACCAGTGTGGAGCCACCAGCAAGAATTGTTTTAGAGCCCTCTCTACCTATTTCTGAACTCTCTGACCATCGGAGACAACTAGATATGCTAACACCAGAACTGTCAAAATGGCTAAGTTCAGCATAACAACACAAGCATCAAATCTCAGGACAATTCAATATCACCAAAACCCAGCCATCCCTGGAGATATTATCATACCCAATGCACAAGAAAAACTCTTTTTTTTTTCAGATGTTCACTTTATTCAACGTTTTTCTTTTTTTCATTTTTATTTTATATTAATCACAGGTATAACTTTGTATCCCAGCCGTAGCCCCCTCTCGCATTTCCTCCCTATCCCCCCTTCCGTCCCTCATCTCCTCCCTGCACCTTTCTAAGACCACTGATAGGGGAGGACCTCCTCCCTTTCCATCTAACTCTAGCTTATCAGGTCTCTTCAGAAATGGCTGCAATGTCCTCTTCTGTGGCCTAGCAAGGCTGCTCCTCCCTTGGGGGGGGGGGGGGAGGTCGGAGAGCCAGCCATTAAGTTCATGTCCAAAATAGTTTCTGTTCCCCTTACTAGTATACCCACTTGGGAATTGTGCTACCATTTGCTACATACAAGCAGGGGTTGTAGAAAAATTCTTAAATCTGAGGTTATAATCAATAAATGGGACCTCATGAAACTGAAAAGCTTCTTTAAAGCAAAGACAATGTCATCGAACAAAACAACAGACTACAGAATGGGAAAGAATCATCACCAAAGGCATTAAAGGAAGAAAATGATTCCCTCAAACTAGCAGAGAAAATACAATCAAACAGGCGAAAGAATTTAACAAATCCTTTATAGAAATTAAAGAAATACAGGAAACAACAATAAAACAGGAGAAGAAAAAGAATAAAACTGTTCAAGACCTAAAAATGGAACTAGAAACAATAAAGAAAACACACTCTGAGTCTATCTTGGTGATGAAAAACCTAAGGAAGAGAACAGAAATTACAGACAAAAGCATCACCAACAGAATACAAGAAATGGAAGAGAGAATCTCAGGGATGGATGATACTATTGAAGAAATCAATATGTCAGGCAAAGAATACGTTATATCTAAAAAGTTCCTGATAAAGAAATCCAAGAAATCTACAACCCTATTAAAAGACCAAACCTAAGAATAATAAGAACAGATGAAGGAGAAAACTCCCAGCTCCAAGGCCTAGAAAATGTTTTCAAAAAAAATATTAAAGAAAATTTCCTCACCCTAAAGAAATGGATACCTATAAATATACAAAAAGCTTACAGACCATCAAGTAGATTGGGCCATAAAAGAAAATCCTACCATCACATAATAATCAAAATGCTAAATGTACATAACAGAAAGAGAAAATTTTAAAGCTGCAAGGGGAAAAGGCCAAGTCACTTATAAAGACAAACCTATCACAATTACACCTGACTCCTATCAGAAACCCTAAAGCCAGAAGGACTTGGGCAGACAATAAGGGACCAAAGATATCAGCCCTGACTATTATATCCAGCAAAAGTTTTAATCACCATAGAGCGAGAAAAGAAGATATTCAACAACAACAACAACAACAAAAATACAAATTTATGCAGTACCTATTAAGTTATTTAGTTCTTTATGTATTCTGGATATCAGCTGTCTGTCAGATATAAAGTTAGTGAAGATACTTTCCCAGTGTGTACACTGTCATTTTGTTCTGATGAGATTGTCCTTTGCTTTACAGAAGCTTTTCAGTTTCATTAGATCCCATTTATTGGTTGTTGCTCTTAGAGCCTGTGCTGTTGGTGTTCTGTTCAGGAAGTTGTTTCCTGTGCCAATGAGTTCTAGGCTCTTCCTCACTTTTTCTTCTAACCAATTTAGTGTATTTGGTTTTATGTTGAGGTCTTTGATCTACTTGGACTTTAGTCTTGTGCAGAAGTTAAAAGGCAATAAATCAAGCAATCCAATTTAAAAATAGGGTAAGAACTAAACATAGAATTCTCAATAGAGGAATATCAAATGACAGAGAAACAGTTAAAGAATTGCTCAACATATTTACTCATCAGAGAAATGCAAATCAAAACAACCTTGAGATTTCACCTTACACCCATCAAAATGGCTAAGATCAAAAACTCAAGTGATAACACGTGCTGGAGAAGTTGTGAAGAAAGTCAAACCTCCTCCACTGCTGGTGGGAATATAAACTTGTACAACCACTTTGGATATCAATCTGGTGTTTCATCAGACAATTAAGAATACTGCTTCCTCAAAATACAGCTATACCACTCCTAGGCATATAACCAAAAGATGGTCAAGTACACAACAATGACATTTGCTCAACCATGTTTGTAGCAGCTTTATTTGTAATAGCCAGAAGCTGGAAACAACCCAGATGCACCTCAACTGAGGAATGGATACAGACATTATAGTACTTTTATACAACAGAATACTACTCAGCAATTAAAAACAAGGAAATCATGAACTTTGCAGGCAAACTGTGGGATCTAGAAAAGATCATCCTGAGTGAGGTATCCCAGGAGCAGAAAGACACACTCAGTATATAATAACTTATAAGTGAATCCTAGACCTGTAAGATAGGATAAAAATACTAAAATCTGTACACCTAAAGAAGATTAAAAAAAGGAAGACCCAGATTAAGATGATCAATCCTCACTTAGAAAGATAAATGGGATGGACTTTGGAAGTAGGATACAACAAGTAACAGGACAGGAGCCTACCTAGGAGGGTCTGTGAAAGACTCTACCTAGCACTGTATCAAAACACATGCTGAGACCTTTGGGTAAGTGCATGGAATCATATGAAAGAAGAGGGAGTTAGAGTTAGTATGGCCTGGAGAGGACAGGAGCTCTAGGAGGACCAAATATATCAGGGTACAGGGGTCTTTTATGAGACTGTTTCTCTAACCAAGGATCGATCATGTATGGCTATAACCTAGAACCCCTGCTCAGATGTTGTCCAGGGTAGCTCAGTATCCAAGTGAGTAACCTAGTAAGGAGAACAGGGACTATTTCTGATATGAACTCAATAGATGACTCTTTGACACCACTCCCCGAGGGAGGAGCAGCCTTGCTGGCCACAGAGGAGGACATTGCAGCCAGTCCTAAAGATAGCTGATAAACTAGTGTCAGATGGAAGGGGAGGAAGACCTCCCCTACCCATGGACTTGGAAAAGGGCAGAGAGGACATGAGGGAGGAAGGGTAGGATTGAGAGGGAATGAAAGGGGTGCTGAGATACAAAGTCAATAACCTGTTATTAGCATAAAAATAAAAAATATTTAAAAACAGTACTTATCCAAAAACCCAGCCCCAAAGAAGATACTAGAAGGAAAACTCCAACCCGAGGAGATCAACTACACTCAAGAAAACACAGGAGAACAACACCACCACAACAAATAGCAAAAGAAAACAACATAAAAACACACTGACTCCACAATAAAAGTAACTAACAGTCATTGGTCACTAATATCTATTAACATCAATGGTCTCAACTCTCCAATAAAAAAGATAAACAGATTCGTTGTAGAAACAAGATCCAACATTCTACTACATTCAAGAAACACACTTCCGCAATAAAGATAGACACTACCTCAGAGTAAACGGCAGAAAAATTGTTTTCCAAGCAAAAGAGAGAAAACAAATAACCCAACATCAGCAAAACCAAAGCAAGGGAGCCACACATATTCTACCACCATGAACATCAAAATAACATGAATTTGGTCCTGTGGAGCTCCTATCCTCTCCATGGGCACAGGGGTCTCATATGAGATTGTTTCTCCAACCAAGGACCATGTATGGATCCTAGAACCTCTGCTTGAATGTAGCCCATGGTAGCTCAGTAACTAAGTGGATTTTCCTAGTAAGTGGAACAGTGACTATTTATGACATGAACTCAGTGGTGGGCTCTTTGACCTCCTCATCCCCCAAGGGAGGAACATTCCTGCTAAGCCACCAAGGAAAACTTTGCAGCCAGTCTTGAAAATACCTGAAAAAACAGGGTCAGATGAAAGGGAAGAAGGTCCTCCATTATCAGTGGACTTCGAAAGGGACAGGAGGAGATGAGGGAGGGAGGATGGGATTGGGAGGGAATGAGGGAGCAGGATACAGCTGAGATAGAGTTAATAAAATGTAACTACTAATAAAAATTAAAAAGGAAAAATAATATGAATTAATAATCATTAGTCATTATTACCAACAAAAATGAACTCGAATCAACAACAAAAAGGCACATGTTAACAGAATGGATATGAAAACAGATCTCATAATTCTGCTGCATACAAGAAACACACCTCAGCATCAAGGTAAATATTACCTCAGTGTAAAGATCTGGGAAAAGGTTTTCCAAGAAAACAGACCCAATAAGAAAGCTGTAGAAGCCACTTTAGCATCTAATGAAATAGACTTTCTACCAAAATTAATTAAAAGAGATGGAGATGGATACTACATACTCATCAATGGAAAATACTACGAAAACAAGGTCTCAATATTGAACATCTATGCCACAAATGCAAGGGTACAAACATTCATAAATGAAACATGAATAAATTAATTTCACACATTGAAACTCACACATTAATAGAGGGAGATTTCAACACTCCATTCACTTCAATGGACAGATCATCAAGAGAGAAACTAAATGGGGAAGTAATAAAACTAACAGACATTGTGAATCAATGGACCTAACAGATATCTATAGAATATTTTACCCAAACACAGGAGAATATACCTTCATTTCATTATCTCACAGAACCTTCTCTAAAATTGACCATATACTTATTTACAAATCAAGCTTCTACAGATATAAGAAGATTAAAATAACCCCTTGTATCTTATCAGACTACCATGGAAAAAAGCTGGAACTCAACAACTACAAAAACAATAGTAAGCCTACGAACTCATGGAAACTCAACACCTCCCTACTCAACAGGAATCTGAAATGTCCAAGAAGCAAAGAAAAAATCATCTTTCTTAGTCATCAAGGATATGCAAATCAAAATGACTTTGAGAATTCATCTATCAAAGGTCAGAATGACTGAGAACAAAATCTCAAGTAGCAGTACATGCTGATGAGGTTTTGAAGACAGAGGAACATTCCTCCACTGCTGGTGGGAGTGTAAAATTGTACAACCATTGTGGGAAACAATCTCATGCTTCCTTAATAAGTTGGAACTGGCTTACCTCAATACCCAGCAATCAGCAATGTTCATAGCAGCTTTATTCATAATAACCAGAATATGGAAACAACATAGATAACGCTCAACTGAAGAATGGATAAAGAAACTTTGGTAGATGTACACAATGGAATACTACTCAGCTATTAAAAACAAAGGAATTATGAAATTTGTAGGCAAATGGATGGAACTGGAAAAGAGTATCCTGAGTGAGGTAACCCAGACCC
This sequence comes from Pachyuromys duprasi, assembly GCA_028658305.1. Classification (NCBI taxonomy): domain Eukaryota; kingdom Metazoa; phylum Chordata; class Mammalia; order Rodentia; family Muridae; genus Pachyuromys; species Pachyuromys duprasi. Next base: position 32,089,896 of record CM053742.1, read on the forward strand.
AGGAGGACACACATGGAATATACTCACTTATAAGTAGATTTTGGCCATATAATACAGGATAAGTGTACAAGAGGCACAGCCCCAAGAAGATAAATAACAATGAGTATCCAAGGGAGGCTGTATAAATCTCACATGGTTGGGAAGATAGAATAAACAGAGGTAGTTGTTGAATAGATGCAAAAGGTTGAGAAAGAGAATAGAGAGTTAAGGGGTTTGAGATCAGACCTGAGGAGGAGAGGCATGTAGAGAAAAGAGAAACTGAGGTTGGGGTCCCTCTGTGGCAAGATAGAGACCTAAATCAGCTAAGGCTTCAGAAAGAATATGAGGGGGATTCAAGCAGAGACCCTCTTCTACCTGAGGAAGTAGAACACCAATGCATCCACAATAATTTAGACTCCAAATTTACTCTGCTTTTGAGATATTCAGGGATAAAGATAGAGCAGAGTTTGAGGTAATGGCCAACAAATGCCTAGCCCAACCAAAGACCTACCATATGGGAGAATGCTGACACCTAACACTATGAATGATATACTGCTAAGCCTACAGACAGGAGCCTGTCAAAATTGTCCTTTGAGAGACTCTGCCCAGCAGTACCTCAAAATAGATGCTGAGACTCACACCCAAGCATTGGGGATGCATAGGAAATCTTAGTGAATATTAGAAGTAAAGAGCAAAGAACCTGGAGGTGACAGGAGCTCCACAGGAAGATCAACATAGCTAAATAACCAGGGCACAGAGAGGCTTATTGAGATGGAAGTATTTATCAAGGACCATGTAGCAGATGGGCAGTTTAGGCTTCTTAATATGTGGGTCATCTAGTAAGAGATACGGAAAGTACAGAGGACTGGAATTCACTTGTTAACTTTTTGATCACTTCCTCTTGGCAGGACTGTCTTGCCAAGCCAGAGGGGAAGACAACATGTTCAGTCCTCATGCTACTTGGTGAGCTGCTATGGATGAGAAAGGGAGATCCCCTTTTCTGAGAAATAGGGGAATAGGGAGGTGAAGGGAGGATTTTTCTAATTTACAAAGAATTTTGAATAACATTTTAAACAAACTTAGTGTTAAATACCAATACCTAAGGAGACAAAATAAGAATAGACATTTTTGAAATTAAAGTTGTGTTTAGAGGCCTTTATCTTCCTTTCCTTAGAAATAAGAAAGGAAGAAAAGTAATTTTCTCTATTCTAGTGTCTTACCTAGGCAAATGTTGTATACTTATGCCAGCAACCCAGATAATTTTAAAATACAGTACTACAATGTAAAAGGAATTTTCTTGTCTCTCTCTCTCTCTCTCTCTCTCTCTCTCTCTCTCTCTCTCTCTCCCCCCCCTCTCTCTCTCTGTCTGTCTCCGTCCCTTCTACCTACAGATAATGCAGTCAATCTACATAGGAAGAAGAAAGGCCTCACAAGACATCAGCCATCATATTTTGGTATCTTGATTTTGTACCTTTATTCAGGATATCTGAGAAAACAAATTTTCACTTTTATAACAGCTATTGAAGGCAGAATAGGTCAAATATTCCTGAGAGGAAGGCTAAGCTAGAGTTTTTATCCTATGTGAATATCACAGTTGATCTCTGACACTTCACAGATATTTTTAAACATCTACTTCCTGGAATCTGTAGATTTTCTTCAAAATTATATGTACTGTTTATTTCCTTGTGTCGACAGACTAAAACGGGTGGTTTCTAAATATCAATTGCTACCCTTGCTTCTCAGTAGGGCTTATGAAACCAGTGAGTAAAATCAGCATATATTTCCTTAGAGATCAACATTACTTCTTCTGGCATGGCAAGATACACTTATTCAAGGAAATCATTATTGAACCAACACATTTCCAATGTGTTTTGTTTTCCTGGGACCATATTACACTTTGGGGAATGTATACAAATGTTCAGGCAAGCCACAGCTGTGAGTGATAACTGAGAACCTAGCTGTTCTAAAAGCTAAGCGGATGAAGGAAAGTAGCAGAAAAGTTTAACAGTCCCCATGCCAGAGATGATGCAAAATGTCTGGGAGCTGTGAGATACAGACTGCTAACTTTCTTGTCTTGACATTAGAGCTGTCATGGATGACTTAGCTAATAATACTCTGGCAGCATCTTTGATAAGCAGCTTGAGCCCTCCGAGGGGTCTTCATTAAAACTTCAGAAATATTTTGTGAGAGTTTTGTGAATAATGTTTATCTTTCTTATGTGATCTGACAAGTGCCTTTGAGAAAGTCAGGGCACATTTAAATTTGCATTGTACATTATTTTTCAACAAAAGGAATAGCACATAGACATCATTTTTATAACACAGAACACAAGAAACTTTGCTACATTTGGACTCTTCATAGTTGGATCTGGAAACTAATTGCTCAAGCCAACACCTAGTAATAATTACAGAAAGATATTTGGAAATTACCCTAACTCTGTAATGTTGTCCCCAATTTCATAAAAAAGTCAAAATTGAAGATGATATAGAACATCTGGCAAGAAAGTAATGACATATAAAACTTAAGAAATTGATGAACATTTATGTAAATAAATGAGGCTTTTTTTCAAAAAGTAGTCCCATTAAAAATCCATATGTTTTATACCAATTTTTTTAATGACTAAAATTCTGAAATCTCATTCACAAATTAACTTGCATTCTATTGAATGGTGTTCAAATCAGAGATTGCCATTTGTAACTGGAAAGTAGGTTATTTTTAGCAGCTGAAATATAATTAGACTTTATTTCCAAATAAATTGTCAAGAGAGTTACTTATTTATTTTTTGGACTCAAAATAAATTTATACTATGTAGTAAAAATGTTTAAGTTTTATATGGCTGTGAAATTTGCTTTAGTAAAGTTTTGAAGAAAAGTAGCATAAACTGAATAAACACAACTTTTCCAAAAGGCATACTGACAAAGAGACCACATACATAGATGGATATATTTTAATACGTATTTTACCAATTACTTTTCTGCTGCTGTAACTAAGCATTCTGAACAAAAGCAACTTCAAGAAGAAAGGATTTGTTTTGTTTTATATATGAAGAGAATAGAGTCCATGGGAGGAACAGGAAACTGATTCATCAAGTTTCGTTTTTCATATACTTTTGGTGCATGGAGAAATTACCGAAAGTGAAGTAAAACTTTGAAGTATCAAAGCCTTGCACAGTGAAATAGGGGAACTCTATGTCCTAAAGATTCTATAACTTCCCTGAAGCAGTACTACCAACTGTGCACCAAGTATCCAAATACATAAGTTTATGGGAGGACATTTCTCATTTAAACCACCACATTAAGCCCCTGTTTCTCATAGGCTCATGGCCGTATCTTAATGAAAATTTCATTTAGTCCAACTTAAAACGTCCTACAGACTTTAGCAATCTTATCATTTCTGAGATAAAGGAAATCTCTTACCAGGAACTTCCTCAATTTTTTTAAATTACATACTTCCAACATATGATGTTTTTTTTCTTTTTCAGCTCCATACTCTGTATGCAACTGTCCTTAGTGGTTGTCACATAGCTTTCATATGTCAAATACTATTGGATCACTGAAACATAGGTTTTACTATCATAGCCTTACTCAGTGAAATCTTAGAGTCTTTATACAGAAACTCTGACCCTGCCAAACACTGGCTCCAGTGGCTCTTTGAAACACCTTCAATCTTGAATCTTTCTTGTTTTCAAGTTCTGCACCATTTTGATGATATTGCAAAGTTCACCTATCAACTTGGGAAGGACCCTTGACTTGTGAAACACTTTTCTATGAAGTGGTTTTTGAGGAGCAGGAAATGCCTTAGGCATTTTCTTTCACAGTATAGAGGTTTCTGTGGGTAAGCTCTTACTTTAGAGGTACTTTTGTAAATTTCCGGAGCAGATCAGTAAGGTTCCCATCTATAGTGTTTTTTCTTAAACAATTATTGGCTATTATTAGTGCATGTGTTTATTGCAGACTTTAAATTTTTTTATTAAATTCTTTATTAATTACACTTTATTCACTTTATATACCCCTTTAGTTCCCTCCCTCTTCCTGTCCCAATCCCTCCCTTCCCTCCCCTTCTACACCCAGGTCCCTCCCCAAGGCCACTGATTGGGGAGGTCTTCTTTTCCTTCCTTCTGATACTAGTCTATTAGGTCTCATCAGGAGTTGCTGCATTGTCTTCTTCTGTGACATGGTAAGGCTGCTCCCCCCTCAGGGGGAGGTAATCAAAGAGCAGGCCAATCAGTTCATGTCAGAGACAATCCCTGTTCCCATTACTATGGAACCCACTTGGACACTGAACTGCCATGGGCTACATCTGTGCAGGGGTTCTGGGTTATCTCCATGCATGGTACTTGTTTGTAGTATCAGCCTTCAGGAAAGACCCCTGTGCTCAGATTATTTGGTTCTTTTGCTCTCCTTGTGGGGTTTCTGTCCTCTCCAGATCTTATTATTTCCCACTTTTTTCATAAGATTCCCTGCACTCTGCCCAAGTGTTGGCCATAAGTCTCAGCATGTGCTTTGATAGTCTTAAGGGCAGAGCCTTTCCGGGGCCCTCTGTGGCAGGCTCCTGACTTGATCCCTGTTTCTCTTTTTTCTGATGTCCATCCTCTTTGCCTTTCTGGATCGGGATTGGGCATTTTGGCAGGAGTCCCCCTCTTGATTAGTTTCTTTAGGTGTACAGATTTTAGTAGGTTTATCCTATAGTATATGCCTATATGAGTTAGTATATACCATGTGTGTCTTTCTGCTTCTGGGATACCTTACTCAGGATGATCCTTTCCAGTTCCCACCATTTACCTGCAAATTTCATGATATCCTTGTTTTTTTTATTGCTGAGTAACAGTCCGTTGTGTAGTTGTACCACAATTTCTGTATCCATTCCTCAGTTGAGGGGCATCTAGGTTGTTTCCACCTTCTGGATATTACAAATAAAGCTGCTACAAACAAAATTGAGCAAATGTCCTTATGGTGTACGTGAGCTTCTTTTGGATATATGCCTAGGAGTGGTTTAGCTGGATCTTGAGGAAGTGCTATTTCTATTCGTCTGAGGAAGCACCAGATTGATTTCCAAAGTGAATGTACAAATTTGCATTCCCCCCAGCAGTGGAGGAGGGTTCCCCTTTCTCCACAACCTCTCCTGTAGGGATTGTCACTTGAGTTTTTGATCTTAGCCATTCTGATGGGTGTATGGTGAAATCTCAGCGTTGTTTTGATTTGCATTTCTCTGATGAGTAAGGATGTCGTGCAATTCTTTAACTGTTTCTCTGACATTCGACATTCCTCTATTGAGAATTCTATGTTTAGCTCTGTACCCCATTTTTAATTGGATTACTTGATTTGTTGCTCTTTAATTTTTTGAGTTCTTTATATATCCTGGATATTATTCTGTCAGACATAAGGATGGTGAAGATCCTTTCCCAGTCTGTAGGCAGTCATTTTGTTCTGACAACAGTGTCCTTTGTTTTACAGAAGCTTTTCAGTTTCATGAGGTCCCATTTATTTATTGTTGCTCTTAGAACCTGTGAGGTTGCTGTTCTTTTCAGGAAGTTGTCTCCTGTGCCAATGAGTTCAAGGCTCTTCCCCCACTTTTTCTTCTAAGCGGTTTAGTGTGTCTGGTTTTATAATGAGGTCTTTGATCAACTTGGACTTTAGTTTTGTGCAGAGGGTGATAAGTATGGATCTCTTTGCATTTTTCTACAGGTAGACATCCAGTTACATGAGCACCATTTGTTAAAGATGCCATCCTTTTTCCATTGAATGGTTTTGGCATCTTTGTCAAAAATCAGCTGTCCATAAGTGTGTGGATTTATTTCAAGATCTTCTATCCGATTCCATTGATCCACCAGTCTGTTTCTAGGCCAGTACCATGCAGTGTTTAGTATTGTTGCTCTATAGTACAGCTTGAGATCAGGGATGGAGATACCTCCAGAAGATCATTTACTGTAGATGATTATTTTAGCAATTCTGGGTTTCTTGTTCCATATGAAGTTGAGAATTTTTTCTTTCAAGGTCTGTAAAGAATTGTTTGGGTAATTTGATGGGAATTGCATTGAATCTGTAGATTGCTTTCGGTAAGATGACCGTTTTTTAATATATTAAACCTGCCAAGCCATGAGCATGGGAAATCTTTCCATCTTCTGATATCTTCTTCTAATTATTTCTTTAGAGACTGGAATTATTTTCATACAAGTCTTTGACTTGCTTGGTTAGGATCACACCAAGGTACTTTATGACCTTTGTGGCTATTGTGAAAGGTGTTGTTTCACTAATTTCTTTCTCAGTCCTTTTGTCTTTTGTATACAGGAAGGCTACTGATTTTTTTGAGTTAATTTTGTATCCAGCCACTTTGCTGAAGGTGTTAATCAGCTGTAGAAGTTCCCTGGTAGAATTTTTGGGGTCACTCAGGTATACTATCATATCATCTGAAAATAGTGATACTTTGTCTTCTTCCTTTCCAATTTGTATTCCTTGATCTCCTTTAATTGTCTGGAAGCAAGTACTTCCAGAACTATGTTGAAGAGATTTGGAGAGAATGGGTAACCTTGCCTTGTCCCTGATTTCAGTGGGATTGATTTCAGTTTCTCTCTGTTTATTTTGATGTTGGCTATAGGCTTGCTGTATACTGCCTTTACTATGTTCAGGTATGCTCCTTGTATCCCTGATCTCTCCAAGACTTTAAACATGAATGGACGTTGGATTTTGTTAAAAGCTTTTTCAGCATCTAACATTATTATGTGATTTTTTTTCCTTCAGTTTCTTTATGTGGTGGATCACCTTGATGGATTTCCGTATATTGAACCACCCCTGCATGCCTGGGATGAAGCCTACTTGGTCGTAGTTGATGATATCTTTGATGTATTGTTGTTTTTGTTTGCAAGTATTTTGTTGAGTGTTTTTGCATCGATGTTCATAAGGGAGATTGGCCTGAAATTTTCTTTCTTTGTTGGTTCTTTGTGAGGTTTAAGTAGTAAGGTGACTGTGGCTTCACAGAATGAGTTTGGTAATGTTCCTTTTGTTTCTATTTTGTGGAATAGTTTGAAGAGTATTGGTGTTAGCTCTTCTTTGAAAATCTGGTAGAATTCTGTGCTGAAACCATCTGGCCCTGGGCTTTTTTGCACAGGAGACTTTTGTTCATGGCTTCTATTTCCTTAGGGGATATAGGACTATTTAATTGATTTACCTGGAATGATTCAGCTTTGGCAAGTGGATTCAATCATAAAATTGTCCATTTCATTTAGATTTTCCAATTTTGTAGCATATAGGCTTTTGAAGTAAGACCTAAAGATTGTTTGAATTTCCCCAGTGTCTGTTGTTATGTCCCCTTTTCCTTTCTGATTTTGTTGATTTGTATAGTTTCTCTCTGCCTTTTAGTTAGTTTGGTTACGGTTTGTCTATCTTGTTAATTTTCTCAAAAACCAGCTCTTGGTTTCATTGATTGTTTGAATAGTTTTGTTTCTAATTGATTTTAGCCCTGAGTTTTATTATTTCCATCTGTCTACTCTTCTTTGGTGTATCTGCTTCTTTTATTTTCCCCTAGGGCTTTTAGGTGAGCCATTAAGTTGCTTGAATGAGATGTTTAGAGTTTCTTCTTGAAGGCACTTATTGCTATGAACTTTCCTCTTAGCACTGACTTCATTGTGTCCCATAAGTTTTGGTATGTTATGCCTTCATTTTCATCGAATTCTAGGAAGACTTTAATTTTTTTATTTCTTCCCTGACCCAGCTGTCTTTTGGTAGCAAGTTGTTCAGCTTCCATGTGTTTGTAGGCTTTTGTCATTTCTGTTGTTGAGGTCCAGTTTTAATCCATGATGATCAGACAGGATACAAGGAATTATTTCAATATTCTTGTATCTGTTGAGGCTTGCATTGCGAGCAAGTATATGGTGTATTTTGAAGAAGGTTCCATGAAGTGCTGTGAAGAAGGTAAATTCTTTTGTGTTTGGGTGAAAGGTTCTATAGATGTCTGTTAGGTCCATTTGATTCATGACCTCTGTTAGAGTTACTGTATGTTTGTTTAGTTTTTGTTTTGTTGACCTGTCCTTTGTTGAGAGTGGTGTGTTGAAGTCTCCCACTAATAATGTGTGGGGATCTATGTGTGGTTTAAGTTTTATTAATGTTTCTTTTACAAATTTGGGTTCCCTTGTATTGGGGGCATAGATGTTCAGGATTGTGATGTCTTCCCTGTGGAACTTACCCTTGATGAGTATGATGTGTCCTTTTCCATCCCTTTCGATTAATTTTGGTTGAAAGTCTATTGGCTACTCTTGCTTGCTTCTTGGGTCCATTTACTTGGAGAACCATCTTTCAGCCCTTTACTCTCAGACAATATCTATCTTTGTGACTTAGGTATGTTTCTTGCATGCAACAGAATGGATGTTTATGCATCCATTCTATTAGTCTGTGTCTTTTTATTGGAGAATTTAGTCCATTGATGTTGAGAGAGATTAGTGACCAGTGGTTGTTAGATCCTTTGATTTTGATGTTGGCTATTGTAGTGTGTTTGTGTGCTTGGCTACTTTTTGTTTTGCTTTAGTGAGGTAATTTATTTCTTGTATTTTCTTGGAAGTAGTTAGTTTTCTGGGGTTATATTTTTGTGTAGGTAATTTTGAAATTTGTTTTCCTCATTGAATATCTTGTTTTCTCTGTCCATGAGGACTGAGAGTTTTGCTGGGTATAGTAGCCTAGGCTGACATCTCTGTTCTCTTAGGGTCTGCAGGATATCTGTCGAGGTTCTTTTGATTTTCATAATCTCTGTTGAGAAGTCAGGTGTGATTCTGATGGGTTTGCCATTATATGTTACTTGGCCTTTTCCACTTGCAGCTTTTAGTATTTTTCCTTTGTTCTGTATACTTACAATTTTGATTGTTATGTGGCAGGAGGATTTTCTTTTCTGTTCTAATTTATTAGGTGTTCTGTAGGCCTCTTGTATGCTTATAGGCCTCTCCTTTAAATTGGGAAAATTTTCTTCTATGATTTTGTTGAAAATATTTTCTCGGCCTTGGAGGAGGGAATCTTCTTTTTCCTCTATTCCTATTCTTATTAGATTTTGTCTTTTCATGTTGTCATGGATTTATTGAATGGTTTGTGTCAGGAATTGCTTAGATTTATTGCTTTCTTTGACAGATACATCAATTTTTTCCACTGTATCTTCCACACCTCATACTCTTTCTTCCATCTCTTATAGTCTGTTGTTTATGCATACCTTTATAGTTCCTGTTTTCTTTCCTAGGTTCTCCCTCTCCAAGATTTCCTAAGTTTGTGTTTTCTTTAATTTTTCCAATTCTATCTTCAGATCTTGAATTGTTTTGTTGATTTCCTTCAGCTGTGTGATTGTATTTTCCTTTTTATCCTTCAATTCCTCCCCTGTTTGTTTGAACATTCTGCTGTTTCTTTTTTTTCTTTCAGTGTTTTAATCATTTCCTCTCTGAAAGTCACAAACTGTTTGACTGCATCTTCCTGTATTTCTTTACGGATGGCCGTTATCTGTTTTAGTATATCTCCCTCTAACTCTTTATGCATTTTAATAGCTTCCTCCATTAACCTCTTCATAAGTATAGATATAAGGTCATCTTCTTGAATTTCATTTATGTTTGGGTGTCCAGGGTTACTTGCCTCTGTGTAACTGGGTTCTGGGGATGCCATATTGCTTTACCTTTTGTTGGTTGTGTTTCTACCCTGTCCTCTACCCATCTGGCTATCTCAAGTGATGTCTGTTAATTTCTGGTGCCTGCTGTGTCTTGGGGTGGGGAGAATCCCCTTGTCAGGGTTAAAAAGTAGATCTCCTCAGCTTTTTGTGTATGCTCAACTAAAAGGTGGTGCTTCTCAGAAATTGTCACAGTTCACCTCAGGTATATGGACCTATATGGTAACTGTGATTTTCAGGAAAGCTCTTCTCTCATCAGAGAAGTCCTGGAGATGGCTGCCCTCCTGGTAAGTTTTTTGCTCTGAGTATAGTGAGCTGCAGCTGCTGTTCTGAAGGTGTATTTTGTTTTTTTTTTGGTGCAGCACTCTTGAAGAACCAGGGAGTCCCTTGGTTTTGTCAGTTTAGCTAGGGATGACCAGTCACAACTTAGACCAGCAACTGAGGGCTGCTCTGATGGTTCTCAAGCTTTTGTAGGTCTGAGGTTGCAGCTGTGTGCCTCTGTACCCTAGCATTATTCAATGGCAGGTGATCAGGGCACTCATGTCTGCAGTAGAAGGCTAGAGCCTAGGGCCTGTGTGAACCCAGAAAGTCTTATGGAGCTGGGTGTCCTGGGAGATCTCCTGGCAGGGATACCCAGACTGTGTTTTGGGGATGGCAATTCTTTCTGGGATAGTGAGTAGGACCCACAGTCACAGACGTGAGGGTGCCTCCACCTTGCTGACCATTGGGTGCCTGGATGTCTGCTGAAACTGTAACTTTTCCCAAGAACTTTTCCGGTGGGCCATGTCGGTTGATTGCTCTGGGGTCAAACCTGCTGTTCTTCTCTCTGTGGGTCACCTGACAGAGCGACTCGTTCTCTGGAGCCCTGGGGCCCACAGTTCTATTCCGGGCAACTACTCAGGTGCACAAGCAGTACTCTGTGCTTGGCACCTGCATCCCAGGCTTTGGACTGGTGATTGGGCACCTGGACTTCTGCCAAAACTGTAACTTTTCCGGAGAACTTTTCAGGGGGTAGGGGGTGGGGTTGGATCCACTGAGTGCTCTGAGGTCAAACCTGCTGTTCCCCTCTCTGTGCGTCACCTGACAGGGCGACTCAGTCTCTCGATCCCTGAGGCCCACAGTTTTATTCGGGAGAGCTAGTCAGGCCAGCAGGCAGGACTTTGTGTCCCAGGCTTTGGGCTGGCACCTGGGTGTCCTCTGGATCCTCGTCTTTTTCCAGAGATTGTCTGGGTGACCTAAAGTCTGTCCCAGTCGTTTCCTAAACCTTGGGGTTTTCTCTCTACTGGAAATCCCAGTCTCTTGTGTTGTGGGGCCCGCAGTTCAGTCCTGGACAGTGATCAGAGCACGCTGGCGTGTGGCTCTGGGCTGGTGACCAAGTGCCTGGTGGAACCGAAACCTCTTTTGTAATTTAGCTGGGAGAACCGAAGCTGATTGAATCCCACACCGTGGGGTATCCTCTCACCTGGGAAACACAGGTCGCTAGTATTTTAGGACCGAGAGTTCTGTCTGCTGGTCACTATGCAGATCGTGCTGTGTTGCTGGTAATAAAGAGTGTCCTCCAGGAGCTGCCATCTTGGAAATCCCCCCCCCCTTTACTGCAATCTTAAGGTTCCTGATGTTATTCCAAACTGTGTATTTTTTTTTAATTTCTGTCTCACTTGTTAGTCTTTTCTTTGAATTTCTTCAATAGATTAATTATAAATAAGTATACAACAGACTCACTTTTATTCTATCTTGAGCTTTTTCCCAGTAAAGAAAAATTTTATTACCTTTTAACTAACCTCAGGCAATCCTCAGGACATTGACAGAGTATAGGAAAATCCTTCACCAAATATATACCACATGTACTGCTTTTAGCCTACTTGTAGAAAAGAATTCTTGTGTCCCTCCCTGCCCTGAAATATTGTCTGGATCTACATTGTCCACATGTCTCAACACTACTATTTTCTAGGATTCTATTAAAATGTCCAATTAAATTTGGACATTACAGCATTCAGCAGATATTCTAGTCCAAAGTCCTAAAATCTTCACATTCTTCCAAAATCTAATCTGGTCAGCTTCTTTAGAACAACTCTACTTCTCTCAAAATCAGGATTTGTATTAGTTTTCTGTCACTGTGATAAAACACTCTAACCAAAACGACTCAAGGAAGAAATAGTCTGTTTCAGTTTATGCTTTCATGGTTGAAGTGGCATGTAGTGCTGCTAGGAGCTTGTCTGTACCCACAGACATTTTGTATCCACAGAGAGATGAAGTACAGAGAACAATGAATGATGGAAGTCTGTAAATATTCAAAGAGCTCCAACAATGAAGTACTTTTTAAAAGAATATTCCACTAACTAAAGATTCCATAAGCTCTTCAAACAGCTCTACCAAACAGACAGCAAGTGCTCAAATACATGAGCCAATTAGGGACATTTCCAAATCACACTACCTCCTAAATGGATCATACTGCTTTCTAGACAATATATTTATGTTTTGTTCAATTGCTAAGTAATGTTAATAAGGTCAGATTGAGCCAGATTTCGCTGGATATTGGGAGAACATAAGGAAATTAGAAACATTACATTTATTAAGGACAGTGATGATGAATTTTTAAAAGATGGTTTACACAGTCTGTATTATTACTGTTTTTCTCCTAGAATAGACTAGAGTGGGGAGAAGTACATAATGCTCAAGTACACAACAAGGAAAGTTGCTCAACCATGTTCGTAGCGGCTTTATTCATAACAGCCACAACCTGGGAACAAACTAGATGTCCTTAAATGGAAGAGTAGATACAGAAATTGTGGTACATTTACACAAGGGAATATTACTCAGCAATTAAAAACAGCAAAATCATAAAATTTGCAGGCAGATGGTGGGAACTAGAAGAGATCATCCTGAGTGAGGTATCACAGAAGCAGAAAGACACACATGGTATATACTCACTTACAAGTGGATAATGGACATATAATCTAGGATAAACATACTAAAATCTGTACACCTAAAGAAGCTAAGGAAGAAGGAGGACGCTGGCTAAAATGATCAATCCTCAGTCAAAAGGCAAACAGGACAGACATTGAAGTGGGTGAAACTAGGGAACAAGACAGGAGCTTACCATAGAGTGCCTCTGAAAGACTCTACCCAGCAGGGTACTGAAGCAGATGCTAAGACTCATAGGCAAACTTTGGGCAGAATGCAGGGAATCTTATGAAAGTAGGGGAGATAGAAAGACCTGGAGGAGACAGGAGCTCCATAAAGAGAGGTTCAAAACCAAAAATCTAGGCCCAGGTGTCATATCAGTGACTGATACTCCAACCCAGGACCATGCATGGAGATAACATAGAATCCCTGCACAGATGGAACCCATGGAAGCTCATTATACAAGTGCGTACCCTAAGGGGAACAGGGATTCTCTCTGATAGGAACACAGTGGCTGGCTCTTTGATCACCTCCCCTGAGGGGGAAGCAGCCTTTCCAGGCAACAGAGGAAGACAATGCAGCCAGTACTGACAAAATCTGATAGGCTAGGGTCAGAGGGAAGGGGAGGAGAACCTCCCCCATCAGTGGACTTGGAGAGGGGTATGGGAGGAGAAGAATAGAGGGTGAGATAGGGAGGGAATGAGAGAGGAGGCTTCAGCTAGGATACAAAGTGAATAAACTGTAATTAATATAAAAATAAAAATAATTTTAAAAAGAAAAATAACATTTAGTTCCTGCTTTTACCAGACAAAATATTACATTAAATGGTACAGTAACTATACTCTAAAATTTATAAAATTAAGATATATTTTAAAAACAGACAAGAATTTTCATACTTACCATTTTCTTAAACTTTTATTTTTTAATCAATTTATAAACATTGTAGCTTCCTTCCTCCTTTCCTCACTATTCCTCCTCCATTCTCCCATTCCTGTACACTTGTACATTAATTTGCAGCAGGATTAAGTGCATCTTCTTCTACTGAGTCCAGACAAGATACCCTAGGGACTGAAAGGGATCCAAACGCAAGCAGCAGAGTCACAGACTGTCCTCACTCTAATTGCTCTAATTGTTATAGGACCCACATACTGAACAAACTGCATATCTGCTACATATGTGTAAGATGTCTAGGTCCAGCTCATGCATGCTTTTTGGTTGTTGGTTCAGTCTTTGTGAGCTCCCATGGGCCCAGGTGATTTAATTCTATAGGTCTCCTTGTGGTAGTCTTGGTCCCTTCAGCTCCCTCAGTCTTTCCTCTCACTCTTCCAAAAGACTTCTCTAGCAATAACGTTTGTCCGTGTGTCTCTGTAACTGTTTCCATAACCTACTGGTTGAAGTCTCTCAGATGATAGTTATAATAGGCTCCTTTCTGCAAGTATCATTAATAGTGAAAAGGGTTGGTTTTCTCCCATAGTGTGGGTCTCAATTTGGGCCAGTCACTGGCTTGCCATTCCCTCAATCTCTGCTCCATCTTAATCCCTACACTTCTTGTAGGCAGGATACCTTTTGGTTCAAAGGTTTTGTGGGTGGTATGGTGTTCTAATTCCTCCACTGGAAGACCCACCTGGCTAAAGGAGGGGGCCTCTTCAGGCTCCATATTCTGCAATGGTGTAAATATCAGCCAGGGTCAATCCCAGAGACTCTTGGAAATCTCCCAAATCCCAGAGATGCCCTATCACATTTTTCTGTTGTCTCTCCTAGACTTCACCCCTCCCACCACTGATCTTCACCTCTTTTCCCATCCCTGTCTAACTCCTGACCAGTTCTTTACCTCCATCTCCTTCAGATATTTATTTTATTTACACTTCTGAAAGAAATTCAAGCATCCTGACTTGGGCCATCATTGTTATTTCACATCTTTGAGTTTGTGGATTATAGCATGGTTGTTTTGGACTTTATGGATAAGATCTATTTATGAGTAAGCACATACCATGTGTGTCTTTCTGTTCCAGATTACATCACTCATGACGATCATTCATAGTTCCATCCGTTTGCCTACAATATGCATGATGTCCTTTTTGCAGAAATCATGAAGAAAGAACTGCAGTGAAAAAGTGAGCTTCCTGGAGATATCCCACCATTTTGGATGGCTATGATTAATGCACCTAGGACTTCATCTCAGGATTGCCTTTTGCTGCTGATGTGCCTTCTCATGTTTGTCATTTCTGTATTCCTCATATATCTGTCATGGTGTGATTGGGGAGACCCTCACTACCTATGATAAGAATACTAAAATCTTTGTTGGTCTCCTTGTAGAACTTCTGTTACCTCCAGGTCCTTCTATCACTCTGTCAATTTCTTCAATAAGACTACCTGTGCTCTGGCCAAAGTTTGGTTGTGAGTCTCAGCATCTGCCTTGGTTCCCTGTTGGGTAGAGCCTTTCAGAGGACCTCCACAGTAAACTCCTGTCTGGTTCCCTCTCTTCCACTGCTTCTGGTGTTTATCCCGTTTGCCATGCTGAATGAGATTAAAGCCTCCTCCCTAGGGTCCTCCTTGTCATTTAGATTCTTTCCTTCCACAGTTTTTCATATGGCTATATAGTATTGTCTGGTTAATATCCGCTTATAAGTGAGTATTTACCATGCATGTCATTCTTGTTCTGGGTTACCTCACCAAGAATGATCTTTTTTAGTTCCATCCATTTGCCTGCAAATTTCATGATGCCCTTGTTTGTAATAGCTGAGTAGTATTAGTTGTGAAAATGCACCACAATTTCTCTATCTATTCTTCAGTGGAGGGACATTTAGGTTGTTTTCAGATTCTGGGTTTAATGAATAAAACTGCTATGAACATGCTTGAGCAAATGTCCTTGTAGTATGTTAGATCCTCTTTCAGGTGTATGTCCATCAAGTAACGCTATTCCCATTTTTATGAGAAAGTATCATATTGATTTCCAAAGTGGTTGTTTGCACACTCAATAGAAAAGAAGGAGTGTTTCCCTTTCTCCACATCCTTGCCAGCATGTACTTTTATTTGAGTTTTTATCTTAGGCATTCTGATAGGTGTAAGATGGAATCTCAGAGTTATACAGTGAGGTAAACCAGATTTAAAAAAAGAGTTTATTAATTTTCCTGTATCTGTTGAAGCCTGCCTTATGACCAGCTATATGGTCAGTTTTATAGAAGTTTTATGTGATGCTGAGAGCAAGGTATATTCTTTGTTGTTTGGGTGAAATGCTCTGTAGAATCTATTAAATCCATTTGATGTATAACATCCATGAATTTCTTTATTTCACTGTAGTTTTTGTTTCAGTGACCTGTCCATTGGTGAGAGTGGGGTGTTGAAGTCTCCTACTACTAGTGTGTAGGTTTTAATATGTGAATTAGTAATGTTTCTCTTTTGAATGTAGGTGCCCTTTAATTTGGGACATAGATGTCAAAAATTAAGACATCATTTTTAGTTTTTTTTTTTTTACTTTGATGCGTATGAAGTGTTTTTCCCCATTTTTATGATTAATTTTGGTTGAAAATTTGTTGTATTAGATATTTAAATGGTTAATCAAGCTTTCTTTTTGTGTTTGTTTGCTTGGACAAACTTTATTTAGCCCTTTATTCTGATATAATATTTATCTTTGTTGCTGAGGTATGTTTCTTGTATGCAGCAGAATGATGGATCCTGTTTTCAAATCCATTCTGTTAGCATGTGTCGTTTTATTGAATTCATCAATTGAGTTCATTGATTTTGAAAGGTATTAGTGACCAATGGTTGTTAATTCATGTTATTTTTATATTGGTGGTGCTAATGTGTATGTGTGTGTTTGTGTGTCCTTCTCTTCTTTTGTTTTTACTGTTGAGGAACTATTTATTTCTTCTGTTTTCTTAAGTGTAGTCAACCTCCTTGGTTTGGAGTTTGCCTTCTAGTATCCTCTGTAGGGTTGGATTTGTGGAAGGATATTGTTTAACTTTGCTGTTGTCTTAGAAAATTTGGTGATTGAGAGTTTTATTGTGTATAGCAGTCTAAGTTGGTGTCTCTTGTCTCTTCATGGCTGCAAGACATCTGTCCAGGTCCTTCTGGATTTTGGAGTCTTTGTTGAGAATTTAGATGTATTTGTGATTTTAATTATTATGTGGGAGGGTTATTTTCTTTTCTGTATGTTTCTTGTATGTTTATAGGCATTTCTTTCTTTAGGTTGGGGAAATTTTCTTCCACAACTTTGTTGAGAATATTTTCTTAGGTTAAGTCTTTTCATAGTATCCCAGATTTCCTGGAAGATTTTATGACAGGAATTTTTTAGATTTAACATTTTTCTTTGACTGCTGTATCACTTACTCTTTAAAGGCTTCTATCATATGTATGTGATTGGATTTAAGTCATTTTCTTGTGCTTCAGTTGTATTAGGATATTCAAGGCTTGGTGTAATAGGATAGTTGTTCTCTGAAGGTGCTGTATTTCCCTGTCACTTGCATTCATCCTTATGCTTGCCTTTAGTCATGTGGTTGTCCATGGATGTTCCTGGTATAGGTCAGAAAGGCAGGTGTAATGTAAATGTTCCTTGTGCAGCAGGCCTCTGGTGGGTGGGTAGCCTTAGGCTGGACCATGGAACCCGGGAAGCAATGCACATCTCAGAGAAACTGGATATGCCCCAGAAGATCTGGTAGGAAGAGGGTTGGTGGCATGGATGGGAAAAGGGTCTACCCTGGCTATGCCTGTTATCAGGAACTGGTGAAGGCAAGAGAAGTAGTGGCTAGACAATGCAGCTGGATTGGGATGGCATGACAGAATGCAGCTCAGGGAAGCTGGACATGCCCCAGAGTACTTGACAGGCAGGGGTTGAGAGTGGAAAGAATGTAACCTCGATGTGCATAGTATAGTAAGTCCAGTGAAGGCTGGCAGAGTGGTGGTCAGAAATGGGGTTAGGGATGGAGGTGAAGACAGTACATAGTTCAGGGTGAGCATACCATTTACAATCATTTTCCTGTATGCCTCTCAAAATATGCTGATAGGATCATATCAAACTCCAGATGTCATTATTTGATTAGTTGCATAGTGCAAAGGTAAAAGAAAAAATAGCTGAGCTGAATATTTTAGACTGCATTATTGATAGTGATTTTTCAAAGTATTTCTAAAGTAATAAATATATAGAAATGGATTTTTGAACAGAAAACTTTTATTTGAATAGATTTGACAATGATTTCCTACAACTTACTATGTTGAGTCAAATTCAAGAAAATTTCAACTTCAATTTCAGCAAAGTTTGTTTTTCTGAGAAAGAACTTTTTGGAAGGGAATCCTTGATAAACCATTTATTAAATTGAAACAGTAATATAAATTGACATGTGGATTGTTTTGCTCTGTATTCAGCTGTTGCTACAGCAAACATCAAATGAAGCAACAATGTGACAAGAATTTCTTCTCATTTTTACAGACTAACTTGTTAATGATTATTTCTATTTTGAATTGTTAATGGTGTATTTTTTTGTTTTGAAAAAAAAATGTCATGGGATCAGGAGTCTTAATTGAAACACAAAAGATCAGGCGAACCTGCCACCTGTGCTAGAGCCAGCCCTGCCACTGGGAGGACATGGCTTCTGATGTCCACTGTTGCAAAAATACTCCTACAGTTGCTTTACAAACCAGAGCATTTTCTGCTTAGTAACAAACATCAGTTTGTCATATGGAAGACACATGAACAAGGGAATAAAACTGGGAAACTTCAAATAAATCCTGTGACCAAGATGACACAATTATCGCTAGTCCAACACAGAAGGAAAAGTGGAAAAGACAGCAATCTGGAATTCTGACAAAAGACTAGTGGCTGATTTGTTGTTGTACAAATATTTATTTTATATCAGAATAAAGCAATCATCTCTGACAAAGGAAATGGTGTATTTTCAGCTCAACATTCCTTCTTCACCACCGTTCAGAAGCACATATTTTTCAGGCTGCCATGTACTTCAGTGGGAACCATGAAAATGATTCCTGATTATTTGGCAGTTGGATAAGGTGATGTGATATATCTTTGGCTATTCATGAGATAGAAAAATTATTTACTCCTTCGTTGTCTTTCTCAAGACTCTGAACAGAATGGAAATGAAGTACTCAATGATGGAGATAGTGTAAAGTTGGCTGTATCCTAGATTAAGTAGACACACATTGGAGTCAACCATTTTTCTGTGATGTGAAAAATGCATCCGTTTTTATTCATTTGGACTTGAGGATCTGTTTTATTTTTTTTTCTTTTTTCTTTTTCTTTTAGTTCTAACTAAAATAACACCTTTAAGCAAAAGTAACAGCAACCGTACTTGCTGCTTGAAGACCATACAATATGTTTTAAGTATCATGCTAAGCAGAATTAAAAAGATTACTTGTGTAATTTTAACAAAATATGTAAAGTAAATGCTACACTTTCATCCTATAAAGTTAGATGCAGATTCGCTGAAGGAGGATTGACTGAAAGCCTCACAGTAAGTAAGCATATCCATAGCCCATTAGCTGACTTTTAAATGCACCTTATTTGCTAAACTACAGCTACCCTAAGGGGTTCATATTTCAATTAGCATTTTTCTTTCTTCATATGCAAATTTTCATTGTTAGAACTTCTTTTGTACAAAAAGCTTTATTTGGATACAATTCACAAGTCAGATAATTTGCTCACTAAAAGAACACACTCTAATGGTTCAGCATGTTCACATTTGTGCCACCATTACCATTATCAGTTTTAGAACAGTTTCTTCATGTACAAAGGGAAATAACAATTTTGTTTAATTATTTCTCATTCTTTCCATCAACCTAGTCTTCCCCTTTTACTTTTTGGCTCAAGAAAAATATTGTTCACTCTACTTATTTTTCTTTATATATTTGCTTATTATGTTTTTATTACAATATTTGCTATATTTATTTTTAATAAGCACAGGAATGCATCAATTGACCAATATAATAAATTCTATGTAAGTATAAAGTTGGCATTTTGTGGCTTCTGAGGAGAAGAAAGTCATTTATATTTGAGGAAGTCGGTCATTGGCAGGTTATCCGTATTCCACTGGATAACTCCACATCCATGAACATATGTGGAGTAGTAATTGGATTAAGTAGTCTATTTTAAAAACTTGAATCATGGCATTGTGAGAGAGATGTGTTAGGTTGGTAGAATAAGGAAGTTAGGAAATATGGGGCAGAAATACTTAGCATGCACGTATACAGTTTTCAAAATGTAAAGAATGAAATTTAAATTTGAAAATTTAGCCATGTACTGGAAAATATCTGGAAGGAATTAGCAGATTTAAAAATATCATGAAAATAAATTGTGTAAAGAATATATTGCCAACTCTCTTGGCATAGATGGAAATGAAGTGCAATTCACAAAATATGATCAAGTCAAAATTATTGATGCGTCATTTATCTAATCTCATTTTTAAAACAAGATCTTGTTAGATTAGAAAAATACAGCACAGTTAATTTCTATAAAGAATGTCAAAGGCACATTCATATCAAAGTAGGATTCTGGTGCTCTTTTATCACAGCTTTAATGTTTGTAGAAACTTCAACAAATACGCATTAGTTGTTTGTTTCTTTAATGCCCACTTTTAATATTTTAGGGATTGACCAGTTTCTACAATGGCTTCCAAGTGCAAAGGAGTTATTAATTTTGCAACCTAACTTTTGTTATTTAGAAGCAATTAATGGTGTGTTTTTAATAAGCATGCCTAATTAGAATTTAAACTGCCATTTTATGTTGTGGTTTGTCTGTAAGGATTTGTGTTTATATCAAGGACATGGATAAATTAATGAAGGGGAATTTCCTATGTATCTTCTACAGTCTGACATAACCACCAGTTCCCATTGATGAGTCCTAAGTGCAGTTTGAGCAATGCTGCAATCATTGGAATATGTGTGTATCCTCCCTAGGGGACTTCTTGGAAGGATAGCACTCATTTGGATGTATAAATTCTGGTTTGTTTGCTTTTATAATGTTCAATTGTTTTTATTCATGAGTCCTCTATGATCTTGTATATCTTTTTAATGCTTATCTGTATGTTTCCTTCAACGTAAATATAGTGTTCTTAAAAATAACTTCAAGCCTGTGCTTTTGGTGTTCTATTCAGGAAGAAGTCTCCTGTGCCAATGAGTTCTAGGGTCTTTCCCACTTTTTCTTCTAGACGGTTTAGTGTGTCTGGTTTTATGTTGAGGTCTTTGATCCACTTGGACTTTAGCTTTGCGCAAGGTGATAAATATGGATCTCTTTTCATTTTTCTGCACACAGATATCCAGTTGGACAAGCACCATTTGTTGAAGATGCTGTCTTTTTTCCACTGAATGGTTTTGGCTTCTTTATCAAAAATCAAGTTTCCATAGGTGTGTGGGTTCATTTCTGGGTCTTCTATTCGGTTCCATTGATCCACTATTCTGTTATTATGCCAATACCATGCGGTTTTTATTACTATTGCTCTGTAGTACAGCTTGAGGTCGGGGATGGAGATACCTCCAGATGATCTGTTGTTGTAGAGGATTGTTTTGGAGATTCTGGGTTTTT
>CM053742.1:32120647-32131632 GCA_028658305.1 Pachyuromys duprasi
TATGGTCTTTGATTGTAGAAACCGTCTCTTACAAGACCCCTGTGCCCTGCTCAGTTTGGTCTTTGTGGAGCTCTAAACATAGTTATTTAAAACATAAAAAATGGCAAAATATTCCAAATGGTTTGGAATTCAGTAGTCTCCTGAAACGTGTAGTTTTCTGTTTAATTTGTTTTTAGGATATATGTATGTGGTTTACATATGTGTATAAATGTTTATATATATATATATATATGTGTGTGTGTGTGTGTATGGACATCAGGGTACAGGTACACATGTGCGCATGTGTGTGAAGAAAAGTGGTTGAATTAGTATGTCTTTATTTTTAACTAATCAATTTAGCCACCTTATATCACAATCATTGCCCCCCCTCCTACTTGACCCTCCATCCACCTTCCCTCTAAACCCCACCCATATCCCCTCAGAAAATGGGAGCTTCCCTCCAACCAATCTATTCCAGGTCATGAAATCACACGAGGACTGAGAATATCCTCTTCTTCCTTGGCCTGGCAAGGCAGTCCTGCCAAGGGGAAGTGATCAAAAAGCATTCAACAGAGCCTTTATTAGAGACAATCCTTTCTACTCTTACTAGGGATCCCACAGGAAAACCAAGTTGCCCATTGGGTATATATGTGTAGAGGGTCTAGGTCTAGTCCATGCATGATCTGTGGTTGGTGTTTCACTATCTGCAAGCCCTTCTGGGCCTAGGTTAGTTGCCTCTGTTGATCTCCTGTGGAGATCCTGTTCCCTCCATATGCTTCTGCCTTACCCTCCTCTCTTCTGCAAGGCTCCCTGTGCTCAACCTCATGTTTGGTTGTGAGTTTCAGCATCTGTTTCTCTTCATTACTTGGTGGGACCTTTCAGAATATACCTGTGTTAGAGTCCCATCTGCAAGCACAGCAGAGAGCTATTAATAGTGTCGGGGGTTGGTTCTCTCCCTTGGTGTGAATCTCAGGTTGGGCCAGGCATTGGTTGGATATTTCCTCAATCTCTGTATTTATTCCTGCGCATCTTGTAGGCAGGATAAATTTTGAGTAGAAGTTTTTTTGTGGATTCGTTGGTGTTCCTCTACTTTCACTAGGTAGAAGTTCTGTCTAATTAGAGGGTGGCCTCTTCAGTCTCCATGACACCTGCTACTAGGGGTCCCAGATAGAGTCACCCCCATATCTTCCCAGGAGCCAAGCCTGTAACAGGTCTCCAGCTGGTATCAGAGATGCCCCAGCCCACACTTTCTGTTCTCTCTGCAAGCCTTTTGCCCTCCTGATCCCATTATCTCCACATCTGACACCGAGTCTCATTATTGTCAGTACACCTTCTTCCTATCCTATTTTTTCTCCTCACCCACTTTCACTGTCTATTCTATTTTCACTTCTGAGTGAGATTCAAACATTCCCTCTTGGGCCCTCCTTGTTACTTAGCTTCTTTGAGTCTGTGAATTATAGTATGGCTATCCTCTACTCTAAGGCTAATATCTGCATATAAGTGATTACATACCATATATGTCTTTCTGGGTCTAGGTTACCTCAGTTAGGATGATGTTAGCATGCTTTTTAAAAACTCTTTTATTTACATTTCTTTTATCTTTTTCTCCATACTTAACCACAACCCTTTTCAGGACTCCAACACCAATTAGAAGGGAGAAAGGGTTAATGGGAGAGGAGCTGCAGTTCTCTTAGTTTCTTCTTGTTGGTTAGGTTCCTCAGGTTCTTTGAAGCCAATCCAATACTCATTTCAGGAAATCTCCAAATTGTTGTTTCACAGCAGCAAGGTGAAGCAGGAGAAGCCTTGTTCTTTCTTGGATCTCTCAGTCTCTGGGCTATGGCATTTATTCTCTCTCCAGAGTCAACATATTTAAACTACCCGCATCTGGCAAAGAACTCCTCCCAGAGCCTGCATGAGACAAATAATGTGCTGCTGTGTACCATCCGAAACAGATCAACATCCCACACCTGGAACCAAATTATGTTTATATCCACACACAAAAAAGAATATCCTCTTTTATGATCTTTTTTAGTTCCATCCATTCGCCTGCAAATTTCCATGTTTTTAATAGTTCAGTAGCATTCCGTTGTGTAAATGTAGCACAATTTCTTTATCCATTCTTCATAAATTGTTCTACTTCTTAATTACTGAGGCAAGGTCTGTTGCTCAGACAAGAGCTCAACAGATCACAGTCTAGTTTGTCCTGTTGTGCTCTTGCATCCATGTTCTGTCCTAGCATTGGGATTGTATACAGGCTACCTTATTCTCTTGCTTTATGTGTTTGCTAAAGTTCCAGACTTAAGTCATCAAACTTGTATATCAAGCACTTAATCGCCACTCTGGAAAGTTACAATCTCAACATTCAACTTATCCAAAACCATTTTTTCCATAACACATATTACTTTTTTTAACAATTTTATTTTCTATTAACTACAGGTTATTTAATTTGTATCCCAGATGTAGCCTCCTCCCGCATTCCCTACCAATTTCCCCCATCCCTCCCGCTTCTTTAAAAGTCCACTGATAGGGGAGGACCTCCTCCCCTTCCACCTAACTCTAACTTATCAGGTCTCTTCAGGACTGGCTGCAATGTTCTCTTCTGTGACCTAGCAAGGCTGCTCCTCCCTCAGGGGGGCAGAGGGGTCAAAGGCCACCCATTGAGTTCATGTCCGAAATAGTCCCTGTTTCCCTTACTAGGGTACTCACTTGGATACTGAGCTACCATTTGCTACATCGAAGCACGGCTTCTAGGTTATATCCATACATGGTCCTTGGTTGGGGAAACAGTCTCATAAAAGACCCCTGTGCCCTGATATATTTGGTCCTTGCAGAGCTCCTGTCCTCTCCAGGTCATACTAACTCCCCCCTTCTTTCATATGATTCCCTGCACTCTGCTAAAGGGTTGATTATGTGTCTTAATATTTGCTTTGATACACTGAAACAACCCATATGTCCCTCAGTTGAGGAATGGATACAGAAATTGTGGTACTTTTACACAATGGAACACTACTCAGCAATTAAAAATGAGGAAATTATGAAATTTGCAGGCAAATGATGGGACCTGGAAACGATCATCCTGAGTGAAGTATCACAAAAGCAGAAAGACACACATGGTATATACTCACTTATATAGACCTATAAGATAGGATAAACATACTGAAATCTGTACACCTAAACAAGATAAACAAGAAAGAGGACCTGGGGTAAGAGGATTAATCCTCACTTAAAAAGACAAATGAGATGGACATTGGATGTTGGAGAAAACAAGTAGCAGGATAAGAGCCTATCACAGAGGGCCTGGGAAAGACTTTACCACATATTTCTTTAAATTATTTTATTTTTTGAGATTATAGTATAATTACATGATAGCCTCCTTCCTTTTTCCTTCCTCCAAACCTTCCCCTTCCCCCTTACTCCTTTTTATTCTTTCAATTTCATTGTCTTTTTGTCATAAATTATATAAAGTATATAAATAATATAAATTATAATAGATATAAATTATTATATAAATTATGTTATTATAAATTATATATCTTAAATGCATAAATACAACCAGCTAAATCTATATAATGTTATTTATATTTGTTTTCAGGACTGATCATTTTGTATTAGGTAACTAAATGGTATGCCTTTCTCTGGGAAACAATATTCCTCCCACTCCCGGCTGATTTAGTAAAATGGAAGTTGTATATTCTTTTCTAAGATCAATAATTTCACCTGCCTGGCTAAATTGTTTAGGTTTCCAGTACCGGGAAAAAGAATTCCTCTTAAATACAACTGGTGAGTTGTAGGTTAGTGCCAAGTTTGGTTACTGCCAAGGTACTGCCACTATTGCACCCTGGTTGTTTTGTTTTGTTTTGTTTTTTGTTTTGTTTTTCAGGTTTCATGGTGTCAGAGCTTGGTTGGAGCATTTGTTGACTCCCTCATTTGAAAGTTTGCATGTTATTTTTCAGTACCACGAATAAAACATATTTCCTATTTCTATTGATCTTCCTTCCTCCCTTGCCACAAGATCCAGATTTGTTGTACTTCCTTAGAATCACTTTCTCTGTTCATAGTCATCATTCCTTCATTTGCTAATTTTATCTACTCTTTTACTATCATTCTTTTCATATAGAAAGCACTTTAGGAGGGATGTGGGTAGGTTGTACACACACACACACACACACACACACACACACACACACACACACACACAAAGAGATGCTTGTCCCAAAGCATTCTAAACCCTATAAACACAAGATGCTGAACTCCTCCTATCCATATTGGAGTCTCAGATTCCACTTGAAGTTTAGAGATGCTAAAGTCAATTATCAGACACAGAGTAAGCTAACACAAACATATTCAAATATACTGGGTATTTTATAAACTCATAAAAGTTTCATAAAATTTCAGACATTTGTTCTGTATATCCTCATTATATTACCCAAAGTTTAGTTCACTTATTCTTTTAGATTACACACCAAAGGAAAATCTTAATCTCTTCTACAAATATTAGTGCAAGCCATTAATTTTCACATTCAGCAGGTAACTTGGAATTGTTCCAGCTGTGAGGCACATAATCCTGGTAAAATATAAAAACAAAGCAAAGAGCAGACTCAGCATATTTACATACTCCAGTGAGACTTGTGATTCGTTTTATTTTATGGCTCTACTAAAGTTATAAATGGTATAATTTTTTCTATTTTTGTATGAACATTTGTATTTATATGTATATATCCATATTTAATCATTGCCTATTATTTATGCCCCCTATGAGAAATATTTTCTTATCTCTAAATGTCATTATCAAATGGACTTACAAAATTGCATAAAGTTTTGTATTTTAATTGGTTTAAAAATAGTAAACCTGGGTGTGCTTTAAGGGGAGCCACAAAACCTTTGACCCAAAATTTGTCCTGGGTAGAATATGTCAAGTGCTAAATATGAAGCAAAAATTGAGGGGATGAATTAGTTGTCTCTGCTGGTTTTCTTATGAGGTTCCTGTCTCCTCCAGGTCCTTCCATATTTCCTCCACATTTCCACAGTATCCTATGAGCTCTGCCCCTATGCTTGGATGCAAGTCCCAGCCTATGTCCAGATATGGTGCTGGCTGGAGCCTCCCAAGTGATAGTCTGGAAACATAGCAGAGCATCATTAATAGTGTCAGAGGCTGTCTCTCTACTGTGGGGTGGGTGTCAAGTTGGGACAATTATTGGTTGGACTTCCCCTCAATATCTGTTCCCTCTTTATCCCTGCAATTCTTGTAGGCAGGGTAATTTCGGGATCAAAGGTTTTGTAGGTGGGTTTTTGTTCCACTCCTTCCACTAGTGCTGAATGGCTAAGGAGGTGATCACTTCAGTCTTCATGCCCCCCACTCTCTTTAGGAGTCTTAGCTAGAATCATGCCCATGTCCTCCCAGGAATTTACCCTGTTACTGGCCTCCAGCTTTAACAAAAAGATGTCTCCCATTAGTTTACCTTCCTGTTCCCAGCCCTCTCACCTTCAACCTCTGTTATCCTCACATCTGATTCCAACCCTTGTGTCCCTCTTCATTCCATGTTCTTCCCAGTTCCCTTTCTTTATCTACTTCTGCTATTTTTTCTATGTCCCCTTCTGAGTGATATTCTGGCACCCTCTCTTGGGCCATCCTTGTTACTTAGCTTCTTTGGGTCTGTGGATTGTAGTATGGTATCCTGCACTATAGGTCTAATATCTGCTTTTAAGTGAGTACATACCATGTGTCTCTTTCTGGGTCTGGGTTACCTTATCTTTTCCAATGCGATGGGGGATTTCAGAGACTGAGATATCAACTAAGGGGCATGCAAGATCTGGACCCTTTGCACACATGTACCAGATGGGCACATTGGTCTTCATATGGGGTGCCTGGTGAGTGGACAGGGGTTGTTGTTTATAGCTCTATTTCTTGTTTTTTTGGGGGGTGGGTCATTTCCCCTGGCAGGGCTGCCTTGCCTGGCTTCAGGGGATAAAGATAGGCTCAGTATTTATATGATTTGATGTGCTGGGAAAGGTTGATATAGCCAGAAGGGCTTCCCTTTTCTAGGGAGAAAGGGAGTCAGGAACAGCAAAGGGGAAAACGGGGGACTGGGAAGAGATAAGTGAATGGCCACTCTTAGAATGTGAAGTACATAAACTGAATATTTTAAAAAAAGAAACAAACAAACAAAAAAGAAATGAAGGGAATGGCCAACTAATGAATAGTCCAGCTTGAGACACATATGTGGGGGAGCCCACACCTGACACTCTTAATGATATTCTGCTACACTTTCAGGCAGGAGCACAGTATAACTGTTATCAGAGAGGCTTCACTCAACAACTGATGGGAACAGATGCAGGGACCCACAGCCAAATGTTAGGTCAACCTTTGGGAATCCTGTGGAAGAAGATGAGAAAGGACTGAAGGAGTCAGAGAGGTCAAGGATACCACAAGAAAATATAAATAATGAAATAACTTGGGCCCACAGTGTGGCTTACAGAGACTGAATTGCCAACAAGAGAGCATGCAAGAGATGTTGTGCACATTTGTAAGAATGTGGGACTCCTAACAGCAGGATCAGGTGCTGTCTCTGACTCTGTAGTCTGTTTTGAATTCCTTTTACCTAACTGGGCCTCTTGACTCATCTCAATCGAAGAGAAGCATAATCTTACTGTAATTTGATATGCCATGGCTGGTTGGTACCCATAGGAGACCTCTCCTTTTCTGAGGAGAAATGGAGGAGGGGAAAGGGAGGAGGAAGGAAGGGAAAGGGAGGGGCTGAAAAAGGAGAAAGGAAGGGAAGCTGTGATCAGGATCTGAAACAGAAAATTAATATAAAAAAAAGAAAGGAAGAAACATAAAAGTAGTAAAAAAGACAAATAAGATACTTCATCCAGTAAAGGTATTTTCTGCCAAAACTGACAACCTTAATTCAATCCCAGGGACCTACATGATAGAAGGAGAGAATGAACCCTTTAGAGTTTTTCTCTAGTCTCAACACACCGTATGCACAGACCCCAGAAAGAGAGAAAATTGAGGTGAGGCTCTCTCACTTGTTATGGCTGGCCTAGAACTCATTATGTAGACCAAGCTTGTTTTCAACTCATAGATATCTGGCTGCCTCAGCCTCTTGAGTACTAAAATTAAATGTGTATAGCTTCATACCTGCATTTTTTACAATAAAATTGATGATACATCTTTTGTAAATTAAAGGTGCTTAAAGTTCCCAGCATTATTAACGCTGTGATTCTAATATATTCTTTTTTATTTTTAAATGTTTAATTAAGTATCATTTATTCACTTTTTATCGCCACTGCAGCCCTTCATTCACTCACCCCAGTCCCATTGACCCTCTTTCTTCTCCTATATGCCCTTTACATTGTCCCTTCACATAAGGGAGGACCTCCTCCACTTCTACCTGAGCCAAGGTCTCATCAAAGCTGGGTGCATCACCTTCCTCTGTGGCCTGGCAAGGCTGCACCCTCCAAAAGGAGGTGAACAAAGAGCTGGCCACTGAGTTCATGTTAAACACAACGCCTGCTCCACTTACTATGGAATCCACTTGGAAACTAAGCAGCCTAGGGGATTCCTTTGAACAAGGAATCTAGGTCCTCTCCATGGTCCTTGTTTGGAGTTTCAATCTCTAAAGCACCCCCTCCCCCTGGGCCCAGATATTTTGGCTCTGATGGTCTGCTTGTGGAGTTCCTGTTCCCTTCTGTTCTTTCTATCTCTTTCTTATTCCGCAAGGTTTCCTGCATTTTGACCAAAGTTTGGCTATGGGTTTCAGTATATCCTTGGATACCCTGGTGGGTAAAGAAAAAGAGTTTGTTAAGGTAACTAAAATACTTTAAATTTGTTTAATTACTTGAATAATTATCTAATGAAACATTTACTAGTTCTGTTCTAAAAAATACTATTATATGTTCTGGGTTGTTTATCATAATGAAAAATATACTATACAGGATAAAATAAGAATTCCTGTTTTTGATATGAAGAGCCAAATTGGCAGAGTGTGCTACTTAGAAGAGTCATAGCAGGAAAGAAGAACTTATTTTAAGGACAGTATTAGAGGGAAAACTCTAAATTTTTTGAGAAACAATAGCAACACTTAATAGTTCCGAGAATCAGAAATATAAATTTGGACAAAGAACAATTCAGGCCTTTAATCTGGTCTCCACATTCAGTAGCATGGAGACCACTGGCTAATATCTAAGTGGAAAAAGCCCAGTAACCCTGATCATAGCAGCATGCTGAAAACCTCAGCTTCAATAAGTATCTATAGTACTTGCAAGGTTTAGAACCAGTTTGCAAGCTTACTCCTTTAAATTCAACTCTTCATCTATGGGGGCGGTATTTAGTTTGGACCTGCTTAACCTTTAAAATTCCAACAACTACAAACAACACAGTTATGCATCATGTAGGATTAAGAGTTGTCAGTTCAGTATTTTAACTTTCCAGCAGCAATTGTTTTTTATGCACCTTACTGTATGGAATATAGCCCACTGAAAATCATATACCTTCAAGTCAGTGGCCAAAGACTCATCTATGAGAGAGATGAGAATTAGGAGAGGTATCTTTTTAACTCACCAATCTAGAACTATAGTCATTTTTGCAAAATACCATCTTCAGTGGAAAAAATCTTCAAAAAAATAAGAAGGAAAAATAAGGAAAAGAGAAAGAAAATAAATCTCTGAAATAGAGGACAAGAATTGTGAAATAATATTAATATAGTCAGACAAAACAAAAACAGTTACAGAAATAAATAGAATTAAACTTGTGTAACCAATATGGTTGCTCTATAGTACAGCTTAAGATCAGGGATGGAGATACCTCCAGATGATCTGTTATTGTAGAGGATTGTTTTAGCAATTCTGTGTTTCTTGTTATTCCATATGAAGTTGAGATGTTTTTCTTTCAAAGTCTGTAAAGAATTGTGTTGGTAATTTGATAGGAATTGCATTGAATCTGTTGATTGCTTTTGGTTAGAGGGCCTTTTTTACTGTGTTAATCCTGCCAAGCCATGAGCATGGGAGAGCTTTCCATATTCTGATATATTCTTCTAATTCTTTCTTCAGAGACTTGAATTTTTTTTTTTCATACTAATCTTTGACTTGCTTGGTTAGAGTCACACCAAGGTGCTTTATGTCCTTTTTGGCTATTGTGAAGGGTGTTGTTTCCCTCATTTCTTTCTCAGCCCTTTTTTCTTTTGTATGAAGGAGGGATACTGATTTTTTTGAGTTAATTTTGTACCAAGCCACTTTGCTGAAGATATTTACCTGTTGTAAGAGTTCACTAGTAGAATTTTTGGGGTCACTCAGGTATACCATCATATCATCTGGAAATAGTGATACTTTGACTTCTTCCTTTCCAATTTGTATTCCCTTGATCTCCTTTAATTGTCTTATTGTCCTAGCAAGGACTTCAAGAACTATGTTGAAGAGATATGGAAAGAGTGAGCAGCCTTGCCTTGTCCCTGATTTCAATGGGATTGCTTTAAGTTTCTCTCCATTTAGTTTGATGTTGGCTATAGGCTTGCTGTATATTGCCTTTATTATGCTTAGGTAAGTGTCTTGTATCCCTGATCTCTCCAATACTTTAAACATGAATGGATGTTTGATTTTGTCACATAATTTTTCAGCATCTAAGGATACTATCATGTGTTAATTTTTTTCTTTAAGTTTGTTAATATGGTGGATCACATTGACAGATTTCTGTATATTGAACCACCCCTGCATATCAGGGATGAAACCTACTTGGTCAATTGGATGATATCTTTGATGTGTTCTTGTATTCGGTTTGCATTTTTATGACTGAGTCAGGCCCACTGATCTAATGTTAGGCATTCTTAGTACAGCAAAACATACAAGAGAAAGAATGGGTAACTAAAGCAGAAACAAAATGGAATAGTATTTAATTATTAAAATTAGATAAATCAATTTTCTAAAAGTTTAATTACTCTCAGAATAATAAAATCAAGCATTTGACATTTTTAGATCTGTCATGTCCAAACCTGAAGAAATATTTATTTGCTACTGAGTTGCATCATTAGGGCCTATCATCAGAGAAAATTATGGACTTACACCTAAGCTATTAATGTATAGACAGATATTTGAGTTATACAGTTCACAAGGATGGGCTTGGACCTTTTTTGAGGCAAATAGTACATAGAGAAGCCATAAGTTATAACAATATTTTCCAGAAGGATGAATGGTGGTGAATTTAAAATCCCAATGTCATGTAAAATATAATCTTAACTTAATTTCAAACAATAAACATCCTTCCTTATTTTGAACATTTATGCATATTTTTGAATATTTATTGAAAAGTTATGCAAATAACTACAAGTCTCATTTTAAGAACACTATTAAGCTGTGGGTATTATTTACGGTTAAGGACAAGAGAGATTTCTGCATATTTAATTCTAAAGGTACCATTAATTATTTTGAATTTTTAACATCAAATAATACAAAAGCTATCATATTTTATATGACGTAAAAGAAATGTGTTTTATTCCTACGATCGGTAATTCATCAGATTATAATTTTTTCTAAGTATTTTAAAAAAGCTAACAAGTATTTGTATCTATAGAATAGGACTAACAACTATAACTATGATCATATAGAGCTTTCTAACATAAATATTTATTGCATTGAGAGTTCTCAAATTGAGCAGGTGATAATAGCAGGCAACTAAAACCCCTACCTTTGGATGAAGTGCTTCTTTTTTTATTGTATTTTGTTTCTTTTTTTTAATTTATTTATTTTTATCTCAATCACAGGTTAGGTACTTTGAATCCCAGGCGTAGCTCCCTCCCTCAGTCCCTCCTACCCTCCCACTCCCTCCCTCATCTTCCTCCTCCCCGCCCCCTCCAAGTCCACCAACAGAGGAGGACCTCCTTCCCTTCCATCCAACCCCAGCTTATCCTGTCTCCTCAGGGCTGGCTGCAATGTCCTCCCCTGGGATCTAGCCAGACTGTCACTCCCAGGCTTGTATGGGGGAGGGTCAAAGAGTCAGCCATCAAGATCATAAC
>CM053742.1:32132132-32155687 GCA_028658305.1 Pachyuromys duprasi
ATTACAAATAAAGCAGCCACGAACATGGTTGAGCAAATGTCCTTGTTGTGTACTTGAACATCTTTTGGATATATGCCTAAGAGTGGTATAGCTGGGTCTTGAGGAATCACTATTCCTAATTGTCTAAGAAAGCGCCAAATTGGTTTCCAGAGTGGTTGTAGAAGTTTGCATTCCCACCAGCAATGGAGGAGGGTTCCTCTTTCTCCACAGCCTCTCCAACATGCGTTGTCACTAGAGTTTTTGATCTTAGCTATTCTGGAGGGTGTAAGGTGAAATCTCAGAAATAATGGTTTCTTGTAAACCATTATTGATTGCAATGGTCCTTTTTATCTTATGAACTAGTGTTATAATTAAATAGTAACTTTTACTATGCTGATAAGTATAAACCCAAATGTTACATTTTGCTAAAGTTTTATATGATCTTATGATTATTATATTTTTAAGTACCTGTGTTATTGGCTCATTCTAATGGAGTGACACAAATATTAAAGATACCTACATGGTAAACATAGGTTCTACTTAATAAGGTTATCAGTAATTGAAAACCATCATCATTGGTTATTTTAGAGGTGTCTACATTCAACTGAGATTGTATAGTTACATGTATGTAAATGAATATTTGCATAAAGAATCACTGTAAATTTTATTAGATGATAATGTTATTGCTATTAAAATCATGTTGTACATAATTCATACTACATAGTATGTAAAGTGTGTATTTTGGTGGGATTTTCAATACTCGTTGAATTGAATCTTTACTAACCTGAATGTTATCTTATATATCCTTCTCTCACTTTAAATATCAATATATAAATTGAACAAACAGGTTCCCATGAACCCTTTACTGTCTTCCCCAAATATTAAGAATGGAAATTTACCAAAATAGAAGCACTAATATATTATTATTCAAAGGTCTAACTGAAATTTAACCAGCAGTTTATTAATGTGCTCTATCTAAGCCAAGAATCAAATTAGGAATTCACAAAAATCAATAGCAATTAAGAATTAGGGACTAAAACTATGAAGATTTTTCCTAATGCAGGTCTTCTCAGGCATTTTGTCATTATTTTATTCAATTTTCCTTTTGGTTTCATTTCTGAGATGGAGTCTGTTTATATAGCTCAGATTGGCTTTCAACTTCCTAGGTAGCTCATTCTAGCCATTATCTTAGAGCTATCCTTCTGCTCCATGATTCTTTGATAATAAATGACCAAAAGTTCCTGTCCTGTTCTTGTTTTCTCCCTCTTCACATGTCTGTCCCATGTGCCTTTCAGAATGAAACTTGAGGGCCTTTCCCAGGGTCTTCCTTCTTGATTAGCTTCCTTAGGTGTACTGATTTTATTATGATTATCCTATTGTGTATGTCTAATACCCACTTATAAGTGAATATATACCATGTGTGTGTTTCTGCTTCTCTGATACCACACTCAAGATGATCTTTCCTAGACCCCACCAGTTGCCTGCACATTTCATTATTTCCTTGTTTTGAATTGTTGAATAATATTTCTTTGTTTAAATGGGCCACAATTTCTGTATCCATTCCTCCGTTGAGGGACATCTGGGTTGTTTCCAGCTTCTGGCTATTACAAATAAAGCTGCCATGAACATGGCTGAGCAAATGTCTTTGTTGTACAATTGAGAATTTTTTGGATAAATGCCTAGGAGTGGTATAGCTGGATCTTGAGGTAGCATTATTCTTAATTGAATGAGAAAGTGCCAGATTGATTTACAAAATGGAGGGCCTCTGAAAGATTCTACCCAAGAGGCTATCAAAACATATGCTGAGACTCATAGCCAAATTTTGGCAGAATTGAGACAATATTATGAAAGAAGGGGGGAGAGAAAGACCTGGAGGGGTGAGAAGCTCCCCAAGGAGAACAACAGAACCAAATAATCTGAGCACAGGGTTCTTTTATGAGACTGATTCTCCAAACAAGGACCATGCATGGAGATAACCTAGAATCCCTGCAAAGAGGTAGCCCATGGTAGCTCAGTGTCCAAGAAGGTTCCCCAGGAACAGTCACTATCTGTGACTTACACTCATGGGCTGGCTCTTTGATCACCTCCACCTGATGGGGGAGCAGACTTACAAGTCCACAGAGGAAGACAACAAAGTCCTGATGAGACCTGATAGACACAGGTCAGATGGAAGGGGAGGAGGACCTCCCCTATCATAGGACTGGGGGAGGGGCATAGGAGAAGAAGAGGGAGGGAAGATGGGATTGGGAGGGGATAGAGGAGGTGGCTACAGCTGGGATGCAAAGTGAACAAATTGTAATTAATAAAAATAAAAAATTAAAAATGATCAAAAGCAAGCACAATGGCTCACACCATTATTTTAATAAACTATTATTTTCTTGAATTTGACTCCTTAGTATTCTTTCTTTCTTTCTTTCTTTCTTTCTTTTTTTAATATTAGTTACAGTTTATTAACTTTGTATCCCAGGTGTATCCCACTCCCTCATTCTCTCCCATTCACACCTTCCCTCTCTCATCTCCTCCCTGGCCCTTTCCAAGCCCACTGATAGGGGAGGACCTCTTTCCCTTTCATCTGACCATGGTTAATCAGGTATCTTCAGGACTGGCTGCAAAGTCCTCCTTTGTCACCAGTAGAGCTGCTCCTCCCTCAGGGGAGGAGGAGGTCAAAGAGCCCACCATTGAGTTCATGTCAGAAATAGTCCCTCTTCCCCTTACTAGGGTACCTACTTGGATACTGAGCTACCATGAGCTATATCTGCGCAGAGGTTCTAGGTTATAATCATACATGATCCTTGGTTGGAGAAACAGTCTCATAAAAGACCCCTGTGCCCAGATATATTTGGTCCATTTGGAGCTCTTGTCCTTTTCAGATCATATTAACTCCCCCTTCTTTCTTATAATTCCCTGCACTCAGCAAAAGGTTTGGTTATGAGTCGAAGTATCTGCTTTGAGGTATCTTAGTATCTGCCTTTAGAGGCCCTCTGTGGTAGGCTCCTGTCCTGTTGCTTATTTTCTCCTACATCCAATGTCCATCCCATTTGCCTTTCTAAGTGAGGATTGGTCATCTCCTTAACGATGTATGATCTACACCTGTGTCAGAACCACATTAAATAATAATAATAAATAATTGTTTCATTTGGAGTAGATTAGATCAAGATTAAACCCATTTTTCAGTTTTTTAATTATTTTATTATAAATTACAATTTATTCATTTGTATTCATCTGTAGCCCCTCCCTCTTTACCTCCCAATCCCACCCTCCCTCATATCATCCCATGCACCTACCCAGGATACTGGAGGTCCTCCTCCCCTTCCCTCTGACCCTAGTCTATCATGTCACATCAGGACTGGCTGCATTGTCTTCCTCTGTGGTCATGTAAAAGTGCTCCCCATTCAGGGAGAGGTGATCGAAGAGCCAGAAACTGAGTTCATGTCAGAGACACTCCCTCTTCCCATTACTAGGGTTCCCACTTGGACACTCAGCTGCCATGGGCTACCTCTTTGCATATACTTTGATACCTTGCTGGGTAGTCTTTCAGAGACCCTCTGTGGTAGGCCCTTTCTTGTTCCCTGTTTTTTCCCTCTTCCGATTTCTATCCCTTTTACCTTTCTGAGCGAGGATTGATCATCTTACCCATGGTCCTCCCTCTTGATTAGCTTCTTTAGGTGTACAGATTTTAGTAAGCTGCTATGAACATGGTTGTGCAAATGTCTTTGTTGTGTACTTGAGCATGTTTTGGATAAATGCCTACAAGTGGTACAAGTGGAACTTTATGTAGCACTATTCCTACTTATCTGAGAAAGCTCCAGATTGATTTCCAAAGTGGTTTAACAAGTTTACATTCTCACCAGCAATGCAGGAGGGGTCCCCTTTCTCCACAGCCTCTGTGTTGTCACTTGAGTTTTTAATCTTAGCCATTCTGATGGGTCTAAGATGAAATCTCAGGGTTGTTTTCATTTGCATTTCCCTGATGACTAAGGACATTACCATTTCTTTAAGTGTTTCTATGCCATTCACTATTCCTTTATTGAGGATTCTCTGTTTAGCTCTGTGCCCCGTTTTTAAAAATTGGGTTACATGATGTGTTGCTTTTTAACTTCTTGTGTTCTTTACATATTCTGGACATTATCTCTCTGTCAGATATACCATAAGTGAAGATCTTTTCCCAGTCTGTAGGCTGTCTTTTTTTCTGATGACAGCGTCTTTCTTTTACAGTGATGAATATGGATCTATTTGCATTTTTCTTCATGTAGATATCCAGTTGTTGAAGATAAGGTCTTTTTTTTTTCCATTGTATTAAGCCCAAATTTAAATTATCTTTTTATTTCTGTGCCTTCCATTTGTCTTTTTCATGCCTGTTTCTTTGTTATGTTTTGTGTGTATCTGATCTGTCTGTCCCTCGTGTCTATGCAGAATGTTCTGCTCTGCGTTTATTTTACAGCAAGAAATCATGGTTGCTGAAACAAAGAAGGCTTCATTTCTATAGAAAATATATTACTGTTTTACAAGAGTAGAAGTTATATTACTCACCTAAAGTGACCCAGAATAACACTCAAACGCTGAAACAGATTTTATCAGTTTATATACACATGTTGCTTTATGGAATTTTTCTTTTATATAATGTTATTTTCAATCTGTTGATTGTTTTTCTGATTACAGGAACACACATATGCACTTATACATTATTCTGGGCCAGAAGTATAGAAAAGTATATAATTTAAAATTAAAGGTTTACATTTAGCTTAGGGTGTAAATGCTTACTACATGAGCAGTCTAGGGCATAGTAAGATTTGTGGTATTATTACTTTTTTACTTGACCTCTGTGTTTTATTAATTTTTTAATTTATTATTTTATATTTATTACAATTTATTTACTTTGTATTCCAGAAGTAAAAACCTCCCTCATCCTCTGCCAATTCCACCTTCCTCCACTCTTCTCCTCCCTTGCCCTTCCCCCAGTCTGGCATTATTTTCTTAAGAGCAAATTAAACTTTAATAGGTTGAATACATAGTAGAGAAACATTGAGTATATAGTTTTAAATGGTCTCAAGGCATATTATTAACTTGTTTGCCAAGTCCAGCAAAAATTCAGTTCCTTAAGGTAGGACTTGTTTTGAAAATTTAAAAAAAATCTATTATCATATGCACATACTGCTCCAGCTCTATAGGTTTCCTGTTCATGACATCACTTTAGAAATGCTTTGCTCATTAAGATTAATATTAGTGTTCATCATTGTTTGAAGTTTACTTACTGTGTTAATATAGGCACAACGTTTTGTCATTTTTGATGGAGATATTTCAGATTTTGAAATTATTTTTTAAATTTACAAATCCTATTTGTCTATTTTATATACCTTTATATGTTTACATATATGAGTATGTCAAAATACTGTCTCTATAACTGTATATGGATGTTATAAATAGAAAGCATACTCTTTTGGTACTTTAAGTGAGCATAGACTCATCAGTAGTGGTCAATTGGTGGAAATATTTTAGGAGGATTAGGAGGTATAATCTTATGTCACTGGGAAGGGGTATGTTTTGATGTTTCAAAAATCTAAACCAATCCCAGTTTGCTGTCTCTTATTTCCAACTTCCTGCTTGCAGATGAGATTAAAGCTCTAAGCTACTATGCCAAAACATTGTCTGTCTGCTTGTTGCAACACTTTCTGCCATTATATTCAAGGGCTCAGCCTTTGAAACTATAAGCAAACCTCATGTAAGTAGTTTCTTTTATAAGTTGCCTTAGTTATTTGGTTTCTTCGTATCAATAGAAAAGCAGCTAAGATAACTGTACATTGTAGATACATATGTACATGCATGTATATATCAATGCACATATGTTATTTATTTGTATATGAACAGATATGCTATATATTTAATATTTAGAGAAAACAGACATACAAAGAACACTGGTTTCTGTTTTATATATTAAGAACTGTATATACTCACTTATAAGTGGGTATCAGCCATGCAACACAGGATAATCATATTACAATCCACAGAACCAAAGAAGATAAGTAACAAGGACTCTAGGTAGAATGCTTAGTTCTCATGTAAAAGGGCAAAAATAATAGATATTGAATGTGGTTGAAGAGAGGGAATATGAGAGGAGCCTTCCACAGCTGTTATTTGAAAAACTCTACCCAGCAGAGGATCAAAACAGATGAGGACACTCACAGCCAAACTTTGTTCAGAGAACAGGGAGTTTTATGGAAGAGTGTGCGTGTTTGGGGGTTGGGGAACACTGCACAGGGGAGGGGAATAGAAGGACTGCAATAAGACAGGAGCTCCACAAGAAGACCAACAAAGTCTAAAATTCTGTGCCCAGGGGGCGCTACAGAGACTAATGCACTATCCAAGGACCATGCATGAAGAGGACATGGACCTCCTGCTCACATGCAGCCAATAGACAGCTTAGTCTCCATGTAGGTCACTTAGTGAGGGCCCGAGTTGTCTCTGACATGAACTCTGTTTCCTGGTCTTCATTCACTTCCCCTGGGCAAGGAGGTCTAGCCAGTCCACAGAGGAAGAGGATTCAGGCAGTCCTGATGAGACTTAATAGGCTAAGGTCAGTCGGTAAGTGAGGAGGACTGCCCATTTCTGAGATATAGGGTATGAGAATGGAGGAAAGAGTGGGGGATGGTAGAGCTAGGAGGAGATGAGGGAGGAAGCTTCAATTGGGTTGTAAAATGAATAGATTAATTTTAAAAAGACAAAAAATAAGAATTGGTATTTTTTGCAGTACTGGGAATGAAGACAGAATCTCATGCCATTTGGTGAAGTAAATACTGCTGTGCTTTATAATTAATCTCATAAAGACAAATGTAACAGATTTACTGTTACAAAGGGTTCCTAGATTTTATACAGATTCACAAAATTATGGTATATGTATAACATATATATATGTATATATATACACACACATTATACACACACATACACACTCTATGTAAGACACTGGTTCTAAATCTGCAGATTGTGAGTCACATATCAGATATCCCGCATATCAGATAGTCTCATTATGATTCAAAACATTAGCAAAATTTGTGTTAAGAAGTAGTAATGAAATAATTTTATGCTTAGGAGTGCCACAACATGGTGATCTGCAATAAAGAGTTGCAGCATTAAGAAGGTTGAGAAGCTCTGCTTTAAGAGAACAAGGATGACTCACTGGAGAGAGTAATATGAGGTAGGAAAAGTGGAGGAATATGGAAAGAATAGACTCAAAATAAAAATGTATGCATGTAAAAATATTCTTATATATCACAGTAACATAAAAATATAAATAACATAATTAATCAATTAAAAGCCAATTCAAACGTATCCCACAGATAGTTTCATCTCACTTTGTATCTTTATTGTCTTTCATGTTTAGACTTATGAGCCACATAAATTTATTTTTTAGTATGTTTGAGTTAAGAATTATTGTGCATTTCCCCACCTATAGTTCCAGAACTATCTAATAGAAAAAAAAAATGCTTCAGTTCCTCCATTAGTTCTGTTTGGCCGTATTATTAAAATTCAATCTATATCATAATTGGTGGATTAATGTTTGAATTTATTTTATTGTCTTTTTTATGACAGTGTCTTCCAACCTTAACTAGCTAGAAACTTTCGTTGTAGATCAAGTTGGCCTCAAACTGGCAGTAGATCATTTCCCAGGTACATGCCTTGTTATAAGTCTGTCAGTGTACCAATATTGCAGTATCTCTGTAAGTTCGATTCTAAGTTTTCAATTGCTTTCTTCTTTTCAAGTTTTACTAATTTTGTCCTTCCATACAAATTCTAAAATACAATTCTATAAATTGGCTGTCATTTTTATAACATATGCTGGGGTTCTTATGTCAATATTAAAACCTTCAATATTTGACCATGGTGGATATTATCACTTATTATTTTTCCATTTTATTTTGTAATTTCAGCTTAGAGATCTTTAACATTATTGTGAAATATATCCACAACTATTATACTTTGTTTTGGTATT
This sequence comes from Pachyuromys duprasi, assembly GCA_028658305.1. Classification (NCBI taxonomy): domain Eukaryota; kingdom Metazoa; phylum Chordata; class Mammalia; order Rodentia; family Muridae; genus Pachyuromys; species Pachyuromys duprasi. Next base: position 32,140,099 of record CM053742.1, read on the forward strand.
GAAAATAAAACTCTAAAATGTATTTTATAATTATTTGATGGTCGCAATAAGAAACAGGGTTGGTTTTTTTTTTTCTAATTAAATATGTTTCTGAAGACCTTGATATTTTCTCTCACTTTAGTGATTTTCTTATAAATCTATTAGAAATTTTTATTTAAACAATAATAGAGTTTACAAACACAGAAAACATAGCTGTTTATCTCAATCAAGTATACTGCCTTGGCTCCAATTGAATGATAAATAAAAATAAAAGGAATGAAGATCATTACCTTTTTACATAGCTCTGTCTTTTACAAACTCTTTAATTTTTAAATGCCTCAATATCATTGAATATTAGTTTCTTCACCTTTAAGAATTAGGAATAGTGTTACCTCATTACCCAGCTATACCACTCCTAGGCATATATCTGAAATATGCTGAACTAAACAAGGACATTTGTTCAACCATGTTTTTAGCAGCTCTGTTTGTAATAGACAGAATCTGGAAATAACACAGATTTCCCTCAACTGAGGAATAGACACTGAAACTGTGGCTTAGGAAGACCACTTATGCAACTCTAGTATGTACATCACGGGAATAACCAACCACTTTCGAATTGCTTTTAAATCCTGCTGCACAAAATGGAACTCATACCTGCCTAAGATCATATGTCTACACAACTAGTAGGTCCTAGCAAAGAAACTATTACTATTTTGCTGATTAACTGACATAGTATTAAAAATTATTTTTTACTATAAATTAAACATACTAAAATCTGTACACCTAAGGAAGCTAACCAAGAAGGAGTTCTCTGGCTAAGATACTGAATCTCTACTCAGAAAGGCAAAGAGGATGGACATCAGAGAAGGGAGAAAATGGAACAGGACAGGAGCCTACCACAGAGGGCCTCTGACAGGCTCTACTCCGCAGGGTATCAAGGCAGATATTGAGACCCATAGACAAACTTTGGGCAGGGTACAGGGAATCTTATGAAAGAAGTGGGTGATAATAATACCTGAAGAGATCATGAGCTCCACAAGGAGAGCAACAGATCCAAAAAGTCTGGGCACAGAGCTCTTTTCTGAGACTGATACTCTAGCCAAGGACCACTCATGGAGATGTCCTGAAATCCCTGCCCAGAGGTAGCCTATGGCAGTTCAATATCCAAGTGGCCTCCAAAGTAATGGGGACAGGGACTGTCTTTGACATGAACTGATTGGCCTACTCTTTGAGCATCTCCCCGTGAGGGGTGAGCATCCTTACCAGGCCACAGAAGAAGACAATGCAGCCACTCCTGATGATACCTGATAAACTAGGATCAGAGGGAAGGGGAGGAGGACCTCCCTTTTCAGTCGACAGGGAGAGGGACAGTGGTGGGGAAGACGGAGGATGGGATTGGGAGGGGAGTAAGGAGGGAGGTACAAGGGGGATACAAAGTGAATAAACAGTAATTAATAAAAATAAAAAATAAATAGAAAAAACTTGAGTAACACTCTTAAATGAACAAATGATTGCTTTATGGGAATTTTAAGAGAGCAAGGACAAAATGAAAAGGCATTGAAATCTTACTTCATAAAGTAATAGCTATAATAATTCTGAATCATCAAAGATATATGAATACCTAGATTCAAAGAGCTTAAAAATCCTAAACAGATTTTACTAAACACACCTTCACAAAATTTAAAAATTAAAAACATAATACAAAGAAATATGAAAACAATAAAAGCATCAAGTCATGTATAAGGAAAGATACATCAGATTTATAGCAGATATATTAGTAAAAACTTAATGCATCATAAAAGATTGAGATACATTCATGATACCAAGGAAAAGGATAATCCAGAATATTATATTAACCACAATTATCATTTGAAGCTAAAGGGGAAATTGTATTTTTTAATTTTTTTATTAATTACACTTTATTCACTTTGTGTAACCCCTGTAGTTTCCTCCCTCCTCCCCTCCCAATTCTTCCCTTCCTCCTCCTTCTCTACCCATGCCCATCCCAAAGTCCACTGATAAGGGAGGTCATCTTTTCCTTCCTTCTCATCCTAGTCTATTAAGTCTTATTGGGAGTGGCTGCATTGTCTTCCTCTGTGGCCTGGTAAGGCTGCTTTCCCCTCAGGGACAGGTGATCAAAGAGCAGGCCAATCACTTCATGTTAGAGACAGTCCCTGTCCCCATTACTATGGAACCCACTTGGACACTGAACTGCCACGGGCTACATCTGGGCAGGGGTTCTAGGTTATCTCCATGCATGGTGCTTGGTTGGAGTATCAGTCTCAGAAAAGACCCCTGTGCTCAGATATTTTGGTTCTGTTGCTGTCCTTGTGAAGCTCCTGTCCTCTCCAGATCTTACTATTTCCCACTTCTTTCATAAGATTACCTCCACTCTGCCCAAAGTTTGGCCATAAGTCTCAGCATGTGCTTTGATAGTCTGCAGGGCAGAGCCTTTCAGAGGCCCTCTGTGGCAGGCTCCTTAAGGGAAAAGGATAATCAAAAGTACTATATTAAGCAGAATTATCATTTGAAGATATAGGGGAAGCTGTATTTTTGTAAACATGGAAATTTAAGGGCATGAGACATCAGAAATGAAGCAGGAATATATAGGAATGCTGATACATGAAAACGAAAAATACAATAATATCAGACATTAATATGATAGAAGTGCAGCAAATTACAAAGGTGAATACTAATATGAGAACTAATGCTATGTCTTAAGCTATAATTACCATGCCTAAGAAAGCCATAAAATAAAACTGCCTCAAGCCTTAGGACAGATACTTCCGGAGATGCTAGAGGCTATGTTTAGGGAAGATAAGAATCAAAGTGTTTCCACTCCCCTAAACAATCTGTTTGAACCAACTGCTTGTATACAAATGTAGGTGGGAAGTATGTAAGCAGAAAATAAAACAGGATGGATGCCAGCCCCTGATTAGACATGCTGGGAAATATGTAACCTTATGGGTTTTCTTTTACAACTCTCTTAAAGGATGTCACTTTTCCGAATTTCCTAGGAACCCCAGAATAGCCCTGATCAGAGTTTATCACCCTCACCTGTATATAATTAAAGCTTGTTTCATATATGGCTCAAAAATGGAGGTATTATTCTTAATTGGTGGGACCAACACTAAGAAAGATATAAATGAAGATAAATAAAGCAAGCAGAAACTACCAAATTATATAATCGTTATCATCTGTAATGAAAATAGATTAATTCAAAAGCTAAGAAAATAAACAGCCAGATAATGGGGGAGCTGAGATCGGTGATAGAACAATTAATTAACATTTCAAGGCCCTGGGTTCAATCTCTATTAGTAACTAACTAACTAAATAAATGTAATTTACACTGACAAATAATTAAATAAACAAACTGTACAAATTGAATAATCTAAGAATTTTTTTGTCCAGGTCTTTCCCTATATATAGACAAAGGGAGTCGGCTACAAATTTTTTCCTACAATTTAAAGTTGCAAAAAGATAGATTGCACTTACATAATACTAAATGAATAAATTGACACATCAGCACACAAACATGGAGGCACACACACACAAATTAATACACACAGAAAGAATAAAGTAAACTTCTTGATAAAAAAGAGCACATTTCATTTCTCTCTAAATTTTAGTGCATGTTTGTGTATATGTGTGTATGTTCCTGTGTGTTTACATGTATGTATGTTTGTAAGTATGTGCCTGTGTGTGTGGAAGGAGGGTACGGATTCTGAAGTTAAAAAGCTGCTAGGTTCACTACTGATTATCCATGTAAATGTCAGTATATTTCTATTTTATGCATAAGCATTTTGTATGTGGTATGTGAGTAATAATTGTATTATATATGTTGATGTTGGATGGGGATTTAAAAAAAATGCTTCAGTGCAAACCATTCAGGCTGATCATTAAATATTATTTCCTCTTTCCCCAAGCCCAGGTAGATTTACATTTCCCAGAAGCCCAGCAATAAGATGTGGCAATATCACAACTTTATTTCTAAAATACTATACATGGAAATGACACATTAACTTTCTAGATGTGGTCTAAATGCAGCTCTTTCATTCTTATTCTTCTTATGGTTGATTTCATTCATAGTACTCATGGAATGGAAATCTTGGAAGGCACTTCTATGAAGTGTATGAACACTGGCAGCCCTAACCCTGAAAGAGAGAGAAAGAGAGAAAGGGAGAAAGGGAGAGAGGAGTATGTGTGTGTTATAGAGTAAGGGTGGATATATAAGCATGTAAATATATTTCTTGGTAAAAGACCATCAGGAATATACATAAGGGTTAAACTAAACAAGTTACTAATGAACAAAAGCTGGTGATGAAAAGAAAAAAAATGAGAAAAAGGAAGAATAGCTGGAAATAATCTTATCCCAGAAGAAATGGATTTAATGTAGAATTTTGAAATCTGTATTGTAAGTAACATGTTAAAAGAGGAGAAAAACCCATCATTATACATGTAAGAGTAATTATTTAATTTTTATGTTTTAATATTAATCACAGATTATTTACTTTGAATCCCAGTTGTAGCCCCCTCCCTCATTCTCTCCCAGTCCCACCCTCCCTCCCTCATCTCCTCCCTGTCACTTTCCAAATCCACTGCTAGTAGAGGTCCTCCTCCAGTTTCATCTAACCCTAGATTACCAGGTATCTTTAGGACTGGCTGCAATGTCTTCTTCTGTTTCTCCTTCGGGGGTGGGGTTCATGGGGAGAGGTAAAGGAGCCAGTCATTGAGTTCATGCCAGAAATAGTTCTTGTTCCCCGTACTAGGGACCCGCTTGAATACTGAACAACCATGGGCTACATCTGAACAGGATTCTAGGTTATATCCACACATGGTCCTTGGTTGGAGAAACACAATCATAGAGGACCCTGTGCCCTGATATATTTTGTCCTTGTGGAACTCTTATCCTTTCCTGGACATGCTAACTCCGCCTTTTATCATATCATTCCCTGCATTCCACAGAAGGTTTGGTAATGAGTCCCAGCATTTGCTTTGATAAGCTGCTAGGTAGAGTCTTTCAGAGGCCCTCTGCTATAGCTCCTGTCCTGTTTCTTGTTTTCTTTTACTTCCCATGTCCATCCCACTTACCTTTCTAGGTGAGGATTGATAATCTTACTCCTCATCCTCTTTCTTGTTTATCTTCTTTAGGTAAACATGTTTTAGTATATTTATACTAACTTATAGGACTATATAAATGAGTACAGACCATGTGTGCATTTCTGCTCCTGGGATACCTCACTCAGGATGACCTCTTTTAGAACCCACCATTTGCCTGCAAATTTCATGATTTCTTTGTTTTTAATTGCTGAGTAGTATTCCATTGGGTAAAAGTACCACAATTTCTGTATCCATTCCTCAACTGAGGGACATCTGGGTTGTTGCCAGGTTCTGGCTATTACGAATAAAGCTGATACAAACATGGTTGAGCAAATATCCTTGTTGTGTACTTGAGCATATTTTGGATATATGCCTAGGAGTGGTATAGCTGGATCTTCAGGAAGCTCTATTCCTAATTGTCTGAGAAAGTGCCAGATAGATTTCCAACGTAGTTGTACAAGTTTATATTACCACCAGCAATGGAGGAGAGTTCCCAATTTTTCACAAACTCCCCAGCATGTGTTGTCACTTGAGTTTTTAACCTTGGCAATTCTGACAATTGTAAGGTGAATCTCAGGGTCTTTTTTTAATTTGCATCTCTCTGATGGCTAAGGAAGTTGAGCATCTCTTTAGGTGTTTCTCTACCATTCTATATTCCTCTACAGAGAATTCTCTGTTTAGCTCAGTACCCCATTTTTAATTGGGTTGCTTGGTTTATTGCTTTTTAATTTTTTAAAGTTCTTTATATATTCTGGATATCAGCCCTCTGTGAGATATAGGGTTGGTTGGTGAAGATCCTTTTCCAGTCTGTAGGCTGTCATTTTGTTCTCATGACAATGTCTTTTGCTTTACAGAAGATTTTCAGTTTCATGAGGTCCCATTTATCAATTGTTGCTCTAAGAGCTTGTTCTGTTGGTGCTCTGTTCATGAGGTTGTCTCCTGTGCCAATGAGTTTCAAGGTCTTCCCCACTTTTTCATCTAACTGATTTAGTATACCTGGTTTTATATTGAGGTCTTTTATCCACTAGGACTTTAGTTTTGTACAGGGTGAAAATTATGGATCTATTTTCATTTTTTTGCATGTAGACAACCAGTTGGACCAGCACCTTTTGTTGAAGATGCTATCTATTTCCACTGAATGGTTGTGTCTTCTTTGTCGATAATCAAGTATTCATAGGTGTTTTGGTTAATTTCTGGGTCTTCTATTTGGTTCCATTGATCTACTTTTCTGCTTCTATGCCAATACAATGCTGTTTTTATTATTACTGTTCTGTAGTACAGCTTGAGATCAGGGATGGGGATACCTCCAGATGATCTGTTGTTGTACAGCATCATTTTGGTAATTCTGGCTTTTTTGTTTCTCCATATGAAGTTGAGAATTTGTTTCAAGGTCTGTAAAAAATTGTATTGGTATTTTCATGGGAATTGCATTGAATCTGTAGATTGCTTTTGGAAGAATGACCATTTTTCACTATGTTAATCCTACCAATCCATGAGCACGGGAGATCTTTCCATCTTCTGATATCTTCTTGAATTTCTTTCCTCAGAGACTTGAAGTTTTTTCAAACAGGTCTTTCACTTGCTTGGTTTAAGTCACCCCAAGGTACTTTATGTTATTGGTGGCTATTGTGAAGGGTGTTGTTTTCTTGATTTATTTCTTAGACATTTTATCTTGGGTATACAGGAGGGATTCTGATTTTTTTTTGAATTAATTTTGTATCCAGCCACTTTGCTGAAGGTGTTTATCAGCTGAAGGACTTCTCTGGTTGCATTTTTGGGGTCACTCATATCATCTGTGAACAGTGAAACTTTGACCTTTTCTTTTCTGATTTGTATCCCCTTGATCTCCTTTACTTGTCTTATTGCTCTAGATAGGACTTCCACTACTATGTTGAATAGATATGGAGAGAGTGGGCAGCCTTGCCTAGTCCCTGATTTCAGGGGTATTGATTTAAGTTTCTCTCCATTGAGGTTGATGTTGGCGATAGGCTTGCTGTATATTGCCTTTACTATATTTAGGTATGTGCCTTGTATTTCTCATCTCTCCAAGACTTTAAACATGAATGGATGTTTGACTTTGTCAAATGCTTTTTGTGTCATCTAAGGAGATGATCATGTGGTTTTTCTCTTTCAGTTTGTTTATATGGTGCATTACATTGATGGATTTCCATATATTGAACCATCCTTGCATGCCTGGGATGAAGCCTACTTGGTCATGATGAATGATATCTTTTATGTGTTTTGTGTTTGGGACTTTTCTGATTTTACTTTTTCTTTGAGAGAAATATCAAATTCTGCAAGCATCAGAGATTCTTTCTTCCATCTCTTGTATTCTGTTGGTGATGCTTACTTTTTTTTTGGTTCCTGATGTTTTCTCTAAGTTCTCCAGCTTTAGGGTTTTCTCTGTGTTTTCTTTATTGATTCTAATTCTCTTTATGTCTTTACCATTTACTTCATCTGTTTGAATGTGGTTTCCTGTCTCTGTATGATGACCTCTATTTTTGTTGTTGTTGTTGTTTGTGTCTTCTCTATGCCACTAATTTTGTCTTTATTTGCATGGCTATTTCTCTGAGAGATTTGTTTGTTTCCTCTTTATATGACTCTAGTAACTGGATAAGCATATCTTTAAATGTCATTTTTCTGTATTTCTGAAGAATGGGAGTATCCATTGATTTGGGGGATTGCTGGTGAGGCAATGATTTCCTGATTTTTGTTGTGTTCTTTTGCCGACCTCTGGCCAATTCTTTATCTGCATCCTTCACTGCTTGTTCTTGGATTCTGCAGTTCAGATTGGTACCGTCTTTCTCTGGTATCTGGAGAATTCTACAGGGAGATGAGAGACGTCGAATGGTTTCAGCATGTGTGTTGGTGCTTCGGCTGTACCTGTGGGAGGGAAGTCCATGGGCACAGAAGGACAAATGCAGGCAAGGGTGTATGCCTGCGTGTGGGTGGAAGTTTGCCCTTAACTAAGAGTTTGCAGGCGCTAAAGGTATAGCATGAGTTGGTTTGATCCCATGTGCAAATTTCCTGGGAATGACAGTGGCCTACAGGGTACTGGCATTTTTCTCTAACTGGGCTCCAGGAGTTATTTGCCTAAACTCCACTGGTGGTGCCACAGAGCCACAGTTTCCATGTCCCAGGATACCCCCTGTTTCCCACAGTGGATGTGTGCGTGGGAGTATTCTGATGTCTGGCTGCTAGCTTAGAATCACCCTGGATCTGGGGCTCTGCAAACACTTGGGGGCACACTCACTCTCTAGCAGGTCAGATCATAAAGCACAGGGGTTCCTCCTGTTCTCTGGGCCAAACATATGCTCACACAGATCATTGGTATTGTAGCCCCTGTACTGGGGAGTCCAGCTGCGGCTGCAGAATAGGGGTGTCTAGGTGCCTGCCTGGAAGTCCTGTGGAGGCCGTACCATGGCTAAGCACTTGGTGAACCTGGGTGGTTTTGCATGTCCGCCGCACAGCTCACTGTCTGCCACTAAGGGACTAAGAGGCCCCGTACAGTAGAGTCAGGCTCTGTAGAGTCAGTACGTCTGGCCTGTCTTGGGCATGGGACCCAGCAGGCTTTTACTGTGGATCTCAGGCTCAGCAAGGGGGTTAGGCTGACTGCTGAGGTTGCAGTGCTAGTGTTCGTGCCTCTGCTGTCTCCATTCTCAGGAAGCAAGATCTGTGTCACTGTGGCTTGGCTTCTCTGAGGGGGAGGTAGGCCCGAGGAAGGAAAGTGCCCTTTTCTGTTCACACAGAAGTCTGAGTCTGACCTGAGTCAAGGAGTTCTCCACTCCTGTACTGTCCCCCGTCCTTTAGGAAGCCTCAATGTTGATTTTCTGGCTTCAGATGCCCCTTCACTCACCAATTTCGGAGTTTTGAATCCTCTGGCTCTAAGAAATGAGGCGCGTTGATGGCCACCATCTTGCTCCCTTCGAGAGTGATTCATATCAAGACCAAAATTACAAACTGGCATGATGTATGCAATGAGTTTCCAGAAATTCTCAATTTTATTATTATGATGAATTTACATAATGGTAGAACAGCAAATGAGGCTATGTACCAAATTATAGAATGTGCCTTGTATATAAAAATAAGAGTTGTTTTTTATTCTGAAATGGATACAATTTTATTAGTATCTGTTTGCTTCTATACAAGAGGTTAGTCTTCATTTCATTAGGAAGTGCTGTCATTAACCATGAGTTGACAAAAAAGACCATGATATACAAGTTGAACAAAAGGAGAGTAAGAGTGACTCGCATAAGTAGTAGAAGAGCAAGATTCTGTAATTTACATTGTGAGGCATTCTTGTGAAAATTATATGATCACAGGACACAATAGTATAGTACAAAATTTTTGAAAGTTTGAAATTATGTTAGTTTAACTGAGAATGTAATACATTAAAGTTATTTTCAGTTGATGAATGTCATGATAGTTGTTTTTACATGTCAAAGCCCATTACAATGCCAACGAATTACACCTGTGTAATATTCACAATAACATAAATAGCATCATTATATGGAAGGAACATAATAATGGAATTAGCTCTTTAGTATTGCTGAAACAAAGCATTAAACATTGGATTTTTAAACAAAAGAAATGACTTTGTCTCCTTTACAAAGACTATATCAAAGATCAAAATATCAGCAATGTAGATTAATTTTGAAATTCATATGCTTGGCTTGTATGAGGCTAGTTTTCCCTCTGTATCATTGAGTGGTTTTCTGTCTAGTTGTGTCTATGTCCCAATCATTTTAGCCCACAATAATTTTGATTTATTTTAATTACCTATTTATGTCAAAATAGAGTCAGACTGGCTTAGAGCTTTACTGTATGGGTTGTAGGGATATATACAATTGAGGCCATAAAAGTGAACAAATGAGAATGAGTAAATAAGAATTTTTAGCGGCTTGAGCTATGTAAAAACATGGAAATAAGCTCTCTTAATTGATATTTCATGAGATCTTAGTGGCTAGTACATACTAAAATGAAAGTTAAAGAGAGAATTATTCTATTTGGAATGAAGGTAAAGTCAAATAATCTTAATTTTACTTACACAGTTATAGAATAACAAGTAAAGCAGTAAAATAATGTTATATGTCTATGTAATAAATTATTGGACTCAGCAATTTGAAATTTTTTTACAGTATGCAATAATTTATAGAACTTAAAATAGCCATTAATTTTAATATAAGGGCTATTGTAGGGAAAATTTATTTATGCGAATATTAGAGCTGAGATTGAAATTAGTGGCTGTCTCTTTGGTCATCTCCCCATTAGGGGGGAGCAACCTTACCAAGCCACAGAGGAAGACAATGCAATCAGTCCTGATGAGACCTGATGGGCTAGGGTCACATGGAAGAGGAGGAGGACATCTCTTATCAGTGGGCTTGGATAGGGACATGGGAGGAGATGAGGGATGGAGGAGATGAGGGATGGAGTGTGGGATTGGGAGGGAATAAGGGAGATGACTACAGCTGGGATACAAAGAGAATAAACTATAATTAATATTAGCAATGAAAATTAATAAAAAGAAAGGCCCCAAATAATTACCCCAAATAGAAATGTTTTCCCTTCCCAGTCTCCAACCCATGTATAGGAGGTGCTAAGCAGATGCAACAGCATATGCTGAACCATTAGTGTAAGTAATGTATCTTCCCAATGTATCCATTTTTCTTGGTCGTAGTCAATTAAACCATTGCTTTCAGACCAAGAAAAGTATAGTAGTATGTAATGAAATTCTAACTCAGCTTATTTATTTTAATTTTATTCATTTATTTTCAATGTTAATAATATTATTTCCCCCTTCGGTTTTCTATGTTCAATCCCTGCCATATTTCCTCCTCACTCCCACTTAAGTTGATGGCCTCTTTGTCTTTCAGTATTATTGTTAAAAACACACAGCACAGCACAGCACATACATGTAAATATATAAATAAAACCTTCTTTTTCGGGATAGACATTGAATGTTGGATAAAACAAGCAAAAGGAAAGGAGCCTACCACAGAGGGCCTCTGAAAGACTCTAACAATATATCAAAGCAGATGTTAAGACCCACAACCAAGCCATCGCCAGAGTGCAGTGAATAATATGAAAAAAGGGGGAGTTAGTAAGATTTGATGAGGAAAAGAGCTCTACAAAGACCAAATAGATCAGGGCACAGGGGTCTTCTATGAGACTGTTTCTCCAACCAAGGACCGTGTATGGATACAAACTATAACCCCTGCTCAGATGTGGCCCATGGTAGCTTAGTACCCAACTAGGTACCCTAGTAAGGGAACAGGGACTATTTCTGTCATGAACTCAATGGCTGTCTTGTCGACCCCCCACCCTGAGGGAGGAGTAGCCTAACTAGATCCCAGAAGAGGACATTGCAGCCAGCCCTGAAGAGACATGATAAGCTAGGGTCAGATGGAAAAGGGGGGAGGTCCTCCCCTATCAGTTGACTTCGAAAGGGGGAGGGAGGAGATGAGGGAGTGATGGGGAGAGTGGGAGGGAATGAGGTAGGGTGCTATGGCTGGGTTACATAGTATATAACCTGTGATTAATAGAAAAATATATAAATTACTTTTAAAAATCCTGCTTTTTCTGCTTACTGTGGATTATATCTATATGATTTCAAGTACTACTTTGTAATAGATAAGCAACTATGCGGCTAACCCAATAAAAAAAAGATAATTATTCCTTTCTCAGCAGTCGTTAATTGCCTGTAGTTCTTTGTCTATGGGTGGTACCTCATGGGATTCCCCCTTCCATATTAACATGTGTATTGACTGTGTCTTGTTTGTGTTTTGTGTTTTCAACCATATTAATGGAGTGCTATGGATCTTAGAACCTATTACTCTACTGCCATTTTCCTAAAACAAAATATATTTCTATCTATATTCAAAACATTTATACCTACAGTATACATAAATATTGTAGATCATATCCCACATCAAAGAAATTTTGAAAACCAGAACCAGTCACAGTGTAAAAATCAACGAATTTTGTGGAGCCCAGTTTCAATATAAGGCTCAGAGAATATTGTGGAAGAGGAAACAGAAAGATTTTTAGGGTCATATAGCCAGGGTGTGCTACTAAATTGTATCTCTTAGAAATATCAGCTTAATTTTTAAGACTTAAAAGACTTACAAAATGATTGGCTTAGGACAAACTGTTGTTGTCGAAATGTATTGAAATCATTGTTCCCCAGTTTATGAAACCTCTAAAAATTTAGGAAGAAACGTCAGTGGAAATTTTCAGAAAACCTTTCACCAGATGTTGTCAATTTGCTGTGCAGGGACATTGGTCCTACTTGAAGAATAGTCTTTTTGCATACAACTCATCACCCACTTAATAGAAACTGCCTATAACATTCCCTGTACTGCAAAAAAGTTGCTTCATTCACATGTAATTCATCCACCAGAGAAATTCTCAGGGTGTAATTACTTTCACTCCTCTCCAGTCAACTTGTACCAGATTTCAACTCCTGACCCTGGGATGTAATTTTTATGGTACCTTCTGGTACATTCAGAATAATAATAACCAATCAACAAATAATATTCTTTTATTTTAAATCCAGCATCATAAAAACCTAAATTTCATTATGGTGCCATATGAGATGCATATAATTATGTCGAAAACTCATTTTAAGTTTTGCACTGAGCCAGTTTTTACATTCTGAAGTATATACTATTTGTTCACTCCTAATATTCTGTTCTGAACAACGTGTTTGGAATTGTGATTTGTCATTTGTAATTTGTTCTTGGAGATACTTTTTTATGATTTCTCAAACAGCTATTGAAAGTTATAAAAATATTTTTGTCATCAAATATTTATGAGCAACAAATAGCCCTTATTCTAATCTCTTTCTGGGATTTTACTTTTTAAAAATATTTTTGACATGCATAAGGGAAAGATTAAAATGATAGATGCACACTTCTTGGGTTAAAAAAATCAATAGTATATATTTTTGTGTGGCCCCTTTCAGTGGAAGACTTGTGAAGATAGGTGGATGGATAGATGGAGATATTTCTATACAAATAGTATTGACATCATTCTTATAAGTTATTGTAAATCCACTCAACATTCTCAGCCTTTATCAAAATCTGGTCCTGAGCTCACACCAATGCCTGGGACACATTCTGATATGTGCCCGCAAAGATAACACAGATCAGGGAGCTGCAGGTGAGATCCCTCCCCATCTACTGGCCTGCCACAGTCTTCCAGTATCAGTGTTGAGGTATGACCAGAGTTCTCTGTGATCCAATTCCCTGGTGCACACCACACCCTCATTCTCCAGCTAACACATTTCTTGAGATCAACCCCAATCTGGGGCCCTGGAGACCAGCACAGATCAGGGGCAACAAGAAAACCAGAAGACTGTAGGCATCTGGGACCACAGGCTCTACCTACAATCCCAGAGACCTACAAATATCAGAGAGTATTAAGCCTATTAATCCCAGAAACAGCCAGATGTCTAGAGGTCAGCATAAGAACACAAGCAACAAAAAACAGGGCCATAAAACACCAACAGAACCCAACTATCCTACCACAGCAAGCCAGGAGATACTATCACACCTGATGTGCCAGGAAATTGTTGTATATCTGAGGTTATGGAAACTATAGAAGCCTTAAAAGAAGAATATAAATCACTCAAAGAAATGTAGAAAATTACAAACAGGTGAAGGAATTGACTAAATCCCTTAAAGAAATACAGGAAATACAGTCAAATGAGAGAAGGAAATGAAAAAAAGTGTGAGACCTAAAGTTGGAAATAGAAGTAATAAAGAAAACACGATCTGAGGGAATCCTGGACATGGAAAACTTGGAAAAGAGAATATGAAATTCAGATAAAAGCATTACCAACATAATATAAAAGATGGAAGAGAGAATCTCAGGTGTAGAAGATTTGGTTGAAGGACTCCACATGTAAGTCAAATATGTTAAATGTAAAATCTAAAAATTTTCTGACACCAAACATCCAAGAAATCTGAGACAATATGAAAAGATGAAACACTATCTCTATCATGAACTCAGTTGACTCCTCTCTGATCACTTGCTCCTGATGATGCAGCCTTGCCAGGCCTTGGAGGAAAAGGATCCAGGCAGTCCTCCTGAGACTTAGCAAGCTATGGGCAGAAGGCAATAGTGGAGGACTTCCCCTTTCATTGGACTAGGGGAAGGCAATGAGGGGAAGAGGAAGGGAGGGTGGGACTGGGGGAGTTGAGGGAAGTATATATAATGATTAAATTTTGAAGAAAAAAATTTACAAAGAGTAATAGCAATAGAAGAAGAAGAAGAAGAAGAAGAAGAAGAAGAAGAAGAAGAAGAAGAAGAAGAAGAAGACTTGTTGCTCCAAGTAAGGCCCAGACATTTTTTCAACAAAATCATAGAAGAAAACTTCCCTAATCTAAGAAAGAGATACCTGTATACATACAAGAAGTCTACAAAACACCAAATAGATTGGACTAGAAAAGAAACTCATCCTGTCACATGATAATCAAAACATTAAAAGTACAGAACAAAAAGGATATGAAAAGCTATAAGAGAAAAAGGCCATATAACATACAAAGGCAAACTTATCAAAATTACACCTGAGTTCTCTTCAGAAATTCTAAATTTGAAAAGGGCCTAGGAAGATATCTCACAGATACCAAGAGAGCACAGATGTCCACCCTGAATATTTTATCCAGCAAAAGTTTTGATCTCCAAAGAGGGAGAAAACAAGATATCCACAACAACAACAACAACAACAAAACAAAAAACAAAAAAACAAAGTGAAACAGTACCTATCTACAAACCCAGCCATAGAGATGATACTAGAGGATGATCTCCAACTCAAGGTGGCTAATCATACCCAGGAAAACACAGGAAAGAAATAACCAAACAACATAAAAAACAAAAGAGGGGAAGCACAAAACACACACACACACACACTCTACTGCCGCAAAAATCAAAATAATAGGAATTAACTATTAACTGGTGATTAACATCTCTCAGCAACAATGGCCTCAACTCTCCCCCATTTCTCTCCCCCCCCAAAAACCAGAGGCTAAGAAAATGGATATGTAAACATAACTCATCATTATATTGTATAAAAGTAACACAACTCAAAAATAACGGCAAATACTACCTCAGAATAAAAGGCTAGAAAAAAGGTTTTCCGGGGTATGGAGCTAAAAAGAGAACTGACTATAGAGGATTATAGAATGGCAGAAAAACACTTAAAGAAATGCTCAACATCCTTAGCCATCAGGGAGATGCAAATCAAAACGACTCTGAGATTTCACCTTACACCCACCAGAATGGCTAAGATCAAAAACTCTAGTGACAAGGCATGCTGGAGAGGTTGTGGAGAAAGAGGAACCCTCCTCCATTGCTGGTGGGAATGTAACCTTGTACAACCACTCTGGAAATCAATTTGGCGCTTTCTTAGACAATTAGGAATAGTGATTCCTCAAGACCCAGCTATACCACTCTTAGGCATATATCCAAAAGATGCTCAAGTACACAACAAGGACATTTGCTCAACCAT
>CM053742.1:32156187-32191025 GCA_028658305.1 Pachyuromys duprasi
CTTGCGCATCTTTTGGATATATGCCTAAGAGTGGTATAGCTGGGTCTTGAGGAATCACTATTCCTAATTGTCTAAGAAAGCGCCAAATTGATTTCCAGAGTGGTTGTACAAGTTTGCATTCCCACCAGCAATGGAGGAGGGTTCTCTAACTCCTACCATTTACCTGCATATTTCATGATTTCCCTGTTTTTTATCCCTGAGTAGTATTCTACTGTGTAGGTATATCAAAATTTTTGAATCCTTTCCTCAATTGAGAGACATCTTGGTTGTTACCAGATTCTGGCTGTTACGAATAAAGCTGCTACGAAGATGGTTGAGCAAATATTCTTGTTGTATACTTGAGCATCTTCTGGATATAAGTCTAGGAGTGGTATAGCTGGATTTTGAGGTAGCACTATTCCGAATTGTCTAAGAAAGAGCCAGATTCACTGAGTAACACAGGCTGCCCTGAAATTACAGAGATCTCTCTGCCTCTACTCCCTAGTTCTGGGATCAAATGTGTGTGCCACCACCTCCTTGCAGAGACTTTGAATTTTATTGACATTTTGTATAATTTTATTCTATAATTACTATATTTATTTTATATAGCATTTCTTCTTTATTTTTTATTTTCTGTGGCAAATATTCTCTATTTTTAAATAAAGATTTTTCTCATAAATATTCATTTTTCTTCTACCATAGAAATCCCCACTGAATGCAAATTTGTAGACATTTCATCATCATTTTTCTAAATACTTTATAATTTCACCAGATCCTTTGAGTTTATATTACGGATTCCAGTTTACTGTTTTTATGGATTTCTGAGTGTGAAAATCATTGGACCTTTGTTTTTTGTGAGTTCTCTTAGCCTCTTTTCTTTGTTTATTTTTTTACAATTTCAATTTGTTTGTTATTTTATTTTAGTTTTATACCTTAAAAGTCTATTTGTTTTCTAATGAGAGAGACAAAAAGTAGCTCAAGATGGGAGAAAAGTTAGAGGAGGAACTGAGAGAAGCAGAGAGAGGGAAAACTTTAATCAGAATACATTATGTGTGTGTGGGGAGGGGGCGGGGGGATCTGTTTTCAGTAAGAAAATCTGTTTCCGGAAAGGTAAGAAATGTTATGTTTACCTACTTATTCTTATTTGATTTTTGTTACCTCTCTCCTTCCCTCTCTTTTTACTTTTGTCTTTATTTTGTTGTTTTTCTCATTCTTCCTTGCTACATCTACCTTTCTGTCATTTATTCTTGTCCTTAACATACAGTTATAGGTTAAAGTCTAATTTTGATTATATCCTTTGTAGTAATCCAATAAATGTTGATCTTGAGTAATATCCTTAAGTGTACATTCAATCTTCTTTCTCTTGCATCTTCTCTGATTATGGTTATTATATTTCCAGTCATCTGAGCATATAAAAATATTTAATGCTTTTGTATGTTGACACATAGATGACATGTGCAAAAAGGAAGCATGTTGTAAAAAACAAAGATAGTGATATACATAAGCATACAGAAAATGAATGAACAGTAGGGTTTTATTAACACATAGTTACCTCAAACTTAGTCACTGGAATAAAGGAAGTAGGGCAGGGTGTGTGGAAATGTTAAGAAACAAGATGACCATTCTGCCCTAAATTTGAAAAACACTTTACAATCCCTGAAAGTTAATGCATGTTTTAAAAGAGAATAGATATATTATAAGGAAGGTTGCAGGAATATACCCCTGCTCTCAGGTATTATACCATATTTGTAGTTCAGCAACACATTATTATTAATTCCACATGATATTGTCAAGTTGACCTAATATTGTAACATGAAGCTAAATTAAATTTGATGGGTATAAATAATTTAATGTATTAATATTTTAAGTTTGACATGTTTTTAAAAGCATAGTAATTCTTTGCCAGGGTTTTTAAAGTGATGTTTTAAATTCTCTTTTCATCACTATCTCAGCCACCTCCCTCCTCTAGTTCCATTCCCTCCTTATTCTCGTCTTCCTTTCTCCCCTCCATTTCTCTTCAGAAAAGACAACTACTTACTACCAACCCACCCCCACACATCAAGTCACCTCAGGTCTGAGTTCATCCTCTTTCACTGAGGTTATCCAACAAGATAGCTCAAAAACAGGCAACATAGTCCATGTCATAGACAGCCCCTTGCTCTAATTGCTAGGGAACCCTCATGAATATCAAGCTGTTCACCAGCTACTTACCTGTAGAACACCTAAGTTCAGTCAATGCATGCCATTTCATTAGTGGTTTAGTCTCTGTGGGCCCCCATGTTGCCTAATGTTTTGCTGTTTCAATCTATTTCTGGGTGGAGACTATCAGAGGTCAATTATGTTGGTTACTATTTTCAAGCATAGCAGAGTATCATTAACAGTGATAGGGACTGGATCTCTCCCATGTGGTGGGTCTCAAGTTGGGCTAGTAATAATTCAGCACTTGCTTCAATCTTTGCTCCGTTTTTTTAAATGTAATTTATTTATTTTTATATCAATCACAGGTTAGGTACTTTGCATCCCCAGCATAGCTCCTTCCCTCATTCCCTCCCACTCTCCCCATTCCTCCCTCATCTCCTCCCCGCCCCCTCCAAGTCCACCAACAGGGGAGGACCTCCTCCCCTTCCATCTGACCCCAGATCATCTTGTCTCCTCAGGGCTGGCTGCAATGTCCTCCCCTGGGATCTAACCAGGCTGTTACTCCCTGGCATGTATGGGGGAGGGTCAAAGAGCCAGCCATCGAGTTTATGACTGAAACAGTCCCTGTTTCCCTTACTAGGGTCTTCAGTTGGACACCTAGGTACCATGGGCCACATCTGAGTGGAGGTTCTAGGTCATATCCGCAAATGGTCCTTGGTTGGAAAAACTGTCTCTTATAAGACCCCTGTGCCCTGCTCAGTTTGGTTTTTGTGGAGCCCTTGTTCTCCCCAAGTCTTACTAACTTCCCATATTTTTGTTATTGTTTCCCGCCCTCTGCCAAAGGCTTCGTTGTGAGTCTTAATATCAGCTTTGATACATTGCTATATTGATTCTTTCAGAGGTCCTCTTTGGTATGCTCCTGTCCTGTTGCTTGTTTTATCCTCCATTCAATGTCCATCCCATTTGTTCATCTAAATGAGCATTGATCATACAAACCTGGGTCCTCCTTCTTGTGTATCTTCCCTAGGTGTGTAGATTTCAGCATGAACTTCCTATCCTATAGGTCTATATAAGTGAGTATATACCATATGTTTTTTTCTGCTTTTGGGTTACCTCACTTAGGATGATCATTTCCAGGTCCCACCATTTGCCTGCAAATTTCATGATTTCCTCAATTTTAAATGCTGAGTAGTATTCCATTGTATAAAATATGGTATAAAAGTACAATAATTTCTGTATCCATTCCTCAACTGAGGGACATCTGGGTTGTTTCCAGATTCTTGCTATTACTAATAACGAACATAGTTGAGCAAATGTCTTTGTTGTGTACTTGAACATCTTTTGGATATATGCCTAGGAGAGGTATAACTGGATCTTGAGGAATCACTCTTGTCCAAGAAAGCGCCAAATTGATATCCAGAGTAGTATAAGTTTGCATTCCCACCAGCAATGGAGGAGGGTTCCTCTTTCTCCACAAGCTCTCCAGCATATGTTGTCACTAGAGTTTTTGATCCTAGCTATTCTGGAGGGTATAAGGTGAAATCTCAGAGTCGTTTTGATTTGCATCTCTCTGATGGCTAAGGACGTTGAGCATTTCTTTAAGTGTTTTTCTGCCATTCTATAATCCTCTACAGTCAGTTCTCTTTTTAGCTCCATAACCCATTTTTTAATTGGATTATTTGGTTTCTTGCTTTTTAACTTCTTGAGTTCTTTATATATACTGGATATTAGCCCTCTGTCAGAAGTAAGATTGGTAATGATCCTTTCCCAGTCTGTAGGCTGCAGTTTGGTTTTGATGTCAGTATCTTTTGCTTTACAGAAGCTCTTCAGTTTCATGAGGTCCATTTATTGATTGTTGATCTTAGAACCTAGTGTTCTATTCAGGAAGTAGTCTCCTGTGCCAATGAGTTCTAGGGTCTTCCCCACTTTTTCTTCTAACAGGTTTATTGTGTCTGGTTTTATGTTGAGGTCTTTGATCCACTTGAACTTTAGCTTTGTGCAAGGTGATAAATATGGATCTATTTTCATTTTTCTGCATACAGATATCCAGTTGGACCAGCACCATTTGTTGAAGATGCTGTCTTTTTTCCACTGAATGGTTTTGGCTTTTTTGTCAAAAATCAAGTTTCCATAGGCGTGTGGGTTCAATTCTGAGTCTTCTATTTGGTTCCATTGATCCACTATTCTATTTCTATGCCAATACCATGTAGTTTTTATTACTATTGCCCTGTAGTACAGCTTAAGGTCAGGGATACAGATACCTCCAGATGATCTGTTGTTGTAGAGGATTGTTTTGGAGATTGTGGGTTTTTTGTTTCTCCATATGAAGTTAAATATTTTTCTTTCAAGTTCTGTGAATAATTGTGTAGGAATTTTTATTGGAACAGCATTGAATCTGTAGATTGCTTTTGGCAATATAGTCATTTTCACTATGTTAATCCTACCAATCCATGAGCACGGGAGGTCTTTCCACCTTCTAGTATATTCTTCAATTTCTTTCTTCAGAGATTTGAAGTTTTTATCATATAGGTCTTTCACTTGCTTGGTTAGAGTCACCCCAAGGTACTTTATGTTATTACTGGGTATTGTGAAGGGTATTGTTTCCCTGATTTCCTTCTCGGCCTTTTGTCTTTGGTGTACAGGAGGGCTCCTGATTTTTTTTTTGTTTGTTTTTTTAGGTGATTTTGTATCCAGCCACTTTACTGAAGGTGTTTATCAGTTGAAGGAGTTCTCTGGTTTAATTTTTGGGGTCGCTCATGTATATTATCATGTCTTCTGCAAATAGTGATACTTTGACTTCTTCCTTTCCAATCTGTATCTGCTTGATCTCCTTTAGTTGTCTAATTGCTCTAGCTAGGACTTCAAGTACTATGTTGAAGAGATATGGAGACAATGGGCAGCCTTACCTAGTCCTTGATTTCAGTGGGATTGATTTAAGTTTCTCTCCATTGAGTTTGATGTTAGCTATAGGCTTGCTGTATATTGCCTTTACTATGTTTAGGTATGTGCCTTGTATCCCTAGTCTCTCTAAGACTTTAAACATGAATGGGAGTTGGATTTTGTCAGATGCTTTTTTGGCATCTAGGGAGATGATCATGTGGTTTTACTCCTTCAGTTTATTTATATTGTGGATCACATTGATGGATTTTTGTATATTGAACCACTGTTGCATGCCTGGCATGAAGCCTACTTGGTCCGTTTTTTTTTAATCCTCAAAATATTTTATTAAATATATATTAATACCATAAACTTATGTTAGCAACACTGGCTGCCAACTTGCAATTTTTGTTCTGCTGAATCCTAAGGACTTTGAAAGAACTAACTTGTTATTATCATGGAGATGTTTGGAGGTGGGTAGGTATACTTCGAAACATTAAATATATATACGAGATGTTTTTTTAGATTTTTTCTCATTTCTAAAACAAGGTCTCATTATATAGTCAAAGCTGGGCTGGGACTCTTGATCTCCCTGCCTCAGCTTCCCAAGTGCTGAGATTACAGGCATGTGTTACTGGGCCCATAACTGACTTTTTTCCTGTTCTTTTTTAAAGTAATGTATTTATTTTTATATTAATCACAGGTTATCTCTGTTTTTATCCCTGTTCAACTTGATGGTAGTTAAATTTGGGGTTGCAAGATTTGTAGATATGTCTTTTTTCCCCTCTGTCCGCTGGTGTCCTGTCTGGCTATAGCAGATGGCCACTTCAGTCTCCATATTCCCCAATGGTAAGTGTCTTAGCTGGAGTCACCCCCATATCTTACCAGGAGCCTCCCCATCACGGGTCTCCAGTTTGTTCCAGAGATGCAACCCCATTGGTTTCCCTTCTGTCTCTCAGCCTGCTAAAATACCACACACCCCACCATGGCTCTGCTCCTACCTGATCCCCACCCTTGTACACAGTCCCATGAAATTCTCTCTCTTCATCCACTTCCAGTTTGTGTTTTATTTCTCCTTGTGAGGGAGATTCAGCCATCCTCCCTTGAGTACTCCTTGTTATTTACCTTCTTTGAGCTTGTGGACTGTGGAATGATTATCCTGTATTATGTGGATAATATCCACTTATAGGTGAATACATACTATGTGTGTCTTTGTGGGTCTGGGTTATCTCACTCAGGATATTATTTTCTAGTTCTATTCTTTTGCCTGAAAATTTAATGATTTCCTTGTTTTTAGTAGAGAAGTAATATTCCATTGTGTAAACGTATCACTTTTTTCTTTATGTATTCTTCTGTTGAGGGACATCTAGGTTGTTTCCACTTTCTGGCAATTATTGATAAAGCTGATATGAACTTGGCTAACTAAGTTTCCTTCTGGTATGGTGGAGGATATTTTCTGTATATGCCCAGGAGTAATATATCTGTGTCTTGAGGTAGAACTATTCCCAGTTTTCTGAGAAAGCACCAGATAGATTTCAACAGTGCTTTTACAATTTTGCACTCACACCAAAAATGGAGGAGTGTTTCCCTTTCTCCACATCCTCTCCAGCATTTAAGTTTTTAATCATAGCCATTCTGACAGGTCTAAGATGGAATCTCAGAGTTGTTTTGATTTGCAATTCCTTGATGACTAAGTATGTTGAACATTTTTTAGTTCAATAAATATTTTATTATTTATTTAAATTTTATTTTTATTATAGTTACAGTTTATTTACTTTATATTCCAGTTGTAGCCCACTCCCTCATTCCCTCCCAATTCCACCCTCCCACCCTCATGTCCTCCCTGCCCTTCTCTAAGTCCACTGATAGGGGAAGTCCTCCTCTTCTTCCATCTGAACCTAGCTTATCAAGTCTCACCAGGACTGAATGCAATGTCCTCCTCTGTGGCCTACCAACACTATTCCTCCCTTGTAGGGGGTGGGAGGGAGGACAAAGAGTCAGCCATTGAGTTTATGTTAGAGACAGTCCCTGTTCTCCTTACTAGGGAAACCCACTTGCTCTGATGTACAACTTAAAATTAGGCATCATGATAACTCAAGAAGTCATTTTATTCTACTGAAATGCTTTAGATAATTATGTTTTTTCCTTGTAAAATCTAAGATTGGCCTTTTAATGTCTGTAAAAAATGGTGTTGGTATTTTGTGATGATTGTGTTGAATCTGTAGATTTATTTTACTAAGATAGCCATTTTTACTATTTTAATCTTACTAATCCATGAGCATGGGAGATCTTTCCAACTTCTGTTATATTCTTCAATTTCTTTTTTCATGGGCATGAAGATTTTATCATATAGGTCTTTCATTTGTTTGGTTAGAATTATAGCAAAATATTCTATATTGTTTTTATCTATTGTGAAGGGTGTTGTTTCTCTAATTTCTTTCTCAGCCCAATAATCATTCCTATAAAAGAGGGCTACTGATTTTTTTTGAGTTAATTTTGTATCCAGCAACTTTCCTGAAGGTGTTTATCAGCTGAAGGAGTTCTCTGGTAGAGTATTTGGAGTCACTTATATATATACTGTCATATCATCTGAAAATAGAGATTCTTTGACTTTTCCCTTTCTGATTTGTATCTCCTTGATCTCCTTTAGTTGTCTTATTGCACTAGCTAGAAATTTAAGTTCTATGTTGAATAGATATGGAGAGTGTGGACAGCCTTTTCTGGTCTCTGATTTTAGTGGAATTGCTTTAAGTTTCTCTCCATTTAATTTGATGTTAGCTATCAGATGACTGTATATTGACGTTATTATGTTTAGGATTTGTCTTGTATCGCTGATTTCTCCGATACTTTTTAATATGACAGGTGTTAGATTTGTCAAAATCTTTCTCAGCATCTAATGAAATGATCATGTTTTTGTTTGTTTGTTTTGGGGTTTTTGTTGTTGTTCTTTCATTTTGTTTACATGGTGGATTACACTGATAAATTTTCATATGTTAACCCATTTTTGCATCCCAGGGGTGAAGCCTACTTGATCACAGTAGATGTTTTTGATAAATTCTTGGATATGGTTCAACAGTTTTTATTGAGTATTTTGCATCAAAGTTAAACAAAGGATATTGGTTTGAAATTCTTTTCTGATTGAACCTGTAGTTTATGTAGCTAGGTACTATAGCTTAATAGAACAAGTCTGTCAATGTTCCCTTTGTTTCTATATTGCAGAATAGTTTGAGGAGCTTTGGTATTAGCTCTTCTTTGAAAGTCTTCAAAATTCTGTGCTAAAACCATAGTGCCATGTACTTTTGTTTTTGCTGCTGCAATTGTTTCAAATACTTTTAGTAACTGCTTCTACTTCATTAGGGTTTATAGGATTATTTATATCATTTACCTGATCTTGATTTTTCTTTTGAAAGTACACTCTATCAAGAAATCCATCCATCTCATTTATGTTTTTCAGTTTTGTGGCATACAGACTTTTGAAGATTAAAAGATTCTTTGGAATTTCAGTGTCTATTGTTATGCCCCCCTTTCATTTCTGATTTTGTTAATTTGGATATTATCTCTCTGCCTTTTAGTTAGTTTGGCTAAGGTATTTTTGTTGTTCTTTTTGTTGTTGTTGTTGTTTTTTATCTTGTTGATTTTCTCAGAGAACCAATTTTTAGTTTCATTTATTCTTTGTATTGTTCTCTTTGTTTCTAAATTATTGATTTCAACCCAGAGTTTCATTATTTCCTGACATGTATTCCTCTTTGTTGTGTTTGTTTCTTTTTGTTCTAGAGCTTTCGGGTATGCTGTTAGTTTGCTACTACGAGATCTCTCCAGGTTCTTTATGAAGGTTCTTAGAATGATGAACTTTCCTCTTAGCACCGCTTTCATTGTTTCCCACAACTTTCAGTATTTTGTGCCTTCATTTTCATTGAATTCTAGAAAGTCAGTGGTCAATGAGTTGTTCATTTTTTCATGAGTGTGTTAGACTTTCTGTTGTTTCTCTTTTTGTTGAGGAACAGCTTTGGTCCATAGTGGTCTGACAAGGTACACTGAATTATTTCAAATGGCTTGTATCTCTTGAGGCTTGTTTTGTTACTCATTATATGCTCAAATTTATAGAAAGTTCTATGAGGTGCTGAGAAAAACGTATATTCTTTTGTGTTTGGGTAAAATATTCTGTAGATATCTGTTAGGTCCATTTGATTCATAATATCAGTTAGTTTCATTATTTCTTTTATAGTTTCTGTCTTACCAACCAGTCTTTTTATGAGAGGGGGATTTTGAAGTCTGCCACTGTTAATGTGTGGGGTTCAATGTGTGATTTAAGCTTTAGTAATATTTCTTTTATGAATGTAGTAGATTGTGTATTTTGGACGTAGTTTTTCAGAATTGAGACCTAATGTTTTGGATTTTTTTTTTACTTTGACGAGTATGAAGTATCCTTGCCTATTATTTTTGATTACATTTAGTTGAAAGTGTATTTTTATTAGATATTAGAATGGCTACTGTATCTTGTTTATTGGTTCTGCTTGCTTGGAAAAACCTTTTCTGCAGACCGTTATTCTGATGTAATCTCTATCTCTGTTGCTGAGGAATGGTTTGTCTATGCAGTGGAATGATGGATCCAGTTGTCACATATACTCTTTTAGCCTGTATCGTTTTGTTGGGGAATTTATTCCAACGGTACTGGAAAATATTAATTAACAGTGGGTGCTTTTACTCTGCAATTTTGACATTGATGATGGTATTGTGCGTATGTGTATGTTTCTTTTCTTTTGGGTTTGCTTGTGTGAAATTATTTCCTGTGTTTTCTTGGATGTAATTATCTGCCTTAGGTTAGAATGTCATTCTAGTGTCCTCTTTAGGGCTTAACCTGTGTGGAAAGGTATTGCTTAAATTTGGTTTTGCTGTGGAATATCTTATTTTCTCCTTTTAGGGTGATTGAGAGTATTCTGGAAATAGTAGTCTGAGCTGGCATCTAGTCTCTGAGAGTCTGCATAATATCGTCACAGGTTCTTCCTTTGAAAGTCTTTGTTGACAAGTTGGGTGTATCTCTAATACTTCTGTACTTATATGTTACTTTTCCCTTATCCCTTGCAGATTTTAATAGTCTTTCTTTGTTATGTATATTTAGTATTTTGATTGCTATGTGGCTAGAAATTTTTTTATTGCAACATATTTTGTATTCTGTAAGTTTCTTGTAAATTTATAGGCACCACTTTTTTTAGGTTAGGAAAATTTTCTTTCATTATTTTGTTGGATATTTTCTGGGCCTTTGAGCTGTGACTCTCCTTTTCCTAGTCCTGTTATTCATTTTTAATTAAATTTTAATTTTTATATTAATTACAGTTTGTTCACTTTCTATCACAGCTATAGCCCTTCCCTCCCTTCCTCCCAAATCAAAACTCCCATTTGCGTCTCCTACCATTTCCCTCTCCAAGTCCACTGATAGGGGTGGTCCTCCTCCCCTTCCCTCTGACCCTAGCTTATCAGGTCTCATAAGAACTGGCTGCACTGTCCCCTCTGTGGCCTGGTAAGGCTGATACCCCTCAGGGAAGTGGTCAAAGTGACCAACACTGAGTTAATGTCAGAGACAGTCCCTGTACCCCTTAGTAGGAAACCCACTTGGATACTGAGCTGCCACGGGCTATGTCTGATTAGGGGTTCTAGGTTATATCCATGAATGGCCCTTGGTTGGAGTATCCGTCTCAGAAAAGACACCTGTGCCGAGATATTTTAGTTCTGTTGCTCACCTTGTTTAGCTCCTGTCCTCTCCAGGTACCGTTATCTCCCCCTTCTTTCATAGGATTCCCTGCACTATGCCCAACGTTTGGTTAAGAGTCTCAGAATCTGCCCTGATACACTGCTGGGTAGAGCTTTTCAGAGGCCCTCTGTGGTAGGCTCTTGTTCTGTTTCTTGTTTTCTCCTTCTTCCAATACCCATACCTTTTATCTTCCTGAGTGAGGACTGATCATCTTACCCAGGGAACTCCTTCTTGCTTAGATTATTTAGGTGTACAGATTTTAGTATGTTTATCCTATAGTATATGTCTAGTTTCAACATATTAGTGAGTTTATACAATGTGTGTCTTTCTGCTCCTGGGATAACTTACACAGGATAATCTTTTCTTGTTCCCACCATTTGCCTGCATATTTCATGATTTCCTTTTTTTAAATTGTGGAGTTGTATTCCATTGTGTAAATGTACCACAATTTCTGTATCCATTACTCTGTTAAGGAAAATCTGGTTATTTCCAGGTTCTGGATATTATGAATACAACTGCTACAAAAATGTTTGAGTAAATGTCTTGTTTTGTACTTGAGCTTCTTTTGAATATATGCCTAGGAGTGGAATAGCTGGATCTTGAGGAAGCACTATCTCTAATTGTCTGAGAAAGCTCCAGATTAATTTCTATAGTGGTTATACAAGCTTACATCCCCTTCAGCAATGCAAGAGGGTTTCCCTTTCTTCAAATCCTTTGCAGCAAGTATTGTCACTTGAGTTTTTTATCTTAGCCATTCTCATTGGTATAAGGTGAAATCTCAGGGTCATTTTGATTTATATCTCGCTGATGACTAAGAATGTAGGGTTTTTCTTTAAGAGTTTCTCTGCCATTCTACATTACTCTACAGACAATTCTCTGTTTAGCTCTGTATCCTATTTTTTATTGGATTACTTGCTTTGTTGCTTTTTACCTTCTTGAGTTCTTTATATATTCTTGATATTAGTCTTCTGTCAGAGATAGGTTTGGTGAAGATCCTTTCCCAGTCTGTAGGCTGTCATTTTCATCTGATGTCAGTGTACTTTGCTTTACAGAAGATTTTCAGTTTCATGAGGTCACACTTATTTATTGTTTATCTTAGAACCTGTACTGTTGGTATTCTGTACAGGAAGCTGTCTCCTGTGCCAATGAGTTCAAACTTCTTCCCCACTTTGTATTCTAACTGGTTCAGTGTGACTGGTTTTATGTTGAGTTCTTTGATCCACTTGGACTTGAGTTTTGTCCAAGGTGATAAATATAGATCTATTTGCATTTTTCTACATGTAGACATCCAGTTAGGCCAGCACCATTTGTTGAAGATGCTATCATTTTTCCATTAAATAGTTTTGGCTTCTTTGTCAAACATCAAGTATCCATAGGTGTGTAGATTGATTTCTGGGTCTTCTATTCCATTCCTTTGATCTACCATTCTGTCCCTATGCCAATACCAGGCAGTTTTTATTACTATTGCTCTGTGGCACAGCTTGAGATCAAGGATGGAGATACCTCTAGACTATCTGTTGTCATACAGGATCGTTTTGAAAAGTCTGGGATTTTTATTTTTCCATATGAAGTTTAGAATTGTTCTTTCAAGATCTGTAAAGAATTATGTTGGTATTTTGATGGCAATTGCATTGAATCTGTAGTTTGCTTCTGGTGGGATGGCCATTCTCACTATGTTAATCCTACCAATCTATAAGCATGGGAGATCTTTCCATCTTCTGATATCTTCTTCAATTGCTTTCTTCAGAGACTTGAAGTTTTTTTTTTTTTGAACATGTCTTTCACTTTCTTGGTTAGAGTCACGCAAGGTCCTTTAGGTTATTAGTGGCTATTATGAAGTGTATTGTTTCCTTAATTTCTTTCTTGGCCCTTTTGGTTTTGGTATACAGGAGGGCTTCTGATTTTTTGAATTAATTTTGTATCCAACTACTTTGCTGAAGGTGTTCATCAGCTGAAGGAGTTCTCTACATGAATTTTGGGAGTCTCTAATGCATACCATTGTGTCATCAGTTAATACTGATAATTTTGACTTCCTCCTTTCTGATTTTTCTCCCCTTGATCTCCTTTAGTTTTCTTATTGTTCTAACCAGAACTTCAAGTACTATGTTGAAGAGATACAGAGAGTGGGCAGCTTTGCTTTGTCCTTGATTTCAGTGGAATTGATTTATGTTTATTTCTGTTTAGTCTGATATTGGTTATAGGCTTGCTCTATATTGTCTTTACTATGTTTAGGTATGTGCCTTACATCCCTGATCTCTCCAAGACTTTAAACATATATGGGTATTTGACCTTGTCAAATGCTTTTTTGGCATCTAAGGAGATTATCATGTGGTTTTCCACTTTCAGTTTGTTTAGGTAGTGGATTATATTAATGGATTTCAGGTTTTTTAAACCACCCCTGCATGCCTTGGATGAAACCAACTTAGTCATGGTGGATGATATCTTTTATGTGTCCTTGGATTTAGTTTGCAAGTATTTTATTTAGTATTTTTTGCATCAGCTTTCATAAGAGAGATAGGTCTGAAGTTCTCTTCTTTCGCTGGTTCCTTATGTGGTTTAAGTATCACAGTAATTTTGCCTTTATAGAATGAGTCTTGTAATGTTCCTTCTGTTTCTATTTTGTGGAATCACTTGAAGAGAATTGGAGTTAGCTCTTCTTTGAAGATCTGGTAGAATTCTCTGCTGAAACCATTAGTCCCTGGACTTTTTTTTTTTTTTTAAGGGAGAATTATGATGATTGCTTTTATTACCTTGGAGGATATAGGACTATTCAATCTATTTATATGATCTTAATTTAATTTTGGTAAGTGGAATCTATGAAGAAAATTGTCCATTTCATTTAGATTTCCAAATTTTGTGGCATATAGGCTTTTGTAGTACGACCTAATGATTGTTTGCGTATCCTCAGTGTCTGTCATAATGTCCCGATTTTAATTTCTGATTTTACTGATTTGGATGATTTCTCTCTGCTTTTTAGATAGTTTGGCTAAGGGTTTGTCTATCTTGTTGATTTTCCCAAAGAACCAACTCTTGGTTTCATTGATTATTTAAATTGTTTCATTTGTTTCTAATTTATTGATTTCAGCCCTGAACTTGAATATTAGGAGCTATCTACTCCTCTTGATTGTGTCTGTTTCTTTCTTTCTAGGGCTTTCAGCTGAGCCATTAATTTGCTTGTGTGCAATGTTTCAAGTTTCTTCTTGAAGGCACTTAGTGCTATGCATTTTCCTCTTATAAAGCTTTCATTGTGTCCCATAATTTTCCATTGGATTCTAGGAAGTCTTTGAATTCTTTCTTTATTTCTTCCCTAACTCAGCTGTCATTGAATAGAGAGATTTGTTCAGTTCCCAAGTATGTGTAGGCTTTTGGCAATTTCTGTTTTTGTTGAGGTCAAGCTTTTAGTCCGTGGTGGTCAGATAAGATACAAAGATTACATCAATCTTCTTGTATCTCTTGAGGCTTGCTTTGTGATCAACTATTTGGTCTATTTTGGAGAAGGTTCCTTGAAGTTCTAAAAAGAAGGTATACTCTTTTAAATTTGGGTGAAAAGTTCTGAGGACATCTGTTAGGTCCATTTGATTTAGGACATCTGTAAGTGCCTTTATGTGCCT
Organism: Pachyuromys duprasi; assembly: GCA_028658305.1. Lineage (NCBI taxonomy): Eukaryota > Metazoa > Chordata > Mammalia > Rodentia > Muridae > Pachyuromys > Pachyuromys duprasi. The sequence continues at coordinate 32,170,543 of CM053742.1, forward strand.
ATTTAGCTTCTGTCTATATGATCTGTCCCTTAGAGACAGTGGAGTTTTAATATCTCCCACTCTTAAGGTGTTGGGTTCAATGTGTTATTTCAGATTTAATAATGTTTCACTTACAAATGCTGGTGCTCTTGTATTTGGGTCATAGGTGTTCAGAAGTGTGACATCCTCCTGGTGGATTTTTCCTTTGATGAAAAGTAAGTATCCCTCCTCTTCTTTCTTTTAAATTAATTTTGGTTGAAGGTTTATTTTATTTGATATTAGGATAACTACCCTAACTTGTTTTCTGTGTCCATTTGTTTGAAAAACATTTTTCACCCCTTTACACTGAGGCAGTGTGTATCTTTGTTGCAGGGGTGTTTCTTGGATGCAGCAGAATATTGAATCCTGTTTCTGTAACCATTCTGTTATTCTTTGTCTTATTGGAGAGTTCAGTCTATTGATGGTGAAAGATAGTAGTGACCAATGAATGTTTCTTTTATTGTGGAGCTGGTGATGATACTGTGATTCATTGCTTTTTTTTTCTTTAATTTTGTTGTTGTTGTTGTGAAGTTATCTGTATCCTATATATTCTAGATATAGTTGTTTTCATTGGATTGGACTTTTCTTTCTATTGTATTCTGTAATGCTTTTTAAATATTGTTCAAATTTAATTTTGTTATGGAATATTTTGTTTCCTCCATCTATGTTGATTGAAAATTTTGCTTGGTATAGTAGTCTGGGTTGGCATACGTGGTCCATTAAAATCTGTGTGATATCTGCCCAGGCCCTCTGGCTTTCATAGTTTCTGTTGAGAATTCTGGTGTGATTCTGATAGGTCTCCCTTTATATGATACTTAGCCTTTTTCTCTTGCTTCTTTTAATATCTTTTCTTTGTTCTGTAGATTTAGTGTTTTGACTATGATATGACACAAGGAGTTTATTTTCTGATCTAGACTACTTGGTGTTCTGTAGGCCTCTTGTATTTTTATGGACATCTCTTTCTTTAATTTGGGAAATTTTTCTTCTGTGATTTCTTTGAAATTATTTTCTGAAACTTTGAGCCTTGCCTCGACTCTTCTTTTTCATGAATTCCTGTCATTCTTAGATTTCATCTTTTCATGATGTCCTTGATTACTTGAATATTTTGTGTTTGGAAATTTTCTGATTTTATTTTTTCTTTGAGAGAAGTATCACTTTTTGCAGATGTGTCTAGAGCTCCTGAGATTCTTTCTTCCATCTCTTGTATTCAGTTGGTGATGCTTACCTTTATGGTTCCTGATCTTTTTTCCAGCTCCAGGGTTTTTTTCTGTTTGTGTTTTCTTTATTGATTTTAATTTTGTTTTCATTCTTGCACCATATTCATCAACTGTTTGAATGTGGATTTCGTGTTTTTATGATGGTCTTTATTTATTTATTTTTGTTAGTTTCCTCTTCATATGCCACTAAGTGTGCCTCTGCTTGTGTCTCCATTTGTGTAGCTATTTCTTTGTGGGCTTGGTTTGTTTCTTCTTTATTAGCCTTCATTTTGTGTCTATTTCTTTGAGAGATTTGTTTGCTTCCTCTTTTTTACCTCTAGTAACTGAATAAGCATAGTTTTAAAATAATTTTCTCATGTTTCCAATGAATTGGAGTATCCACTGATTTTGAGGTTTGCTGGTGATGCCTTTATATCCTGATTTTTTTTTTTTTTGGATGTGTTTTTATGCTGACCTCTGGCCATCTTCTTATCAGTAACTTTCATTGTTCTTGGAGTTTGTAGTTCAGCCTGGGTCTGTCTTTCTCTGGTGTCTGAAGTATTTTTCATGGCAACGAGACAGGTCCACTGGCTTGAGAGTGTGTGTTGGTGTTTCAGCTGTACCTAAGAGAAGAAGAGCCATTGGTGTAGAAACACAAATGCAGGCAAGCAAGCATGTGCATGTGCGTGGAAGTGTGCCTTAAATGACATGGTGTTAGAGAGTGTAGATGCCTGGAATGCGGGACAGGGGTGGTGAAGGTGTAGGAGGTGTTGCAGGTGCTGGTGCTGTCCGTGGGCTGTAATGAGCATGCACAGATTCCCTGAATACCTCATTGGCCTACACTCCACTGCTATTCAGCTCTGTCTGGCCTCCAGGAGTTGTTTGACTGGACTTGACTAATAGACCAACAGAAGAGGGGCTTCAATGTTGAGGACACTGTCCCAGGAATTCCTATGTTTCCCACAGTGGGTGTGTGGGTGGGAGAGATCCAATGTCTGGCTGCTAGTATAGCGGGGCCCTGGATCTGGGGCTCTTCAGGCACTCACTTGAAGGTGCACTCACTCTCAAGCAGGTCTAATTGGAAAGCACAGTGGTTTCACCTGTTCTCTACTCTCAGTTTTGGGCCTGCTGGGGCAAACACAGATGTAGTCAGCTCAGTGGTGCTGTAGCAGCAAAACTTAGACTGTTAAAGCGTTCCACTGGGAGTCCAATCATAGCAGCAGAACTGGGAGGCCGGTACAGATGCCTGCCAGGAAGTCCTAGGTTGCCCCTACAGTTGTCCACACACCTGGGTGGCCCTGTGTGCCCGGTGGACCAGAGTTTCCCATACCTCTGGTTGCCAGTACAGTAACATCACGGACCTGGGACCTGGAATGCTGGCACAGCTGGCAGCCCCAGCTCAAGAACTAGGATGCCCACCTCAGCTGTCTTAGTCCCCAGGCAGTGGGTTCAGTGCTAATACCAGTGGGTACTCTGGTCTACCTCCACAGAAGAGGAGGGAAGCACAATAAGAGGAAATGCAGAAAGGTCGAATGTTCGCTACTCTCCATCCCCAGAAAAAGCTGTGCGTGACCCAGATGTAAATGGTGTCAAATCACATATTGTCCCCTCTGGCCAAGGAAGCCTCAGCGTCAAAGTTCTGGCTTCAGCTGCCTCTCCACTCATCAATTTCTGAGTTTCAGATCCTCTGCTTCTCAGATATGATATGCACTGGTTGCTGTCATCTTGGATCCTTCCACCTCCCACCCCGTTATTCTTAGATTTGGTCTTTTTATAGTTTCCCAAATTTTCTGGATGTTTTGTGTTAGAAACGTTTCAGATTAAGCATTTTCTTTCACTAATGAATCATGTCTTCCAGAGTATCTTCTACACCTGAGATTTTCTCTTCCATCTCTTGTACTTTGTTGATTATGCTCATGTCTCTAGCTTCTGTTCTCTTTCCTATGTTTTTGGCCTCCAGGACTGCCTCGGTTTGCTTTCTTTATTGATTCTATTTTTATTATCAGTTCTTGAACAGTTTTATTCATTTCCTTCTCCTGTTTGCTTGTATTTTCCTGCATTTCTTTGAGGGATTTTATTCATTTCCTCTTGAAAGATCTCTATTACCTCCATAACTTTAGTTTTTTAATTTATTTTTTTATTAAATTACAGTTTATTCACTTTGTATTCCAGATGTAACTCCATTCCTCATCCCCTCCCAATCTCACCTTCCTTCTCTCCTCTCCTCTCATGACCATTCCCAAGTCCAGTGTTAGGGGAGGTCCTCCATCCCTTCCCTCTGACACTAGCCTATCAGGGTAAGTTCCTATTGTTGGTCTTCAAATGTGTTAGGATATCCAGGGCTTTCTGTGGTAGGATAGCTGAATTTTGGTGGTGTCATTTTGTCCTGTTTTTTTTTTTTTTTTTCTGCTGGACTTCAACCATCTGGTTACATTTGGTTTTGGAAGTCCTGGTAGTCTCCGATGACAGTAGGCCTCTGGAATTGCAGGCAAAGTTGGCAGGCCCTGTTGGCTGAAGATCTCTGGTGATTCCTGCTGGCTGACTGCCTCCAGTAGTTCTGGAGGGCTACCAGCCTTTGGTAGTTCCTGATGACAGCGGCACCTGAGTGGATTGCAGGTAAGGCTGGGGCTCAAGTAATGTTGCTTTGAGGGCATGGGGCAGCCTTTGTCACTGTTGGTTTTGCCTGGAGGAACCTGGCAAGGAAGTGATTGGGGGAGCTGTCTCACCTGATAGTCTCTGATGGCTGTTAGTCTCTGGAATTTCAGGTAGAGCTCAGGCATAACAATTTTTAAATCAGGTTTGTAAATGTATAGGCTGCTGAGTGTTTAAGTAATTTTCAAAATTATAGTTTAAAATTTATAAATCTTATATATCCATTAGGGTGAAGAACCAATGATAGTAGTCAACAACAAAATTTGTCGCTAAAACACAGAGAACTTATTTAAATACTACTTCCCATTGTTTATTTTATTTTGAAGGGGAGGGTTTCTAGACAGGGATTCTCTGTGTACAACCCCGGCTGTCCTGAAATTTGATTTGTATGCCAGCCTGGCCTTGAAATCACAGAGATCTACCTGCCTCTGCCTCCTGAGTACTGGGATTAATTATATGCACAACCACACCTGGTCCCTTACCTACTTTTTATTTGTGTCATTTTCTCAATGCATACTACATTCTTTGTTCCTAGTCTCCATTCTCATCTCCTATCTGACTCACCTAGCTTACATAACTCATTTCCTCCAAATAATACTATTTCTGTTTTATTTTCTATATTTGTGTGTGTTGATATTTAACCCATATAGGGTTATGTCGAAAAAGACAAACACTTCCATTTACAAGTCATGCTTATTTTAATTAACAGGGTTTCCATAAATTCTACTAATTTTGCTTCAAACAATATAATTTCCTTTGTGGATTAGTAAAATTATGATACACACACAGTCACATAACATACCCATTCACACCCACACATTTTCTCCGTCTTCGGCTAAATAAAGCAAAATACGTTCACTTCTTATTGCTATATCTCCAATACGGAAAGTTTGAGCTTGATTAACTTCAGATTATCATGCAAATATTTACCCAAAAAGATTATGTCCAAATGAAAAGAACTTTCGAAATTCATGCTAGAATTATGTATAATTAACCCATATATATCACCTATTTGCACTCAGAGATGAAAATATCTTTAATTATTAATTTTATGCATTTTTTCTGTACCACACGCCATCACAGCAGCTCTTTGAAAGTATGTCTGATGTTAGAGATGATTTTGTATTTTTTGAATTTCTTTTATTTTTTATATTATGATTCATTTTTATCATATTTCCTTACTCATGTCTTTCTCCATTAATTTTCCATTTATCTGTACTTTGGACCTTTGTCTAAAATGTAAATGCATGTGTGCACAAACACATACAAACAATAATGCATGAATAACTATATCATAAATCAATAAAAAGAAATATATAATATTATATTATGCTATATTTTTATATAATTATATATATATAACATTTGTCTCTCTATGTGCATGAGTGTGTGATAGTGTGTGTGTATGTGTGTGTCTGTGTGTGTGTATTACATTGGCTTACAGGATATAGTTCAAGTAGTCAATAATAGCTACCTCACACTGTTGAGGCTAAGAATCTACTAGTTCTTCAGTCCACGAGGCTCAATATTTCTGAGTCCATATCTGATGCTGATAGCCTGCAGCACTTCTGGGAAGATACTTTTTCTCCCTCTATGTTTAAAGCCCAAAAATATTAAAAAAAAGAAAAAGAAAGAAAAGTTATTCTAAAATGAAGCAATACTTCAAGACAGTAGATTAATTTACCAGCTAGAATACAGGCAAACAATAAAAAGAGAAAAGTTTTTTTTTTTTTTCCTACGTAGTCTTATCTGGACTTCCAACAAGAAGGTGCTACAAACATTTACAGTAATTATTTCTACCTTCTATAATCAGGTTAAGAAAGTTCTGTGGTTGAACAAGGGGTATCCAATGAAGTTGGTGGCTTTACAAAAGCAATGAGGCAAGAGGATCATATAGGTTCACAGTCTGAAGCAAGAAACACCAACTCTACATGGGTCCCCTGTGTATATGTTATGGCTATTAGCTTCGTGTTTTGTGAGATTCCTAAAAGTAAGATCTAGTGTATCTCTGACATTTTTGCCTGTTCTTGAGACTCTGTTGTTATTATTGGGCTTCCTGTCCAGCTTCGATATGCAGACCTTTGCCTTGTGGTATTGAACCAATTTTTGTTCTATTTGACTATTGTCTTCTAGAGGCCTGTTGTTTTCTGAAGGGAAAAAGAAGGGGAGTCGATCATTGTAGAGAAGGAATGTGTGTGTGTTCAGGGTGGGGGAGCTAGGTACCATGCAAAGAGGAAAAAAATTTGGTGGGGATGTAGTTATGAGAAAAAAAATTCTGTCATTAATATTTTCTATTTTTCTTATTTATTTTATTCATTTTAAAACCTTGTAGCTCCTTCTTTCTTCCCCTTCCAGTTCCATACTCTCTTCTTACCCCTTCCTCCCTCTGCTTTTCCTGAGAATAAAAAGGAGTTCCCATTCCTATCCCCCTAGCTCATCAACTTGCATAAGGCCTGAAGGTGTCCTCTTCCCCTGCAGCTTGCTAAGTAGTCCTGGCAGGGGAAACTGATATATAAGCAAGCAAGTAAGTTCTTGTCTGATGCAGTCCCAACTTCAGTTGCTAGAATACTCAGTTGACGCCTAAGCTGATCATCTGTTACATCTTTGCAGGGGGCCTAGGTCCAGTTGTTGCATGGTCCTTGGTTGGTGCTTCAGTCTCTGTAGGCCCCTCTGGACCCTGGTTAATAGGCTCTGTTGGTATTATTGTGGAGTTTCTATCACTTTTGGGTCCTTTTTCTTTTTTCCTCCCACTGTTTCCCAAGACTCCATATGCATCAACCAATGTTTAGCTGTGAGTCTCAGTATCTTTTTTGAGGTGCTACTGGATAGAACCTCTCAGAGGACAACTCTAACAGGCTCCTTTCTGCAAGTTTTTCAGAGTATCATTCATACTGCCGAGGTTGTTACTCTCTGATAGGGTTAGTCTTTGGTTGGGCTAGGAACCAATTCTGTATTCCCTCAATCTCTTCTCTATCTGCTCTTTTGGGTAGAAGTTTTTGTGGGTGAGTTGGTGTTCCTGCCCTTTTATTAGAATATTAGCTTAGTTAGAGGTTGTCCTATTTAGTCCCTATATAGTCCCACTTAGTCTCTGCTACTAGGAATCTGTGCTTACATTCTCCTCATATCCTTCCATATCCTTAAATCCTGTCATATTCTACATTGACATAGGAATACTGCTCTTCACAGAGATGCCCCCACTGTCAGTTTCCCTTTTCTCTACAGGCCTTCTTTCCTCTTACCCTTGCTCTCTTCAGGTCTTGAACTCCACCCTCTTAAATCACTATGTCCCCTTCTCCTACCTTGCTTCCTCTCTTCAGCCATTACATCTGTCTATTATATTTTCCATTCTAATTGAGATTTACTCACTTGGGTCATCTTTATTAATTTTGTTCTTTGGGTCTTTGCCTCATATTATGTGTGTCTTATACTATATAACTAAAATCCCCTTTAAAGTGAATACATACCCTGTGTATATTTCTGGGTCTGGGTTACCTCACTCAGGATGATCTTTTTTAGTTCCATCCATTTGCATGCAAATTTCATGATTTGTTTGTTTTCAATATCTGAGTAGTTTCCCATTGTGTAAAGGTACCATGGTTTCTTTATCCATTTTTCTGTAGAGGGACATCTAGATTGTTTCGGGATTTGGGATATTATTTAATAAAGCTGGTATGAACATAGTTGAGCAAGTGTCCTTGCTGTATGGTAGAGCATCTTTGGGTGTATACCCATGAGAAGTATAGCTGTGTCTTGAGGTGTAGTTATTCCCAATTTTTCTAAGAAAGCACCAGGTTGATTTCCAAAGTGGTTGTACAAGTTTACACACCCACCAATAATGGAGGAATATTTCCCTTCTTCCTACCCTCGGAATCATGTGCTATCCCTTAAGATTATATCTTAGCCATTCTGAGTAGTGTGAGATGGAATGCCAGAGTTCTTTTGATTTGCATTTTCCTGATGACTAAGGAAGTTGAGATTTCTTTTTCATTTCTTCTGTTATTATTACCATTATTATTATTATTAATTACAATTTATTCATTTTGTATCCAAGCTATAGCCACCCCCCTCATCTCCTCCAATTCCACCCTCCATCTCCCTTCTCCTCCTATGTCCCTCCCATAGTTCACTGATAGGGGAGGACTTCTTTTCCTTCTAGTCTATCAGATCACATCAGAACTAGCTGCATTGTCTTCCTCTGTGGCCTGGCAAGGCTGCACCACCCAAGTGGGGGAGGTGATCAAAGAGCTGGTTACTGAGTTCGTATCAGAGACAGGCCCTGATCTCCATACTAGCGAAACCACTTGGAGACTGAGCTGCCTATAGGGTATATCTGAGCAAGGATAGTAGGTCCTCTCCATCTGTGGTCCTTGGTTGGAGCATCAAATTCTTTAGGGCCCCTGGACACAAAATTCTGGGACCCTTTGTCTCCTTTTGGAGCTCTTCTCCCCTTCAGATATTTCTATCTCTCCCCTATTCCCTGAACTCTGCTATAGAAATTATGGAGACAAGGAAAACCTCCTCAATTTCTGGTGGGAATGTAACCTTGGATAACCACTTTGAAAATCAATCTGGTGTATTCTGAGAAAATTACCTCAGTGAGGTAGCACTATTCCTAATACTATTGCTGAGTAGTATTCCATTGTGTAAATATACCACAATTTCTGTATCCACTTCTCCACTGAGGAACATCTGGGTTGTTTCCAGGTCCTGGCTATTATGAATGCTGTTGAGAAAATATCCTTGTTTTGTACTTGAGCATATTTTTTGACATATGCCTAGGAGTAGAATAGCTGGATGTTGAAGTATCATTGTTCCTAATGTTCTGAGAAAGCACCAGATTGATTTCAAAAGTGGATGTACAAGTTGACATTACCACCAGCAATGGAGGTGGGTTCCCCTTTCTCCACATCCTTTCCTATAACACTCCTAGACAAGGGAAAACAAGCATTTTTTTCTTTTAAATTTTATTTGCATAATTCAATAGAAATTTATTTGTTCTCAACTGGTGCCAACTTATGTTAATGGTAATTTAGGCATCCAAAAAAACTTCCTCTGTGTCTGTATCAGTCATTACATTTTCATCATAATGAGCCCCCTTCAAAGTAAAAAAGACTGGAGGGGTCAAAGGAGGGAGCTATAATTTAAGCACCACATAAACATAACTTGTTTCTTTTATGGTTGGCAAGAATGGCCGCAGAAAAACTCCAGGTAGAACAAGGGAAGTCTCAGAAAAGTAAATTCCCACAGGAGTCTTCTTGAGAGAGGAATCACAGTAGCTGGTGGTCTTCCAGCATTTACACTGTCAGATAAAGAAGGCACTTCCAGAGTCACAAATATTTCTTGTGCTTCTTGGCCATTAAAGATTCCTCTGTTGAGAATTCTTTGTTTACTTCTATGACCCACTTTTTAAACTTGTTATTTTTTTATTAGATTTTGATTTCTTGAGTTCGTTATATATTTTGTATATTAGCTCTTGTGTGTAGGATTGGTGAATTTCTTTCTCAATCAGTAGGTTGCCTTTTCCTTCTATTGGCACTGCCATTTGCCTTAATAAAGCATTTTAGTTTCAAGAGTTCTCATTTATTAATTTTTGAACTTAGATCCTGAGCTATCTTGGTGTAACTCTAACCAAGCAAGTGTAAGAACTGTATCACAAGAACTTCAAGTTTCTGAAGAAAGAAATTGAAGAAGATATCAGAAGATAGATGCCCCATGCTCTCAGATCAGGAGAATTAACACAGTAAAAACAAATATCTCACCAAAGGCAATCTCCAGATTCAGTGCAACCCTCCATCACTATGTCAATACAGTTATTTATGGAACTTGAAAGAACAATTATAAATTTCTTATGGAAAGTCAAAAATCCAGAATTGCTAAAACAATCCTATGCAATAAAAGAACTTATAGAGACATCTCCATCTCTTACTTTAAGCTATAATACAAAACAATAGTAATAAAATATGCATGGTACTAACATATGGACTGACTGATGGATCAATGGAATTGAATCGAAAGCCTATAAATAAACCCACATACCTATGTTCACTTGATTTTTGAAAAAAGAGCCAAAACCATACAATGGAAAAAAGACAGCATCTTCAACAAATGGTGCCACTCTACCTGGATGTCTATATGTAGAAAAATGCAAATAGATCCATATGTTTTCCTGTAAAAATTCAAATCCAAATGGATCAAAAACCTCATATAACTCCAGATATACTTAATCTACTAGAAGAGAAAGTGTGGAAGAGCCTGTAATTCAGTAAATGTTTAAAATTAATCCCTCAGAGAAATGTTCAGGAGATTGTGCTTCAGTTGATTCTAGATCCAGTGTAGATGGCATCTAAGTAAACTATTTCTAGACCTATCTATATTTGTCTTTATAATATTACATGTATTAATAATAAGCCTGTTCTGTTGTAAACAACTTTAACATAGCTTATTTTGATGAAATATTATCATGAATTAAAGACAAAACAACATGTTTCATAGGGTAAGCCCTCAATATTTAATGATATGACAGGGACTAAAGGAAAAGCTAATACCAGTTTCATTAAACTTAAATATTTGACAAAATTTAACTTTGATGATCATCACTTCTTATTTGTGAAAAGGAAACATTAATGGTAGTCACTTCAGAGAGTTACTTTGAATGTCTAACATATCTAATATATCTAAATGCTTAGTGAGACAGAATAGTAACTAGGGAGACAAAATTGTTATGTTTAAGTTTCATAAATCCCATTTAAAATTTTCTCATTTGATGTAATTATTTCTTACTTATACTTTGTTAGGTTCTTTTGCTTTCTACTCTATATTCATTACATTCTCCCTTTCACCTACATGTTAAGTATAATATTTATAAAAACAAATATTCTTAACATTAACATTCCATTGTATGTTTTGCATTGTAACTTTTGTTGCACTCAAACTTTTAGGGCTCCTTAAAATAAGCCTAACACTAATATTTTTTTTCTTTGATCCACATCTGCCAACCCAGGAGACCTGTGTAGGCCCAAGCAACATTAAGCTTAAGGATCTCTTCAGCCCATTCTAAACTGGCTGGACATCAAAGACCACCAGTCCTGTTATCACCAGATGGCTAGATGTCAGTGTACATACACAATTAAAAAAAAAAAGAAAGAAAAGAAAACATGTGACTAAACGTCACCACTCAAAAAGCAGCTATCCTATCACAACAAGACTAGGAGATACTAACACACATTAAATAATCTTAAATCTGAGGTTATGAAAATAGTAAAGACCTTAAAGGAGAAAAATAAAGCTCTCAAAGTAACACAGGAAAATAAAATCAAACACTTGAAAGAATTCAACAAATCCCTTAAAGAAATTAAAGTAATACAGGAAACTGCAACCAAGACAAGCAAATGAACAAAACAATTCACTACCTAAAATGGAGAGAGAAGCAATAAAGAAAACACAATTTGAGGCAATCCTGGAGCTGGAAAACCTAGGGAACATGACATAAAACACAGAAACAAATTATCACTAACATAGTATTAGAGATAGAAGAGAGAATCTCAGCAGTAGAAGATATGATTGAAGACATTGATACATCAGTCAAAGAAAATGTCAAATCTAAAAAGCTCATGACATACAACATCCAAGAAATCTGGGGCACTATCAAAAGAACAAACCTAAGAATGATAGGACTAGAAGAAGGAGAAGCCTCCCAGCAACATGGTACAGAAAATATTTTCAACAAAATAATAGATGAAAACTTCCCAAAATAATAATGAAAAAAAGATTCATATAAACATACAAGAAGCTTATCATACTCCAAACAGATTGAATTAGAAAAGAAAGTACTGATTATTAAATCAATGGAGTACTAAATGTGCAGGCCAAAGAAAGAATATTGAAAGCTGCAAGGAAAAAAAAATGCCAAGACACAACTAAGGCAAACTTATTACAATTACACTTGATTTGTCAACAGAGACTATGAATACCAGAAGGGCCTGGGAATGTGTCATGTAGACACTAAGAGAACACAGATGTCAACACAGACTACTATACCCAGCAAAACTTTCAATCACCATAGATTAGGAATACAAGATATTCCATGACAGCACCTAGCCATAAATCAAACTCTATAGAAGATACTAGAAGGAAAACTCCAACCAAAGAAAGCTAATTACACTCAAGAAATCAAAGAAATAAATAACCCCACATCCACAAAACCAAAAGAAAGGAAATACACACACACACACACACAGACACACACATAAACACACAAACCCACATACTATTACCATCAACATCAAAATAACAGTAATTAACAATCACTGGTCATTAAAACCTCTTAACATTAGTTACCTAAACTTCCAATCAAAAAGGCACAGGTTAACAAAATGGATACAAAAACATGACCTCTCTTTCTGCTGCATACAAAATGCACCTCAACAACAAAGATAGAGAGTACCCAGGGGAAGTACCTGGGAAAATGTTTTTCAAGCAAACAGAACCAAGAAGCAAGCTGGAATAGCCATCCTAGTATCTAATAAAATAGACTTTCAACCAAAATTAATCTAAAAAGAAAGAGAAGGATGCTTCATACTCATCAAAGGAAATTTTCAGCAATGTGACATCCCAATTCTGAACATCTATGCCCCAAATGCAAGGGCAACATTTTTCATAAAATAAACATTCTTGAAACTTAAATCACATATATAAATGCACACATTTCTAGTGGGATACCTCAACAACCCATTCTCTACAATGAACAGTCCATCAAGACAGAAACTAAAGGGGAAAATAATGAAACTAACAGACACCGTGAATCAAATGGACCTAACAGATATCTACAGAAAAATTCACCCTAACACTTCACAGGATCTTCTCCAATATTGATCATATACTTTACCAAAAGCAAGCCTTAACAAAAATAAGATTGAAATACCCCCCTGAATCTTATCAGACCACCATGTTACAGTTTAAATTCAACAACAACAGAATCAACAGAATGCCTAGAAACTTAAGTAAACTGAACAACTCCCTACTCAATTGACCACTGGGTCAGGGAAAAAGTAAAGAAATAAATTACAGACTTTCTAGTATTCAATGCAACTGAAGGCAAAAAAATGTACCCAAACTTAAGGGATACGATGAAAGTAGTGCTAAAAGAAAAGAATATAGCACAAAGCACCTTCATAAAGAAATTGGAGAGATTCAATATTAGTAACTTAGCAGCACACATGAAAGCTCTAGAACAAAAGGAAGAAAACACACCAAAGAGGAGAAGACAACCAGAAATAATCAAGCTCAGGGCTGAAATTGTTAAATTGAACGAAAAGAGAGCAATAAAAAGAAACAATGAAACCAAGAGCTGCTTCTTTGAGAAAATCAACAAAATAATCAAACCCTTACCCAAACTAACTAAAAGGAAGAGGGAGAGTATCCAAATTAACTAAATCAGAAAAGAAACGGGAAAAATAACAACAGACAACAAGGAAATCCAAAATAAATCATTAGGTCTCACTTCATGAGGCTGTATTCCATGAAAGTGAAAAATCTAAAGGAAACAGACAAGATTTTGGATAGATTATTCTAGCCAAAGTTAAATCAAGATGAGGTAAACAATTTAAATAGTCATATAACCGCTAAGGAAATGAAACAATCATCAAAATTTCTCAACCAATAAAAGCCCAGGCCCGCATGTTTTTAGTGCAGAATTCTACCAGACATTCAAAGAAAATCTAATACCAATACACATCAAACTGGCCCACAAAACTGAAACAGAAGGAGCATTGTAAAACTCATTCTATGAAGCCACAGTGACCATGATACCTAAATCACACAAAAACTCAAGAAAGAATACGAATTTCAGATCAGTTTCACTCATGAACGTCAATGCAAAATATACAATAAAATACTCTCAAATTGAATGTAATAACACATCGAATGGATCATCTACCATGATCAAGCAGGCTCATTCCCAGGGATGCAGGGATGGTCCAACATATAAAAATCTATGAATGTAAACCACCATATAAAAAACAAAAACTCAAAAAAGGCACATGAACATCTCATTAGATGTAGACAAAGCCTTTGACAAAATCCAACAACATTTCATGTTGAAAGACTTGCAGATATCAGGATACAAGGCTCATACCTAAACATAATAAAGACTAAATACAGGCAGCCAATTGCCAGCATGAATCTAAATGGAGAGAAACTCAAAGAAATTCTACTAAAATCAGGAATAAGACAAGGCTTCCCATGCTCTTCATACCTCTTCAACACAGTACATGAAGTCTTAATTAGAGCAATAACACAACTGAAAAAGATCAAGTAGATACAAATTGGGAAGATGCAGTCAAAGTTTTGTTGTTTGCAGATGATATTATAGGGTATGTAAGTGACACCAAAAATTCTACCAGAGAATGTGTACAGCTGATAAACAGCTCTAGCAAAGTGGCTGGATACAAGATTAACTTAACAAAAATGAACAACTCCCCTGTACACAAATGCCGAAAGGACTGAGAAAGAAATTAGGGAAACTACAAATTTCAAAACAGCCATAGATAATATAAGGTACACTAGTGTAACTCCAAACAAGCAAGTGGAAGACCTGTATAACAAGAACTACAAATCTGTTGAGAGAAATGGAAAAAGATATCATAAGTTGGGAAGATCAAAGTACTAAATTGGTAGGATTAACATAAAATGGACATGTTATCAAAAGTAAACTACAGATTCAATGCAATTCCCATCAAAATATCACCACAATTCTCTTTTATATTTTTATAATTATTTTATTAATTATAGTTTATTCACTTTGTATCCCAACTATAGCCCCATCTCCTCTCAATCCTACAGTCCCTCCCTCTTCTGCTATGACCCTCTCCCAGTCCAATGATAGTGGAGGTCTTCCCCTTCTCCCATATCATCAGGACTGACTTCTTTGTCTTCCTCTGTGGACTGGTAAGGCTGTGCCCTCCTCAGGTGGAGGTGATCCAAGAGCAAGCCCATGAGTTCATGTCAAAGATGGTCCCTGATCCTATTATTGGGGAACTCTCTTGGATACTGAGCTACCTTGGGCTACTTCCGTTAACTCCACAGATGGTCCTTGTTTGGGATATCAGTCTCAGAAAAAACTCCTGTACACAAATATTTTGGTTCTGTTGCTCCTGTTGTGGAGCTCCTGTTCCCTCCAGGTATTTCTATCTCCCCTTCTTATTCCCTGCACTCTGCCCAAAGTTTGATTATGCATCTCAACATGTTTTGATATCCTGCTGGGTGGAGACTTTCATAGGCCATTTGTGATAGGCCCCTGTCCTGTTCCCTGTCTTCTCCTTCTTTTGATGTTCCTCTCATTTGCGTTTCTGAATAAAGATTGAGCATCTTACCCAGGGTCCTCCTTCTTGATAAGCTTCCTTAGGTGTACAGATTTTAGTATGATTACCCTATATTATAAGTCTAATATCCACTTATAAATGAGTATATACCATGTGTGTCTTTCTGCTTCTGGAATACCTCACTCAGGATGATCTTTTCTAGATCCCAACATTTGTCTGCAAATTTCATGATTTCCTCATTTTTAATTGCTGAGTAGTATTCCATTATCTAAATGTATCACAATTTCTGGGTCCATTCCTCCATTGAGGGACAACTGTGTTGTTTCCAAATTCTGGCTATTACAAATAAACCTGCTACAAACATGCTTGAACAAATGTCCTTGCTGTATACTTGAGCACTTTTGCCTATGTGCCTAGGAGTGGTATACGTGGGCCTTTAGGTAGCACTATTCGTATTTGTCTGAGAAAGCACCAGACTGATTTCCAAAGTGGTTGTACAAGTTTACATTCTCACCAGCAATGGAGTAGGGTTCCTCTTTCTCCACATCCTCTCCAGTATGTGTTGCATTTGAGTTTCTGATCTTAGCCATTTTGATGGGTGTCAGGTGAAAAATCAGGGTCATTTTGATTTGCATTTCCCTGTTTGCTTCCTTCCCTGTGGGGTTTTCTCCAGACAGGGAAACCCAGGCTCTGGAGTGAAGCCTCTGCCCTGGAAAATTTAGGGTAAAGTGTTACTAGTAGAGTTGCCAGCCATGCCAGGAAGCAGGTAAGGACTGAGGAATGCTGGGAGAATATGGAGCCGCTTGCTCTGGGCCTGAAGCACACCATTCCAGTATTTTGTTAATAATAATTAAATAATGGGTTTAGATTCTTTTCTGGCTACTTCCTACTGACACTGGGGGCACTGTAGGGAGGTCAAAATGCTGAAATACTAGCCAAGTCCAAGAGGAACAGGTTGCTTTGGTGCTCTCCAGAGTCTGCAAGAACATCGATGGCTGGGAGGGAAAGTTCAGGTCCAGCTTGATGGAAGTCTGTGAGGTTAGAATGGAACACTTATGGTAGCTGTTTTGGCTCTGTTGTGGATATAGGAAGTTCCTAGGTCTGGCCGGATACTGAAACATACATATAGGCAGAAGATAAAGTTAAGTAGGTTATGGAGAAAATCCTTTAGGTGTATATTTAAAACTTTTGGGAGAGTGAACAGAGTTGGGAGGTTTGGATTAAAGAGCCTTGAACATGGGAACCTCCATTTATCTGAGGGAACCTTTATTTACTCAATCACTGGCAGTAATTTAAAAGGCTTTGCCCTGTATCTGTAATGAGGCAAGGTTTGGTTACAGAAGCGTGCAAAATTAGAGGCTCTAGTGCTAGCAGGCACTAGGTTTAGAAACCTAAAATTCTCCAGAAGACACCCCAGAGGAGAATCTGGAGGAACGGACAAATGGATTATTCCCATTGGGAGGGTAGGTGTCAGTGACCTGTGAAGGCATCCCAAGAGCAAGTTTTTACCCAGAAGATTATATATACATATATATATATATATATATGGTCCTACCTGATCCAACAATTCGTCAGCTTTTGGCCAGAGACCAGGGGTACAGCTGCTCCAGGAGGCACAGTTTACCTAGTGCTAGGATTTTTGTAGTAGAGCCTTAGGGGAAGAAACTGTGCACATAGTAGGAAAAAATCTCTCCCAAGGGAAAGAGCAAGTCCTAAATGGAGGTCAGCAGAAAGGTTCAAATGTAGCCAGTGAAGACTGGCTGAGGTGGCATGGCCAGTGAAGTCTCTCCATCTCAAAAGATAGTAAGAAGTTGCAGGACGCTGAATGGTCAAGCTTCCCCTACCAAGAGGCATTTTATGAGGTGAACTCACTAATCCAGTGGCTGGCCAATGAGGAGATCTCATTAATACAGCCAGTGTTGCATGCAACAGATAGCAATCTGGTAGCCAGGAAAGGGAAGTCCCCCAAACAGGGAAAGTAGAGGAACCCTACTCTCCGAGGAACCCTACTCTCCGAGTGAGGCAATAAGCGCAGTACTTCTCTGGAGCCCAACTTACCTGATAAGTGGATTCAAGAGGATTTCCTACAGCAACGAGAATTACTTTTAAATTTTACGATGGAGATAAAATTTCAGACCTGTTAGCATCATAATTGCAATTTGAATTGAAATATACATTGTAGGAAAGGCAGTAGACATACACATTTGTGTTAACAGCATAAGCATTGTTTAAGTTGAACTCTGAAAAGGCAGAAGCCTTTTATGATGTAGAAGTGACAAAACCTCACTTGATCTTAACATTTAGTATAAGCACACATTATGGAGATTTAAAATATTGAGTTTGGAACCATAATAGTGGGTGGTATAGTGGAATGTTTTTGTGTTAGAGTTAGATTAATAAATCAGAGCTCTTTTGATAAAGTTTAAAGCTCTGGACAGTCAATATAAGAGTAGCATAACAACAGGAGAAACTATTAAGCGTTCTTAAATCACCTTAGACCTTGAAACGTTTATAGCACATTTACCAACCTTACAACATTTTCTTAGAAATTTAAATATTTATAACTTGCATTTACCAACCTTAAGATGCTTTTAGACTCTCAAACATGTATGACTTGTGTTTACCAATCTTAAGACACTTTTAGACTTTCAAACATGTATAACTGGCATTTACCAATAGTAAGACTTTTTTTTAGATCCTCAAACAAGATTTTATTTTTTGGTCTTTGTATCCAGTTATTTACCATGAGACATAGGTGAGACTGCTATAAATATTTATTTTCCTTTAGCTAAATAAAGGGATGGTAAAAGTTTCATTCAGGCCTGTTTCTTCAGTCCTGCAACATGCATATTGCGTCTAGTCCTGACAATAGCAATTCTAGGATTCAGGCTTAAGGCCTGTTTTCCTACGTATGAAGAGAACTGAGAAGGCATCTGAAGTCTCCAAGACAGAAGGTGGTAACATGTCTGTGAGACGCAGGTGTGAGGCCAAAACAAGCCTACAACGTTACCCTGGGGTGGGTGAGGGTGGTAGAGGTTGTTAAGTCAAGTAAGCCATTTGTCCTCCACCAGGCCAAGGAGATTGAAGGCTGTAAGTGTCTATGGCTCTTGTGATATTTGAGCCTCTGTGGCTGGGCACAAAGGGCAAACCTGCATGGTAGCATTTGACTTCCAGAGGCCAGTCTGCCAGGAGGCAGCCATAGTTTGTTGAGGCAGCAGCAAGACCAGCATCCCTTTTGGCTGAATTTGAAACACTTACCTGGAGGAACTGACTTTTCGCTGTACCCTGGCAGGATGGGGCATTGTAGATCTCTTGTTTTCTGCGCAGCAATGGCAACAGCCTCAGAGCAACAGCCAAGTTCTGGAGCATAGGTTTTGTTGAAGATGAGCCTGTTGAGAAGTCTCCTCTCTTATAATTTTTACCAACTCCTATATGGTGACTCAAAGACCATCCTCAGCTGTTTATTAAAGATGGCAGTGAGACCATGTTTGCATATGTAGGGCTCTACATATATATTTGGAAATCTATGAGATGAATAACTCTTAACTTGATTTGTTAACCATTAAATATTAGGACTTTGGGTTTTGTCCTTGTTATATTGGAGCCCTAAAAGTCATAATAAAGTTAGAGCACAGAGGGATCCAAGATGGCTGCCCCAGGAGGGCACTGTGACTAAGGAGTAGGAAGACTAAACTCTGGGACCTAAAACACCAGCGTTTGTGACTGTCAGGTGAGCAGAATTCCTACGGTAAGGAAATCAAGTGGAAAAGTCCTAGGCACACCCAGTTATTTCCAAGAAATACTCTAGGTAACCAGATGCGCACAACCCTGATCTGAACTCGAGGCCCCACTGGGTGCCCCCAGCCGCCATTCCAGACTGGGACACACAGTATCCAGCCAGACTGAGAACCCCCCAAATACCTTGGGCTGCATGGTGTGGGCCCACAAACAGCTGCCACCCTGGACTGGGTTACACAGTTTCCAGACCAGACTGAAAAGCCCCCAGATACCATTTAAGATCATGGTGCACAGCCCCTGGCCCAGAAGAAGGAGGCACCAAGTCTGCATACCAGAGGGAAGCTTTTAGCAGCAAGCCCAGGTCAGAGCTGGGGGCCTCCAGACCAGAGGAGCGCGGCCAGCTGCCATCTCAAACCAGGACAATCAGCCTCTGACACAGAGTGAGGAGCCAAGACTCCAGACTAGAGTGGTGACCAGCCTGCAGTGCACACAGCTTCTAGCACACAGCATGGAGCCAGGCACATAGATCCCAAAACAGAGCTAAACTGAGGCAACAACACACACTATCAAACCATTGGAACTTCCTGATCTTCTTGAAGAATACTCCTGACAAAAGAGATTGACAGTTCCAGTCTGAAGTTCATCCTCAAAGCACAAACAGCTCCTTGACTATATATAAACAAATGGCCAAAGGTCAACGTAAGAACTCACCCAACACAAATCAGGACACCATGGCCCCACCAGAAACACCCAAAAGCAATGGATATTTTAATTCAGTGGAGACACAGAAAAATTATGTTAAAGCTATGCTTATGCAGTTATTAGAGGAAAAAAGAGGAAATGAACAAGGCCCTCAAAGAAATTCAGAAGAATATAACTGCCCACGTAGAGGAAAAATTAAAGACATACAGAGAGGAAACAAACAAAAAAAATAGGAGCCACATTCAATCAGACAATGGAAATGATACAAAGCATGAAAACAAAATTAGAATCTATAAAGGAAACACAAACAGAGAAGAACCTGGAACTGGAGAACTTAGAGAAAAGATCAGGAAGCACAAAGGTAAGAATCACCAATAGAATACAAGTGATGGAAGAGAGAATCTCAGGAGCTGAAGACACACTTGCTGAAATGGATTCCTCACTCAAAGAAAAAATAAAATCAGAAAAGTCCCAAACACAAAACATTCAAGAAATCAAGGACTTCATGAAAAGACGAAACCTAAGAATAATTGGAATAAATGAAAAAGAAGACTCCAGGCTCCAAGGACTGGAAAATATTTTTAAGAAAATCATAGGGGAGGAGGAAGATGGCTGCCACTAGAGAACACTGTGTCTGAGGAGTAGGAGAGCAGAAACAATGCAGCGACCAGGAGACTGAACTCTGGGACCTAAAACGCCAGCATTGTGAGTGCCAGGTGAGCGGAACTCCTACGGTGAGAAAATCAAGTGGGAAAATCCTAGGGACACCCAGTTATTACCTGGAAAAATTTCCGCAATCAATAAGTGGGACCTCATGAAGCTGAAAAGCTTCTGTAAAGCAAAGGACACTGTCATCAGA
>CM053742.1:32191525-32266737 GCA_028658305.1 Pachyuromys duprasi
AGCCCTGAGGAGACATGATAAGTTGGGGTTGGATGGAAGGGAAGGAGGTCCTCCCCTGTTGGTGGACTTGGAGGGGGCGGGGAAGAAGGAGATGAGGGAGGGAGTGGGAGGGTGGGAGGGAATGGAGGAGGGGGCTACGCCTGGGATTCAAAGTACCCAACCTGTGATTGAGATAAAAATAAATAAATTAAAAAAAAAAGAAAATCATAGAAGAAAATGTTCCCATCTTAAAGAAAGAAATGTCCATAAACATACAAGAAGCCTGCAGAACACCAAATAGACTAGACTAGAAAATAAATACCTCTTGTCACATCAGAGTCAAAACACTAAACCTACAAAACAAAGAAATATATTAAAGGCAGCAAGGGAAAAGCGCCAAGTAACATATAAAGGTAGACAGATCAGAATCACACCAGATTTCTTGTCAGAAACTATGAAAGCCAGAAGGGCCTGGACAGAGGTCATGCAGATTTTAAGGGAACACAGATGACAACCAAGACTACTATACCCAGCAAAGCTTTCAATCAACATAGATGGAGAAAACAAAATATTCCATGACAAAACAAAATTTAAGCAATATCTACACAGCAATCAAACCTTACAGAAGATACTATTAGGAAAATTTCAATCCAAAGAAAATAACTACATCCAAGAAAATATAGGATTCAAGTAACTTCCCAACTGAAAGTGGGGTGGGGGGGGGTGAGAAATGAATCAGAATAAGACCAAAAACTCCACAGTAAAAGGATCTAACCGACACTGGTCACTATTATCTATCAAAATTAATGGCCTCAGCTCTCCAATAAAAAGACACAGACTAACAGAATGGTTACAGAAACAGGACCCAACATTCTGCTGCCTCCAAGAAACACACCTATGCAATAAAGATAAACACTACCTCAGAGTAAAGTGCTGAAAATTATTTTTCAGGCAAACAGACCCAGAAAACAAGTTGGGGTGGCAATCCTAGTATCTAATAAAATAGACTTTCAACCAAAGTTAATCAAGAAAGATGAGGAGGGGTACTTCCTTCTTATCAAAGGAAAATTCCAACAGGAGGACATCACAATTTTGAACGTCTATGTCCCCCCCCCAAAAAAAGACCAACTACTTTTGTAAAAGAAACATTATTAAAAGTGAAATCACACATTGATCCCAGCACCTTAACAGTGGGATACTCCAACACTCCAATCTCACCAAGGGACAGACCATCTGGTCAGAAGCAAAGGAGGGAAACAAGGGCACTCACAGAGACCTTAAATCAATTAGACCTAATAGATGTCTACAGAACTTTTCACCCAAAATCAAAAGAGTAAACCTTATTTTCAGCACCTCATGGAACCTTCTCCAAAATAGACTATATAGTTGGTCACAAAGCAAGCCTCAGCAGATACAAGAAGATTGAAATAATCCCTTCTATCCTTTCTGACCATCATGGGCTAAAGCTGAACCTCAACAACAACATAAACAGCAAAAAGCCTGCACAAACATGGAAACTGAACAACTTGCTGCTCAAGGACAGCTTGTTTAGGGAAGAAATAAAAAACAAAATAAAAGAAACAACAACAACAACAAAAAAAAACAGAATTTCCAAAACGATTCTATACAACACCAGATCATCTGCAGGTATCTTCATCCCTGATCTCAAGCTGTACAACAGAGCAATAGTAATAAAAAGTGCATGGTATTGGCATAGAAACAGAATAGTAGATCAATGGAACCGAATAGAAGACCCAGAAATGAACCCACACACCTATGGAAACTTGATTTTTGACAAAGAAGCCAAAACCATTCAATGGAAAAAAGACAGCTTCTTCAACAAATGGTGCTGGTCCAACTGGATATCTGTATGCAGAGAAATGAAAATAGATCCATATTTATCACCCTGCACAAAACTAAAGTCCAAGTGGATCAAAGACCTCAACATAAAACCAGACACACTAAACCGGTTAGAAAAAAAGTGGGGAAGACCCTAGAACTCATTGGTACAGGAGAATACTTCCTGAATAGAACACCAACAGCACAGGCTCTAAGATTAATGATGAATTAATGGGACCTCATGAAACTGAAAATCTTCTGTAAAGCAAAAGACACTGTCATCAAAACCAAACGACAGCCTACATACTGGGAAAGGATCTTAACCAACCCTATGTCTGACAGAGGGCTAATATCCAGTGTATATAAAGAACTCAAGAAGTTAAACTCAAATCAAGTAATCCAATTAAAAATGGGGTAGGGGACTAAACAGAGAACTCTCTGTAGAGGACTCTAGAATGGCAGAAAAACACTTAAGGAAATGCTCAACATCCTTAGCCATCAAGGAGTTGCAAATCAAAATGACCCTGAGATTTCACCTTACACCTGTCAGAATGGCTAAGATCAAAAACTCAAGTGACAACACATGCTGGAGAGGATGTGGAGGAAGAGGAACCCTCCTCCATTGCTGGTGGGAATGTAAACTGGTACAACCACTTTGGAAATCAATTTGGAGTTTTCTTCAAATAATAAGAATAGTGATTCCTCAAGATCCAGCTATACCACTCTTAGGCATATACCCAAAGATGTTCAAGTACACAACAAGGACTTTTGCTCAACTATGTTCATAGCTGCTTTATTCATAATAGCCAGAACCTGGAATCAACACAGATGCCCCTCAGTTGAAGAATGGATACAGAAATTATGGTACTTTTACACAAGGGAATACTACTCAGCAATTAAAAAGGAGGAAATCATGAAATTTGCAGGCAAATGGTGGTACCTGGAAATGATCATCCTGAGTGAGGTATCCGAAAAGCAGAAAGACACACATGGAATATACTCAGGCATATAGACCTATAAGATAGGATAAACATACTGAAATCTATACACCTAATGAAGATAAACAAGAAAGAGGACCTGGGGTAATAGGATTAATCCTCACTCAGAAAGTCAAATTGGATGCTCATTGGATGTAGGAGAAAACAAGTAGCAGGACAAGAGCCTACCACAGAGGGCCTCAGAAAGACTCTACCTAGCAGGGTATCAAAGCAAACATTAAGAAACATAACGAACCTTTTGACAGAGTGCAGGGAATCATATGAAAGAAGGGGGAGTTAGTATGACCTGGAGAGTACTGGAGCTCTGCAAGGACCAAATAAATCAGGTAACAAGGGTCTTTTATGAGACTGTCTCTCCAACCAAGGACCATGTATGGATATAACCTAGAACCCCTGCTTGTATGTAGCAAATGGTAGCTCAATACCCAAGTGGATACACTAGTAAGGCGAACTGGGACTATTTTGGACATGTACTCAATGGCTAGATCTTCGACCTCCCTGCCCCCTGAGGGAAGATCAGCCTTGCTAGGCCACAGAAGAGGACATTGCAGCCAGTCCTGAAGAGACTTGATAAGCTAGAGTTAGATGGAAGGGGATGAGGTCCTCCCCTATCAGTGGACTTGGAAAGGGGCAGAGAGGAGATGAGGGAGGGAAGGGAGGTATAGGGAGGGAATGCGGGAGGCGGCTATGGCTGGGGATACAAAGTATATAACCTGTGATTAATATAAAATAAAAATGTTAAATTAAAAGAAAAGTTAGAGCACATCAGCTTTTAGTATGATTTAGTATAAAACATGTTTATAGCTTATATAAATCTAAAGCTATATTATAGATTAATAATAATGCCATTTTTGGAAAATAAGACCAAGCATATTTTAACCTTTTGATAGTAAAAATACAGCACAGTGACCAAGTTTTAACATACATACCTCTAAAATTAATAGATCTTAATTTAGAATATTGGTAAAAACCTGTAAGTAGTAACCAACCCGAGTCATGAGTTGTAAAACCAACAATATTATAGAACAGTATAAAGCAATTTCAAAATTACATTTGAATTTAATATATCAAACCCATTAGCCAGAAAGCCTAGTGGTGAATCCGCATCATAGGCAGCACATGGCAGGAGAAACAGCATTTATTAATTTAGGAACTGAAAAAGACGTAGGCAGTTAGACGTGCATTTAAACTTAATTTAATATGAATAGACATTTATAACTTTCAAATTTTATAAAATTCCATACCAATTTAAATGAGACTTGTTCCTCTCCTAGTCTAATGGAGATAAAATAAATAGTTATGATTAAGGAAGTCTTATAAATGTAAAGCCAATGAGAAAACTATATAAATCGTTAGATAAGAATATAAAGCATTAAATATATACACAAATATATTTATTTATTTAAGAACACAGTGTGCAGAAATCAGGAAGAAAATATTTCTTTAAAGCTTGAAAATAGCACTGTAGAGATCAGAATATTCAGAGCCAGTGTATAGAACATGGGCGTCTTGAAATTTTGCAGGAGTGGGAAGGGGTGAGCCCATGGCAAGGCCATGTTCTCCTAGAGGAAATACCATCCCCAGGAAAAGATAGGGGCAGAATTGCCCTAACATAAGATAGCTTTGAAGTAATGTGGAGAAGTCAGTGAAGCCATGGCACCATTCTCCTTTTCCCAAAACCCACATGGCGGTGGTCATTCCATAGGAAATTTAAAATTTCACCTATGGAGCCTCAGGCAGCCATGTAATCCAAAACCATCTGTGTGTGCATAGGGTCCCCAGTAACTGCTTACCTTGAACTGGGTGTGTCTGTCTGAAACTTTGCTCCAGCAATTCCACCAAGCCAATTTTGGCACACCAGGGGCTCGCTGTGGCAAGGAGCCGCACAGAACAGCTGTGAGTAGGTGTGCACATAAAGGCTGTGAGAAAAATTAAAGATTTTTTAGGCTTAGGTGATTAGGGATAGATAGAGCAGGGGGAAAATAATCTGTTGCAGCCATCCATTGTTCCATAGAAGTCAGATAGGGATTCTGGCAAAACCAGGATACCCTCCATGATTTCAGCACCACGGATGTGACATATTAAATAATGATGATGTGTAACCCAACAGATTTTATATGAAAGAGGTTTATTAGATGGATATGAAGAGAGAGAAGGGGGAGCAGAACATGATGGGGTGAAAGAGAGAGAGGTCGCCCTCTCAGAGAAAGGGGAGAAGGAGAGAAAACAAGAGAGGCGAAGAGAGGGAAAGAGGGAGCAAGAGGGGGACAATGAGAAGGAGGGTTGCTCCCTTTAAGGAGCAAGGTAACCATGCCTACCAGGTGTGGCCAGCTGGGCAGGGACAAATGATGACATCATAGGCTGCTAGGCAACCCAGAAGCAGTGCCTAGATACTAACATCTATAATGTTATACATATTAAATAATAGTCAATACTAAAATTATGCAATAATTACTACAAGTGGGAAAAAAAAAAGAAGAATGTGTCTGTGTAGAGTGAGGCAAAAGTCCAGGATGAGATTCCAAGTACATAAATTTTATAGCAGAAAGTATATAATTTACAAAAAGAAAACATGGAAATTCAGAGTACTTAAATAGTAAGAGAAAACACAGGTTGAACATGTTGCCAGACATTTTTTGCATAATATTATTGTGATGACACAAGTAGACAAGATTGATTCCCGGTGAGTATGTGTGTGTGTGTGTGTGTATGTCTGTGGGTGGGTGTGTCTGTCTGTGTCTCTGTGTGTGTGAAAGAGAGAGAGAGAGAGAGAGAGAGAGAGAGAGAGAGAGAGAGAGAGAGAGAAAGAGAAAGAGAAAGAGAGAGAAAGAGAGAGCTCTAGTACAAAACTTAAGTTACAGCTGTAGTGTAGGTGTCAATTTTGATTTTTCATATCATGATGACTGAGTACTCTTTCATATATTTTTAGAGCAGATATGTTTGATTTAAATAAGAAAATTAAGTTGTTCAAACATCACATGCAAGTGATGCATCTACAATGGGTAGAAGTCACATGTTGCTATATATACTCAGCAAAATCTAGAGCAGTTATAAGTGTATATGTTTATATATGATATTTCCTAGTACAGATTTTATTCTTAATATCCCTTATATTTTTCCTTGTGAGTCTCAAAACAAGAACAGAGTATGGATTCTGTATGGGTTTCTGAACAACCAAAATATGAAATTATAGATGAATTGTTCAGACAAATAATTTATATCCTCTGTATTATCAAGAAATACAAAAAACAGACATGACATTTTCTATTCTTCACTGTAGGTCATTTTATATCATTAGCATAATCTTCTCAGAAGAAACTGGACTTATGGTAATAATGGGGGGTTGCCATTATTTAAGAATGTTCAGACACCACTGTATCTAACCGCTAGAATCTTATCAGGAATCAAAAAGGCAAATTTTCTGTTACCTATCTATTTTCAAGAAGTAATAGTCACATAATGTTTTTTTTTTCTGATGAATAAGAATGAAGGGTAGTCTCTTCTTTGAAAGTGCAATGTACACCCATACAGACATATAGCTCATTATTGACAATATAAAATATATTTTAAAATGCTTATTTTGATAATGTTTTTTTTAAACTTGATAAAATCTTCTACACCATTATGATAAGTGTGATTCTGATAGTTTTTTAGGAGCTTTTCAACACATTTTCTTACTATGTTACATTTAATAATAGAAAATATGAAATGACACTAGATTATTACTTATTTGTTATCAAAATGATATATTAGACAGTTATCTTAAAAGTTTAAAATGATGTTCATTGATAGAGTGGGTAATGAGGAAGTAGAAGTTTTTAATAGCTATTAGAGCCATGAGTTAATTAGATTATTGTTAGGAACTATCCAAGAAGCTTTAAATAAAATGCATAGATGTCATCAGCAGAGGATAAAAACAAGGAACAAGAAAGGAGCCTACCACAGAGGGCCTCCCTCTGAAAGACTCTACCCAGCAGGGTATTAAAGCCAATGCTGAAACTCATAGGCATACTTTGAGCAGAGTACAGGAAATTTTATGAAATTGGGGGAGGTGGATGAAAGACCTGGAGGGACCAGGAGCTCCAAAAGGAGAGGAACATAACCATCAAATCTGGCCAAAGAGGTCTTTTCTGAGACTGATACTCCAACCATGGACCATGTGGAGATATCCTACAACCCTTGCTTATATGTAGCCCATCGTAGCTCAGTCTCCAAGGGTGTTCAATATTAATGGAAACAGGGGCTGTCTCTTATGTGAAACCAGTGGCTGGCTCATTGATGCCTTACCCTTGAGGGGGGAACAGCCTTATCAGACCACAGAGGAAGACAATGCAGCCAGTCTTGATGAGACTTGGTAGGTTAGGGTCAGATGGAAGGGGAGGACGACCTCCCCTATCAGTGGACTTGGAGAGGGGAATGGGAGGAGAAAAGGGAGGGAGGGCAGGAATAAGAGGGACCAGGGAAGGGGGCTATAGCTGGGATACAAAGTAAATAAACTGTAATAAAAAATTAAAAAGAAAACTAAATAAATACAATCCATAGATGTGCACTTTGTTATGATATTATATCATTTGACATAAAACCTCTGGCAGGTAAAAAAATAAAAACTGAAACTGCATAATAACTTACTTGACTATAAATAAAAACGGACTAAGGAATGTGTTATCAATAGTAGAATTTTTTAACATTTTATTTTATATTAATCACAGGTTATGTACTTTGTATCCCAGGCATAGCCCCCTCCCGCATTCCCTCCCTTTCTCCCCTCTTCGCTCCCTCATCTCCTCCCTGCCCCTTTCCAAGTCCACTGATAGGGGAGGACCTCCTCCCCTTCCATCTAACTCTAGCTTATCAGGTCTCTTCAGGACTGGCTGCAATGTCCTCTTCTGTGGCCTAGCAAGGCTGCTCCTCCCTCCGGGGGTGGGGTGGGGAGATCCAAGAGCCAGCCACTGAGTTCATGTCCAAAATAGTCCCTGTTCCCCTTACTAGTGTACCCACATGGATATTGAGCTACCATTTGCTACATACAAGCAGGGGTTCTAGGTTATACCCATACATGGTTCTTGGTTGGAGAGACAGTCTCATAAAAGTCCCCTGTGCCCTGATATATTTGGTCCTTGCAGAGCTCCTGTCCTCTCCAGGTCATACTAATTCCTCCTTCTTTCATATGATTCCCTTCTCTCTGCCAAAGGGTTGGTTATGTGTCTTAATATTTCCTTTGATACCCTGCTAGGTAGAGTCTTTCTGAGGCCCTCTGTGACAGGCTCTTGCCCTGCTACTTGTTTTCTCCTACATCCAATATCTATCCCATTTGACTTTCTAAGTGAAGATTAATCCTCTTACCCCAGGTCCTCTTTCTTGTTTATCTTCTTTAGGTGTATAGATTTCAGTATGTTTTTCCTATCTTATAGGTCTATATCATTGAGTATATACCATGTGTGTCTTTCTGCTTTTGGGATACCTCACTCAGGATGATCATTTCCAGGTACCACCATTTGCCTGCAAATTTCATTATTTCCTCATTTTTAAATGCTGAATTGTAGAATTTTTAAATAAAGTGTGATATCATTAGTACTGAGATTGTAACTTCTCATTCTGGGGTGATGACTCAATACAGAATTGTATACTTGAAATTTTGTAGTAGCAAAAAATAGTATATTAATGTAAGTACATAATGACCAAAAATCAATTCATAATCAAACAATGAAGTAGAGTGTTTCTGGCAAAGCATATCCTATTTTGCATACCATGACTTCAACATATTTTTCAGTTCTGAAACAGAGCATACAAACTGAATTGTTGTACAACTATGAAACATAAATAAACACTTCCTGAACCACCTCATCTCAGGCTCACAACTATTGAACACTGTGCTTTATCATGTTTTTTACTCTACATACTTTATGGTCTAAAAAAATGGTTTACAATTGAAGACAAAGTCTTTTTAAGTTGCTCCCTACCATCATTTCTCAGCATTTAAGCAGAGTTTCAATAGTGACCTATATTTGTATATATGTGTATGTTTCATTTTAGAAGAACAATATGCCTTTGTCTATAGTTTGTCAGAATGTTTGATTTGAAAAGTTTCTGAGAAGATATATGAATGTCATAGAAAAAACCTGAAGTTGTATTAGTATATAACTCCAACAATCAAACTTCAGTAGCTCTACACTTTCTTTTACCATTTACACTATGTATATATGCAAAGCAGTTATCTCAGGACTGAGTATTTTAAAATATAAATATTAATGAGCTATGAAAATTTTGAAGGCATTCTATATCCTAAAGTATTAAATATGTAGGTAGGATTTAATTATTCAGTAAAAGTGGGAAAGTGCATACATCTAAATAGTATGTGAGTTGCTATTACTTTTAAGAAACAGAAAGTCATATGTGTATCAAATAAGTGTTTTTAATAAATATATAAGTATATCACTATGATCCTCCATTTTCCAGTCCAATCTTTCTTAGCTACTCTCCCTTGAATCTCTCCCAGATTTCCTCTGCCACTCTCAAGTTGATTGTCTCTTTTACTATGATTATTATTGCTATATTCATATATGTATATATTATGCATAAAAATATAAATAAAATCAGATAAGTTCATTTTCATTGGATGTGTGTCTAATTATTTTGGGTATGATATTTGTATTGCTTATGCATTTTTTATTTTTAATATTAATTGCAGCTTTTTCACTTTGTATCCCAGTTATAGTCCCCTCCCTCATTCCCTCCCAGTCCTACCATCCCTCCCTCATCTCCTCCCAAGCCCCTCTCCAAGTCCACTGAGAGGGGAGGTCCTCCTCCCATTCCATCTGACACTAGCTTATCAGGTATGATCAGGACTGGCTGCATTGTCCTCTGTGGCCTGGCAAGGCTTCTATCCTCTCAGGGGAAGGTGGTCAAAGAGCCAGCCACTGAGTTCATGTCAGAGACAGTCCCTGTTCCCATTACTAGGGAACTTACTTGGATATTGAGATGCCATGGACTACATCAAAGCAGGCATTCTAGATTATATCCATGAATGGACCTAGGTTGGAATAGCAGTCTCAGAAAAGACCCCTGTGTCCAGACATTTTGGTTCTGTTGCTCTCTTTGTGGAGCTCTTCCCCTCTCCAGATCTTAATATCTCCCTCTTCTTTCCTAAGATTCCCTGTATGCTGCCCACAGTTTGGTTATGAGTCTCAGCATCTGCTTTGATACACTGCTGCATAGAGTCTTTCAGAGGCCCTCTGTGGTAGGCTCCTCTCCTGTTTTCTGTTTTCTCCTTCTTCCCAAGTCCATTCCGTTTGTGTTTCTGAGAGTGGATTGATAATCTTACCCAGGGTCCTCCTTCTTGCTTGATTTCTTTAGCTGTACAGATTTTTGTAGATTTATCCTATATTATATGTCTAGTATCCACTTATTAGTGAGTATATACCATATGTGTTTTGTGGTTCTGGGATACCTCATTCAGGATGATCTTTTCTAGATTCCACCACTTGTCTGCAAATTTCATGATTTCCTTGTTTTTAATTTACACATTTATTGTGTAAATGTACCACACTTTCTGTATCAATTCTGTATTGAGGTTCATCTACGTTATTTTAAGATTCTGGCTATTACACATAAAACTGCTATGAACATAATTGAGTCCATGTCCTTATTGAATGGAGAGGCATCTTTTAGTATACTTCCAGGAGTGGTTTAGCTAGATATTGAAGTAGCACTATTCCTAATTGTCTGATAAAGCACCAGATTGATTTCCAAAGTGGTTGTACATGTTTACATTCCCACAGGCAATAGAGTAGGGTTCCCCTTTCTTCACATCCTCTCTAGCATGTATTTTCACTTGAGTTTTTTATCTTAGTCATTTTGATGGGTGTCAGGTGAAATCTCAAGGTCATTTTGATTTATATCTCCTGATGACTAAGGATGTTGAGCATTTCTTTAAGTGTTTCTCTGCCATTCTATCTTCCTCTATTGAGAATTGTCTGTTTAGCTCTGGACCTCATTTTTTAATTGTAGTACTTGCTTTGTTGCTTTTTAACTTCGTGAATTCTTTATATATTCTGGATATTAGCCCTCTGTCAGATATAGGTTTGGTGAACATATTTTCCTAGTCTGTAGGCTGTGGTTTTGTTCTGATGACAGTGTCCTTTGCTTTACAGAAACTTTTCAGGTTCTTGACATCCCATTTCTTCACTGTTGATCTTAGGGCCTGTGATGTTGGTGTTCTGTTCAGGAAGTTGTCTTCTGTGCCAATGAATTCTAGGCTTTTCCCCACTTTTTTCTTCTAACCAATTTAGTGTATGTAAATGTTATGTGTATCTACTTTATATAACTTCAAATAAAATTTTATTGGATGAAAGGTGATTTAATGAATAAAATTTAATTAAAAGGTCTAATTTCCTTACAATGAAGATATTTAGCACATTTATAGTACCCTGCCTAGATGACTCTTTGGGTAAAAGCACTTATGTTTCATCCTAATAGTCCTTGGTAGAAAGAGAGAACCAACTCTATAAACTTGTCAGTTGTTCCCTACACGAGCACTGTGGCACAGGCATACCCAACTTAAATGTGCACATACATTGGAAAGAGAAACAGAGCTTCAATAAAATAATATATATATATATATTTATTATTATTATTTATTACAAATTATTTACTTATTATCCTGGCTGTAGCCCCCTCCCTCACCTCCACTTGGTCATAACCTCCCTCCCTTTTTTTTCCAATGTCCTTCCTCTAGTTCACTGATAGAGGAGGTTCTTTTTCCCATACTATCTGGCTCTAGCATATCAGTGTCATCAGGACTGACTGGATCTTCTTTTTCCATAGTCTAGTAATTAATATAATAGAATAGAATAATATAACATATCATAATATGATAATGTAATATATGTACTATATTATAATATAACATAACATAATATACATATAATATATAGCGTAATATAATGTTAAATTATACACTATAAACTATTTTGACTTTGGAACCGTGTTATAAACCTTTGTGTTCCCCTATCCCTTTATAATCAGAAATGAACTATAGCTCTTAAATGAACTATAACATGAAATCTGATGAGCTTGAGTATTCTTATATAAAGGCTAGGAGAACATTTAATTCTATATTATCATTCTGTCAAATTGTAACATTGGGAGATAGAATCTTCTGTAAATGACATTTTTAAGGCTAGCTTGTTCAGTGTCAAATGTGTGTATAGACATATATTTCACTGAAATATTTGAAATTATATATTATATAAGGAAACTGCATTGACAAAGTTCTTTAATATAGAGTGTAGCAAACAGTAACTGATAGTATTTTTGGGCCTTCCTCTTGGATAAACAAGGAAAAGAAGCATGAAATTGATGACATGCAATCAGTGTTTTCTTCATTTTGTAACCCATAGAATTGTATCCTATGATATTTATAAACTTTATTTTGAGATTACATTCACATATTTTTCTTTTCCCTTTTATTACTCCAAACCCTCTTATACAATTTCTTGTTTTTCAATTTCATGTTTTCTTTTTTATTAATTTTATTCCCATGCACATACATATGACTGCATATACGAATGTGACATATGTATTCCTAAAAATCACCTTCTCAGTCTATATAATGCTACTGGTGTGTGTGTTTTCATGGCTAACCATCCATTACTGATTATCCGTAGACATACTTTTCCCTAGAAAAGACTATGTCTCAAAGTTTTGGAGCCTGCAGTTCATTGTATACGGCTAGGGCCTTATGAAATTTCCCATGTCTACATTAACATGTCTATTGGTGTTGTCTTTGTTCAGATCATATTTAGGTAGGCATGTTGGTAGAGCATTATGGGTGTAGATCTTGGCATTTCTAGGATATACAGTTTCACAGCAAACTCCCTGATTTCTGGCATTTATCTGTGAGTATAAAGACAAATTTTTATAGGTGTTGTTAGGTTTTAGACATGTTTAGTAAATTTGTGGTTGCAGAATTTACTCCAATAACCATGATTTCACTAGCACTTATTACTTAGCTGTTTCCAGTACCACATATAATTTGGTCTCAAATTGAGTTTGGGGAATTGTTTGTAAGGTATGAATACCACCACTACTACTCCCTTAGGGTTATAGTGCCATAGATATTATAGCTAAGTTGGTTGTTAACTTCTTTTGGAAAATTGAATGGTACCTTCAGTAAGAGGGGATGTTGATGGAAAACCAAACCAACACATTGCCTTTGCATCACTACAGAACAGCTCACTATCCCTTGCAGTACATTGCCTGAATATTTGGCCAACTCTATGTCCAACTCCCCAATAATTTACTCCACCCAGGTGTTTTCATACATGCTGGCAACACTTTAGAAGTTTGAAGGTACATTTTTGAGGAACATAGAGTTTGCTAAAGTAATAAACAGAGGAAATAATTTTGACACATTGAAAACTGACTTATGGAAAACAGAATTCAGGAGAAACACAGAGTGTGAACTGATTAGTTTGGGGAGAAATAGTAAAAGATCTTACATAAAGTTGTTTAAGATGGGTATGTGATCTCAAAACGAATAAATGTGAAAGGAATACATACCTGAGAATAAAGAAGAGTTTGAACAAAACAATTTGAAAAATAACTGAAAATTAAATTCAAATATGAAATAAATTTGAGTGGGTTTGATCAGCTGACTGAATTAGTCTAAAAATGTCTGGAAAAGAGGAGTACATAAAATCTCCTTTGGATATATAACATTGATATTATAGACTTAATATTTTTATAATTAATTGAGGTTCTAACTTTAATATTTATCATTTTTTTCCTTTCTATTTTTTGTTTCTCCTAACACTTCCATCAGAGGTGATAATCTAGTAACTCTTCAGAGTTAAGGAGAACTATGTATAAAACAGTTATTTATTGAAAAAGAAGTCAAAATAAAGTATTAGAGATAGAGAAAATAAAAGATCCTAAGATTATATTTTTATTTATAAGTTGAATCATGGGAGCCTTATCAAATGCATTCAGAAAATTTAGTCAGAGAAAACTTGATTTGAATGGAATCCAAACACAGGAATACCTGAAGATGCTATGCCATTGGTTTTGGCTATGAAAGAATGGATTTATGAACTAATGAGTCAAAGATCTCTAGATGTTGGAAAGGATGGTAAAACAGTATAACCCCTCAATTTTTAGGAAAGGAATATACCTTAACTGGCAACATGAATTTAGAGAAATTTGGGTTCTGTTTCTTACCTATAGACCTGTAGGGTAATATATTTAAATGGTTAAGGCCAGAAGGAATACATTACAATAATAATAAAATAAACTGATAATGGTAGTATTTGGTTCAATTGAACATGGTTATGAAGTATCAGAAAGTATTCAGATTGTACAGGGGACTTTTCCCTAGCAGGGTACAAATTTGAGGAAACGTAGCATATAGTGCATGAGTGTAACTTCAACATTTTGGAAGATCGCCAGAAGTTTAAAATTGGTCTGATCTACATAGCAAGTTCTAGGACTCCTGGGGCTTCACAGTAAGATTCTGCATTTAAACAGAAACAATAGCAATCAATTGTGAAAGCAAGAATTCTAAAGTATTCAAAAAACAAATATTTATACAAGTTAGCCTCTTTTCCTTTTCTAATGTAAGAATACCCATCCACATATAGATAACACTTTACATTGCATGAATGCTTCTGCTCAACCCTTTTCATTTATTTTTATTTTGAGAGGCAAGGAACAAAATTGTTTAAGTAATGGAGCAATGCATTTTGGAATATATGACTCTCTTTCCATTTCCCTCTAACTGGCTAAGAAAAGTAGTCTCATTTTCATTGTGCCAATTCTTTCCAGGCAGATGAAGTTATTGCAGCTCTACTTTAGAGAGAGGGCAGCATGAAAGATATGCTCTGTGAAGTTGAAGATTCTCTGTGCAGAGTTTATAATAAATCTAGGAAGCCAGCAGACTTTAAGGACTCTAAGGAGCAACATGTCAACAGATTTTATTCAATACAAAGAAATACCCTCCATGTCTTACTGCTGAGTGGGCACTCTAGCTGAAGTTACATTCCTCTATAAAAAGCTTTTGCATTATATATTAAAGTGTTTAGCCCACTAGAAATGCTGCCTGAAGACTTCATATCCAGTTACCTCTAAAAATGGCAATAAGTGTAATTAATGCTGCATTCAGCTTGTTAAAGGTAATGTATCTGGCTTGATAATAAATTCTGTGTTTTATAACTTCACCCAGAAGATTTGTATGTTAATAAACTTGATGTTTATCTTTTTGTGACTGTTTCATTAGATGAGAAAATATACCAAATGTTTACAAGCAAAATCTGAGAGTTACAGTAATGTGTTCAGTTGCCTGAAGTAACATTAAGTCCACATGGCAATTAAAGCATAATAATTGAGACAAATATGTAAGTGTTCCTTCTGTGGATGAAAATACTTTAGTGACTTCATGTCCTTCAGTGTACTGTCTAAATATCTTAGCAAGACATACACAGCTTTCCTTGATCTAATTACTGCTTACTGGTACAGGCACAGAAAGAAGCACAAATGTAGGTGAAAGAGACAGCTAGTTGTCTTTCTGATGTCAAAGAAACAGAAGACTGCTAATTTGTTCCTTGATATAGTTATTAAACGAATATTTTCTTTTTTATTTCTAGTGTTTTTTCTTGTAACCCATTATCTTCTTTTTTTATTTTATTTTTTAATTTGTTACAATTTATTCACTTTGTATCCCAACTGTAGCACCCACCCTCATCCCCTCCCAATCCTGGTCTCCCTTGCTCTTCACCTCCCATGTGCCTCCCTCAGATCACTGATAGGGGAAGACCTCCTTCTCTTCCATCTGAAACTATCCTATCAGGTCTCATCAGGACTTTTCTTCCTCTGTGGCATGGCAAGACTGCACCCATAATGGGGAAGGTGATAAAAGATACTGTCACTGATTTCAGCCCCTCTTCCCCTTAGTAGGCAACTCACTTGGAGACTGAATTGCCATGGGCTACATCTATGCAGGAATTCTAGGTTATCACCATGAATGGTCCTTGGTTGTAGTATCAGTCTCAGAAGAGACCCCATGGCCAAGATATTTTTGCTATTTTTTTCTCATTGCGGAGTTTCTGTCCCCTCCATTTCTTTCTATCTCCCTCTTCTTCCATAAGGTTTCCAGCACTCTGCCCAAAGTTTGGCTATGAATCTCAGCATCTGATTTGCTACATTGCTGGGTAGAGTCTTTCAGCGGCCCTCTGTGGTAGGCCCTTATCCAGGTCCTTACTTTCTCACTGTTCTGATGTCTATCCTGTTTGTCTTTATGATTGAGGATGGAGTATCTTACCCAAGGTCCTCCTTCTTAGCAGCTTTAGGTTGTACATGTTTTAGTATATTTATCCTATATTATTTGTCTAATATCCACTTATGAGTGAGTATATACCCTGAGTGTCTCTCTTATTCTGAGATAACTCAGTCAGGATTATCTATTGTTTCTTTTTTTCATCAAATTATTTTTAAATTTACTTAGTTTTTTATTAATTGCAGTGTATTAAATTTGTATCCCAGCTGTAGCCCATCCCTCATCCACTCTCAATCCAACCCCCCTCCCTCATCTGCTTCATTCCCTTTCCCAAGTCAACTAAGAAGAGAAGCCCTCCTCTACTTACCTCTGACCCTAGCCTATAAGGACTTATTAGGACTAGGTACATTGTCTTCCTCTGTGGCCTGGCAAGGCGGCTCACACCTCACAGGGAGTTGATCAAAGAGCCAGCCACTGAGTTCATGTCAGAGAAAATCTCTCTTTCCATTTTTAGGTAACCCACTTGGAAATTGAGCTGCATGGGCTATATCTCTGTAGGTTTGGAGGTTATCTCCATGCATGGTACTTGGTTGGAGTATTGGATTACTTGATTTACTGCTTTTGAACTTCTTGAGTTCTTTATGTATTCTGGATTTTAGCCCTCTATTCAGATATAGGGTTGGTGAAGAAACTTTCCATGTTGTAGGCTGTTCTTTTGAACAGATGACAGTGTCCTTTGTTTTACAGAAGCTTTTCAGTTTCGTGAGGTCCCATTTACTGATTGTTGATCTTAGAGCCTGTGCTATTGGTGTTCTGTTCAGGAAGTTGTCTCCTGTGCCAATGACATCAAGGCTCTTAGCACCTTTTCCTTCTAACACACTTAGTATGTCTGGTTTTTTGTTTGTTTGTTGTTTTGTTTGGTTTTTATGAGGTCTTTGACCCACTGGGATTTTAGTTTTGTGCGTGGTGATAAAAATTGATCTATTTGCATTTTTCTACATTTAGACATCCAGTTAGAGCAGCACTACTTATTGAAGATGCTGTCTTTTTTCCATTGTTAGGTTTTGGCTTCTTTGTCAAAAATCAAGTAGGTATAGATGTGTGAGTTTACTTCTGGGTCTTCTATTCGATTCCATTGATCCAACATTCTGTTTCTATGCCAGTACCAAGCAGTTCTTTCAAGGTCTGTAAATAATTATGTTGGTATTTTGATGGGAATTGCATTGATTCTGTAGATTGCTTTTAGCAGGATGGCCATTTTCACTATATTCATCCTACAGATCCATGAGCATAGGGGATCTTTCCATCTTCTGATATCTTCTTCAATTTCATTCTTCAGAGACTTGAAGATTTTTTAATCAATCAGTTCTTTCACTGATTTTTTTTTCAGTTAATTTTGTGTCCATCCACTTTGCTGAAGATGTTTTTCAGCTGAAGGTGTTCTCTGATTGAAATTTTTTGGGCTCACTCAGGTATACTATCATATCATCTGCAAACAATATACCCTTGATCTCCTTTCACTGTATTATTGTTCTACCTAGGACTTCAAGAACTATGTTGTACACACAAAGAGAGCGGGCAGCCTTGCCGTGTCCCTGATTTCAGTGGGATTGATTTAAGTTTCTCTCCATTTAGTTTGATGTTGACTATAGGCTTACTGTATATTGTCTTTACTAAATTTAGGTTATTGTCTTGTGTCCCTGATATCGCAAAGGCTTTAAAGATGAATGGGTGTTGGATTTAGTCAAATGATCTTTCGGAATCTAAGGAAATGCTTATGTGGTTTTTCTCCTTCAGTTTATTTACATGGTGGATTACATTGTTGGTTTTGCAAATATTGTACCACCTCTGTATGCCTGGTATGAAGCCTACTTGGTAATGGTGGAAGATATCTTTTATATGTTCTGGGATTTGGTTTGCAAGAATTTTATTGAGTATTTTGACACTATTGTTCATAAGAGAGATAGGTGAAAAGTTCTCTGTTTTTGTTGGGTCTTTGGTTTAGGTATCAAGGTGACTCTGGCTTCACAGAACAAGTTTGGTAATGTTACTTCTGTTTCTATTTTGTGGAATAGTTTAAAGATTATTGGAGTGAGCTCTTCTTTGAAGGTCTGGTAGAATTCTGTGCTGAAAGAAGGAGGAGCCTGGGTAAGATGATCAGTCCTCACTCAGAATGACAAAAGGCTGTGGACACTGGAAGAAGGAGAAAACAAGAAACATGACAGCAGCCTACCACAAAGGGCCTCTGAAAGACTCTACCCAGCAGTGTATCAAAGCAGATGCTGAGACTCATAACCAAACTTTTGGCAGAGTGCAGGGAAACTTATGAAAGAACCAGGAGATAGTAAGACCTGGAGAGGATAAGAGCTCCACAAGGAGAGCTACAGACCCAAAATATCTGGGCAGAAGGGTCTTTTCTGAGACTAATATTCCAACCAAGGACCATTCATGGATATAACCTAGAATCCTTGCTCAGATGTAGCCCATGGCATCTCAGTATCCAAGTGAGTTCCCTAGTAATGGGAACAGGAACTGTCTCTGACATGAACTCAGTGGCTGGCTCTTTGACCACCTTCCCCTGAGGGGGGATCAGCCTTGCCTGGCCATTGAGGAGGACAATGCAGCTATTTCTGATGGAAAGGGAGGAGGGCCTTCCTTCTCAGTGGACTTGGAGAGGAGCTTGGGAGGATATGAGGGAGGGAACATAGAATTGGGAAGGGAAGAGAGAGGGGGCTGCAACTGGGATACAAAGTGAATAAACTATAATTAATTAAAAAATTAGTTGTTATGGTACAAACAATGAGAAAAGAAATGAATTCTGAGCTGAAAACTTCTGTCCCTGAGTGTTTTTGGAAGGGAGATTATTGATGACGTCTATTTCTGTGGGTGTTGAAAACAGTTAAATCTATTTACCTGATGTTGATTCAGGTTTGGTAATTGGAATCTATCAATAACATTGCCCATTCCATTTAGATTTTCAAAAAGGTTTTGGCATGTAGGCTTTTGTCCAAATATATAGTTATTCTTTGGATTTACTGGGTGTATGTCTTTATGACCCATTTTTCATTTCTGATTTTGCTGATTTGGATAGTTTTTCCCAGCCTTTTAGTAAGTTTGGCTAAGGTTTTGTCTATCTTGTTCATTTTCTCAAAGAACCAGTTCTTGGTCTCATTGATTCTTTGAATTATTTTTGTTTCTAATCCATTGATTTTTATCTCTAGGTTTGATTATTTCCAATCTTGAGTGTGTCCGCTTCTTCTTCCTCTTTTTTTTTTTTTTCTTTTTTTTCCCTAGGGCTTTTAAGTGTGCCGAAAGTTGCTTGTATGAGATGTCTCAAACTTCTTTCTGGAGGCACTTAGTGCTATGTACTTTCCTGTTAGCACTGCTTTCATTTTGTCTCATGAGTTTTAGTGATGTTGTGCCTTCATTTTCATTGAATTGTAGGAAGTCTCTAATTTCTTTTTTTTTTTCATTTCTTTCCTGACCAAACTGTCATTGAGTAGAGATTTGTTTAGTTGCCAAGTATATGCAGGATTTTTGTTACTTCTTTTGTTGTTGAGGTGTAGTTTTAGGCCATAGTGGTCTAATAGGATACAAGGGATTCTTTCAATCTTCATTTTTTAAATTTTTTATTAATTACATTTAATTTACTTTGTATTCCTCCTGTATCTCCTCCCTCCTACCCTACCAATTCTACCCTCCCTCTTCCCCACCCATGTCCCTCTCCCAGCCCACTGATAAGGGAATTCCTCCCCCCCCCCCTCTGATCCTAGTCTATCAGGTCTCATCAGGAGTGGCTGCATTGTCTTCTGTGGCTGCTCCTCCCTCAGGGGGAGGTGATCAAAGAGCAGGACAATCAGTTTCTCTCAGAGATGGTCCCTGTCCCCATTGCTATGAAGCCCACTTGGATACTGAACTGTCATCGGCTACCTATGTGCAGGGGTTTTAGGCTATCTCCATGAGTGGTCTTGGCTGGGATATCAGTTTCAGAAAGGCCTCTGTGCCCAGACATTTTGGATCTGTGGCTGTCCTTGTGGAGCTCCTGTCCTCTCCAGGTCTTATGATTTTCCCCTTCTTTCATAAGATTACATGAATTCTACCCATAGTTTTGCTATGGGTATCAGCGTCTGCCTCAATGCCCCACAGGGTAGAGCTTTTCAGCAGCCTTCTATGGTAGGCTCCTGTCCTGTTCCTGGTTTTCTCCATCCTCAGATGTCCATCCTCTTTGCCTTTCTGAATGGGTATTGTGCATCTTAGCCTGAGTCTTCCTTCCTGATTAGCTTCTTTAGGTGTACAGATTTTAGTATGTCTATCCTGTATTATATGTCTTGTATTCACTTATGAGTGAGTAAATACCCTGAGTGTCTTTATGCTTCTGACATACTTCACTCAGGATGATCTTTTCTACTTCCCACCTATTACCTGCAAATTTCATGATTTCCTTGCTTTTTATCGATGAGTATTATTCCATTGTGTTGAGGTACTGCAATTTCTATATCCTTTCCTTAACTGAGGGCCATCTGGGCTGTTTTCCAGCTTCTGGCTATTACAAATAAAGCTGCTTAAACATGGTTTAGCAAATGTCTTTGTTGAATACCTGAGCATCATTTCCTTTTTTAGCAATTTGCATGCTAATATAATCTTAGAATAAAATATATTTTAATATGGGCATTTGATACATTACTGATGGATATAGAACTAAGACCTTCCTTAAGACAATGTACAGTTTAGATACTGAGGACACATTTCACATAATCTGTAAGAATCTCCAATTCTAAGTGCTCCTTCCAACGAATCAGTGCTTGTTTACTTAAAACTTAGTGTCCCCTATCAACATTTCACCTTCAAAATTTCAATTTATTTGAATTTTGGTATTTTATTATAGTTATTTTCTACTTCACTCTTCAAAAAATAACAAATTAACTCTTGTATTCAAACATACATTCTGTAAAGATGAATAATTTTATCACCCTTCATAGGCAACTGTTAACTACAACCCTCAGCTTTGACTCCCAAAACTGGATAAACAACGTTGTTGCAATTACTTGGTGGCCTTAATGGAATTGTCATGGTAATGTAGGTTTCTGAGAAATTTTTATAAGATATCTATAAGGAAATAATCTTTCTGTTACCACATAAACAACTGTACTGAGGAAAATAGGTCTTTTGTTTCAAAAATTGGAAATTTTTGTTGTAAAATGATGACTATGGTATCTATGCAAAACTGTACCCTTTTCTTTTTTGTTTTTATTTTTGTATTTATGAGATTTAAAATCATGCAGCACAGATTTTATTGCTTCTATTTTAAGGTTGTATCAATTTTATATATCATAAACTTGAGGACTTTTGAGGCTTCAATTAAAAATCAAATACGTGCATCAAGGGAGATTGTTTCATGGATACTTGCTTTGCCAGCATGAGGACCTGCAAACAAATCGCCAGCAAGAATTTTGGGGAAAAATCTGTGCATGACTATGGGGACCTAATAGTTCAGTGCTGGGGTAAGGCAGTCACCAAGACAGGCGTCTTTTTAGGGACTGCAGACAATCTAGCCTACTCATCTACCCCAATAAAAGGGAAGCTATAAGTTCAGTGGGAGGCTGTATTTCAAAAGGATAGGTGGAAAGTGATAGAGCAGCACTTGTAGTGTCTTTTTCGGTCCTCTGTATACAAATCTCCCATATACACTCAGATAATTCTCTCACATCTTGATTCTGGGGAAATGTAACTGAATGCTATAGTGATTAAATTTTCTCATCCATAAAGTAACATTTCCTTCATAGGTTTTTACTGTACCTTGTTTGTTGTTTTGAGACGAGGTATAACCTGGGCTGGCTGCACAATTATGGTTTGTACCTGACACGGAGCTATACAAAAGTTAGAATTTTCTTTGTTTCAAGTGATAATATTTGGTTCAGTGTCTATCCTATTAAATGTTAGTTTTTCATTTATATTACTAGTTATAAATTTTAGTTGTTTTTCACTGAAATTATGTAAGAAGCCTTGATGTAAACTTAAATATAGGATAGTTTATACAAGAAAATAAATAATTTGTACTGCTGTCTACATAGCTTCTATGGAGCCTGTGGGAACTAACATGCAGATGAGGAAAGTGTTTGGCCAATAATAAATCACTCACTCTATTCATCTACCTCAGATAGTCCATTGGCTAGTTCTAAATTAGGTTCACTTTGATAGTTTCATAATCTCTTTAATTTTTCCAAATTCAATTATATGTTTATTCAGGAGAAAATGATTAACCCTAATGGTTCTAGATCCATAGTTCTTAACCTGTGGGTCAAGACTCTTTTCAATGATCCTTTCACCAGGGTCAGCTAAGACCATTTGCAAATACAGATATTAAATTACCACTCAAAACAATAACAAAATTACAGTTATGAAGTATCAAAAAAATTTATAGCTGGGGTCACCACAACAGAAGGAACTGCATTAAAGGGTTTCAGCATTAGGAGGGTTGAGAAACACTGCTCTAGAGGCAGCACACATAGGTCTCCATTCTGATTCATTTACTTGGCTGCTGAGTGAGCACTGAGACTTCATTTTACTTATGTGTAAAATGGAGATAGAATGAATGCTTCTTTATAGCATTGTAAATAAGA
Organism: Pachyuromys duprasi; assembly: GCA_028658305.1. Classification (NCBI taxonomy): domain Eukaryota; kingdom Metazoa; phylum Chordata; class Mammalia; order Rodentia; family Muridae; genus Pachyuromys; species Pachyuromys duprasi. Next base: position 32,214,229 of record CM053742.1, read on the forward strand.
TCATATAGAATATGTACAATACTATATTCATTAATTTTTGTTGACTTTCCACAAGCTAGAATTACATGTGAAAATGCCGCTATCAGAATATTTTTGAGCAAGTCTGCAGGACATTTCTCAATTGGATAATGTGAAAGAGCCTAGCTTTCTATGAGTAGTGTCATCCATTACCACATAGTCCTAAGTTGTATAACAAAGCAGGATGAGCAAGCCATCTTCAGAAACAAGTAAGCAGCATTCCTCCATGGCTTCTGCTACAGTTCTTGCCCTGATTAATGGGGGTGATTTCATTCCTTGGAGGGGGGTCATGCATAGTATAGAAAAATAGGCTGTGAAAGCCATGTGGAACAAATCAATAAGGAGTGTTCCTGTATGATTTCTGGTTTAATTTCTGTCTATGATCTCGTATCTAATTTATGCCCTGTGACACACTGTCGCCTGAGAGTTTTAAGATAAAATGAACACTTTTCTTCCCATGTTGCTTTGGGTTATGATGTTTTATCACAGTTTTAGAAACTATGCTAAAACAACTACAGTTAGACTTGTATTTGCCATATATTAGTCACTCAATAATCAATAACAAATATTTTCTGATGAAAATGATTAGACAATTCCAGGTTATTTGTTATCATTTATTAGATACAGGATCTTACCATGTGCATAGCTCTGGGGCTGTCCTAAAACACTCTCTGTAGACAAGATTTGGCACTGAAATAATAAAGAAATGTCTACCTGTAACTCCTAAGTGGTGGGACTTGAGGCATGTACAACCATGTCTGCACACATATACTGGACTAAATGAAAACATCCCCCATACAGGCATATGCTTTAGTACTTAGCTAAAAGTTACTGGAACTTTTTTGGAAGAAATAGGAGTTATGGTATTCTTAGAGTAGGTATGGCCTTGCTGAAAAAGGTATCTCACTGGGGTGGAATTTCAGGTTTCAAAAGCCAATACTAGGCCAAGTTTCTCTTTTTTTTTTTGCCTGTGACTAAGGAATTTGATGTGAGATCTTAGTGCTCTAGGGCAATGCCTGTCTACCAGACACCATGTTCCTCACTAAGATGTTCATGAACCAAAGCTTGAAACTGTAGGCAACCTCCAATTAAATCCTTCTCTAATAAGTTGCCTTGGTAATGGTGTATCCTCACAGCAAAAGAACAGTAGCTAAGACAACACAGGTTAATTATTTCTATTAAAGTTTTTCATTATTTTCATTCTTTGCATAAAGTGACATTTCATAATGACATTCTTGTGTGTTGAAATTAAGGTTTTACACATGGACATACAAGCATTCTACAATTGAATTTTATTCTCTGAACTCCTTTTACTTACTATTTTGAGACACTATCTCTAAGATTCCAGGCCTCTTCTTAAACTTATTTTGTATTCCAGACAGACCTTGAACTGTGATCTTATTACCTCAGCTTGAAATACATGTCTGTGCCAGTAGGCTCAGGTTTTTAATATTTTGATTCAAGGATATCATATATTTTGACTACATTCAGATTTTTGTTGCTTTCTCATTGCTGTATATCCTTATTTTGAGAATTAGGGAAATAAACAAGTAAAAATTATTTTTAAAGAGAAAAACATACCATCTATATCCACTTGAGATTTTGCTAAGATGTCTGATATGCCCTATTCATGTTTGGGTGTGGTGAGGTAACAAGGGAGCGATTGCTATTCTGAAAACAAATATTAATAGACAATTAATAATAGTCCTGAGCCCAATATCATAGCAGCAATACTGTGTATTACATACAACTGAAAACACATTGATCACAGTTTCCTATTACTGTCATCATGCAAATGGAAGCTTGGTCATAAAAGAACATCTATTCCATGATTTTATTTTGTTTTAAGGCAAGGTCTCATGTATCTCAGGCTGTTTTAAAATTAGTTATGTAGCTCTTGATGGTTTTCAATTCATTATCCTCCTAATTCCATAATCTAAGTAGGAGACTTAAAGGCATGGATCATCACAGCTGCTTTTCCTTGTTTTCCTTATTTTCTGTGCTGTGTTCTGAATACCAGTTATCATTGGCAATAGTACAAATAATAGCAGCATTTTATGTCTATTGAAATTGTAAAATTAAAAAAAACCAATTAATAAGAAAAGAAAAAAAAAGAATAATAGCATCTACTTTAAATAAAACTCTACAATATTCCAAGGCATTAGTGATCTATATCATTTATATTCTTGTTGTAAGTTTTTATAGATTTAAATATGGAAGTAGCAGCAATGTTTTAAATTTCTATGTCTTGATAATCTTTATTTTGTATTCATAGCCTACCAAATAATCTATTAGAATGACTGAGATGGAAGCAAAATTAAATCATCATTACTGCAAGATTTCATCATTAATTGTACCAACATTGTCTGTGAATTCTTAAAAGTGAAAGTTGTGTTTGATAATGTTATCTGAAGCTTCAGTGCATGTTATTAAACAATTGGTTAACTTGTAGGGATCCACTGAGACTTATCATATTTTTCCTTACATTCTCTTTGAGGGTAACTCTTGCCAAATATCTATACCATTCACAAGGTCTTGGGAATGCTTCCACTGTTTTATGTCACTTTGGACTGAAAAATAAGTTGAGACTCTTTCTGTTCATTTACTAAGAACTATTCCTTTCATGAGACTTTGTTGAGTATTGAGCTATCACATAGTAACCACTATGTGAACACTTCTTATCTCTAACCATGTGTTGTGACTACATTGACTTCTTGATTACAGCTCAATGAGTTAGCCTGATCAAGTAGACAGCTATCAGATACACTAATAAAAATGTTTTGGAATTTCTAAAAATAGAAAGTACACAGAGATAAAAAGAAACTCTGTTTTCCTTCTTACACACAATTTTTTTCTCATTCCCTATAGAATTATTTTAGAAACAAAACATGAAATTCTCTCTTCTGGAAGATAGCTTCTGCCTTGCTATCTAATAGATTACAGGAATAATATATCTGAAGGAAAGGGGCTCATATATCAAATGAAATAAGTGATTATTACAAATTCATACTCTATCACATAGTATTATAGGACAAAGTTGTTATAATACTGATTTATAGGTGTAATTAATATTACAGAGATGTTACTGAAGTGTTAAATTTTCAAGAAACAAACTTTATTTCCTTTCATTTTACAGCCATTATGAAAAAGGAATAGCCAATATTAGGAAACAAAAATCAGATTTGCTTTTTGTATGTGACATCAATTATATACATTAAGGACACTAAATAACAAAGATTAATTTAATGTTAATATGAAGTATCACTATAAAGAGTGAATTATATTTTGGAGTTTGTTCGAAAGTTCTTCCTTAAGGAAAGCTTGAATAGAGTGTAGCAATTTCTACAAAACATGATGTCATATGGATGAAAACTTCAAATAAAAGATCAGCATGCTCATTTTCTTAAGTTATCATACTTATTCAGTTCCTAACATATATAACTCTTTGGAAGGTCTAGGTTTAATATTTCTTCACCTATGAAAGTGTTCTTAGCTTTAGATTCTCATCCAATTTCTCTTCTCTTATGTAATGAATATTCATGATGGCATACTCTCTTCATCAAAGCCACAGAACTAAAATCAAAGCCAAGAAAATATGTTCTACTTTTTTCACATTATGTGATAAACTTTTGTCTATTTTGGCAGTGTAACAAAAATGTGAGCAATCTGCACATAAACAATTCTTCACACATTTATCATGCATTAAATACACATTATTTATCAGCCTTATCTAGTCTATTCTATGGAAAATTTTATACATGGTTATCTTTGTTCTCTAACAATGTCTAAACTCAGTGCTTCCTGTGTCTATCTAGTTTGCCCTGTTGAATGACATTTAAGCATTCTCTCTAGGATCCTCCTTCTTGTTTACCTTATTTTATTCTGCGCATTTTAGAATGTCTATCTGATATTATAAGGCTAATATCCATTTATAAGTGAGCATAGACCATGCTTGTCTTTCTGTTTCTGGATTACCTCACTAAGGATGATCTTTCCTAGTTCCATTCATTTCCCTAAAGATTTCATAATTTCCTTGTTTTTAATAGCTGAGTAGTATTCTAGTTCATAAATGTACCTCTATTTCTGTATTTATTTCTTGGTTGAGGGACATCTAGGTTGTTTCTAGATTCTGGCTATTATGAATAAAGCTGCTATGAACATAGTTTTCCTTATTGAATGGTGGGGCATCTTTTGGGTATATGCCTAGGAGTTGTATAGCTGGATCTTGAGAAAGCAATATTCTTAATTTGGAGAAAGCTCCAGATGGATTTCCAAAGTGGTTGTAAAAGGCCACATTCCCACCAGCAATGGAGGAGAGTTACCCTTTTTCCACAGCTTCTCCAGCGTATGTTGTACTTGAGTTTTTGATCTTAACCATTCTGATGGGTATAAGATGGAATCACAGACTTGTTTTGATTTGCATTTCCCTGATGACTAAAGACATTGAACATTTCTTTAAGTGTTTCTCTGCCATTTGATATTCCTCTGTTGAGTATTCTTTGTTTAGCTCTGTACTCCATTTTTTAAATTGGATTATTTGGGATGTTGGTGTTTAATTTCTTTAATTTCTTTGAGTTATTTTTATAGTCTGGATATTAGCCCTGTGCCAGCTGTAGGTTTGGAGAAGATATGTTCCCAGTCTGTAGGTTGTCATTTTGTTCTATTAAGAGTGTCCTTTGCTTTACAAAACATTTTCAGTTTTATGAGGTTCCATTTATTAATTGTAATCTTTGAGCCTGAGGTGCTGGTATTCTGTTCAGGAAGTTATCTCCTGTGCCAATGAGATCAAGACTCTTCCCATCTTTTTATTCTAACAAATTTAGTGTGTCTTCTTTTAAGTTGGTGTCTTTGATTCACTTGGTCTTTACTTTTTCTTTTTGATAATAGTTTTATGTATTTATGTTTTTAATTACAGTTTGTTCATCCTGTATCCTAACTGTAGCCCCATCCCTCTCCCTTCCTAACCCCACCCTACCTCCCTTATCTCCTCCCATACTCCTCCCCTTTGCAGGGTGATTAGTATGGTTCTACTTATCTTTTTCTGCACGTAGACATCCAGTTAAAACAGCACCATTTTTTGAAGATGTTGTTCTTTGTTCATTGTATGGTTTTGGCTCCTTTGTCGAAAATCAAGTGTCCGTAGATGTATAGGTTTATTTCTGGGTCTTCCATTCAATTCCAATGATTCACCAGTCTGTTTTCAGACCAGTACCATGTATTTTTTATTTTATTTTATTTTATTTTATTTCATTTTATTACTATTGCTCTATATTATAGCTTGAGATCAGGGAGAGTGCTACCTCCAGAAGATTTTTTTATTGTACAGGATTGTTTTAGCCACACTGAGGTGTTTGTTTTCCATACGAAGTTGAAAATTCTTCTTTCAAGTTCTGTAAAGAATTGCTTTGGTATTTTGATGGGAACTGCATTGAATCTGTAGACTGCTTTTGGTAGGATAGCCATTTTTCTTAAGTTAATCCTACTGACCATGAGCATGAGCAAGCTTTCCATCTTCTAATATCTTCTTCAATTTCTTTCTTCAGAGACTTGAGGGGTTTTATTTTTATCTTTTGTTGTTTGTTTTTTCATACAAATCCTTTAATTGCTTAGACTTACATCAAGATACCTTATGTTTTGTTGTTTTTCTGTGAGTATTGTGAAAGATGTTGTAATCCAATACTCCAACCAAGGACCATGCATGGATATGACTTAGAACCCCTTCCAGGATGGAGCCCAGCTAAGTATCCAAGTGGGTTCCTTAGTAAGGGTAGAAGGGGCTGTATCTGACATGAACTCAGTGGCTGCCTCTTTAACCTTCCCACCCACCATGGGAAGAGCAGCCTAGCTAGGCCACAGAAGAGGACATTGCAACCAGTCCTAATGAGACCTGATAATCTAGGGTCAGATGGAAAGGGAGGAGGAACTCCCCTATCAGTGGACTTAGAGAGGGGCAGGGAGGAGAAGAGGGAGAGAGGGTGGGATTGTCAGGGAATGAGGTAGAGGGCTAAAGCTGGGATACAAAGTAAATAAACAGTCATTAGTATATAATTTTTTTAATTAAAATTAAAAATTTAAATAGGTATTTATCCCCCAAGGAAGTAGGAATTCTTTATATTTTTTCTTTATTTCTTCCCTGACCCAGCTGTTATTGAGTAGAAAGCTGTACAGTTTCCATTCATGTGTAAGCTCTTTTTCTATATATGTTATTGTAGAGGTCCAGCTTTAAACCATGGTGCTCTGATAGGATATAATAGATTATTTCAATCTTCTTCTATCTTTTGAGACTTGCTTTGTTTCCTATTATATTGACAATTTTGGAGAAGGTTCCTTGCAATTATGAGAAGAAGGTATATTTTTTGTATGTTTGGTTAGAATTTTCTGCAGACATCTATTATGTCCATTTTATTTAGGACTTCTGTAAGTGTCATTTTTGAACTACTTAGCTTCTGTCTCAATGATCTGTTCTTTGGTGAGTTGAGTGTATGGTGTAGAAGTCTCCAACTCTTAATGTGTTAAGAACAATGGGTAATATAAATGTTAGTAATGTTTCTTTTACTAATGCAAGTGCCCTTGTATTTGGAGCATATATGTTCAGGACAGTGAGGTTGTTGTGTTGGATGTTTCCTTTGATGAGACTGACTTATCCTTCCCTATCTCTTTTGATTGATTTTTGATGAAAGTCTATTTTATTAGATATTAGTATGGCTATTCCATCTTGCTTCCTGGATCTGTTTGCTTGGAAAATTCCTTTTCCAGTTTTTTACTCTGAAGTAGTGTCTTTCCTTGTTGCAGAGGTGCATTTCCTGAATTTAGCAGAATGTTGAACACTATTTCCACACCCATTCTGTTAGCCTGCGCATGCTTACTGAAAAGTTGAGTCTATTGATGTTGACAGATACTAGTGAAAAATGAATGTTAGTTACTTTTTTTTTTTTTTTTGGAGTTGATGGTAATAGTGTGTTTGTGTGATTGTTTTCTTTTGATTTTTTTTTGTGAAGTAATCTGTATCCTATGTATTCTTGGGCATTGTTGATTTAGTTGGGTTGTAATTTTCCTTCTAGTTAATTTGTTAGGGTTGGGTTGCTGCATAGATATTGCTTAAATTTTGTTTTGTCATGGAATATATTGTTTTCTCTAACTATGTTGATTGAAATTTTTGCTGGGTATAGTATTCTTCATTGGCATCTGTGGTCTTTAATTATCTGCATGAAATGTGCCCAGGCCCTTCTGGCTTTCGTTGTCTCTGTTGAGAAGCCGGGTGTGGTTCTGATAGGTTTGCCTTTATATGTCACTTGGCCTCTTTCCTTTCCTTCATTTAACATTTTGTTGTTGATGATGTTATGTAGATTTAGTGTTTTGATTATTTTGTGGCAGGAGGAAATTATTTCTTTCTTTCCTTTTTCAGTCTTTCTTTCTGTCTGTCTTTCTTCCTTTCTTACTTTCTTTCATCTAGTCTCTTTGGTGTTCTGTAAGCCTCTAGAATGCCTACAGTAATCTCTCTTTTTAAGTTGGGAATATTTTCTTCTATGATTTTCTTGAAAATATTTTCTGGACCTTGGAAGCATGGAATCTTCTTTTTCTTCTATTCCTATTATTCTTTGGTTTCATTTTTTCAAGGTATCATCGATTTCTTGGATATTTTGTGTCTGGAACTTTTCAATTTTTATGTTTTCTTTTAGAGAAGTATCAGTTTCTTCATTTGTATCTTCAATGCCAGATTCTCTCTTCCATCTTTTGTATTATGTTGGTGATGCTTACTTTTGTGGTTCCTCATCTCTTTGGGAAGTTTTCCAGTGTAGTGTTTTCTAGTTTTGTGTTTTCTTTATTGATTCTAATTCCATTTTCATATCTTGAACAATTTTATTGATTTTCTTTACTTGTTTGACTGTAGTTTCATACCTGTCTATCATGGCCTCTATTTGTTTGGTTGTATTTGCCTGTATTTATTTGAGAGATTTGTTAGTTTCCTCTTTATGTTTCTCTAATAACTGCATAATCGTAGATTTAAGGTCATTTTCCTGTGTTTCAGCTGCATTAGAATATCCATTGTTTTGGGGAAGGGTTATGGTGGAGTCATGATGTCCTGGTTTTTGTTGATTGTGTTCTTTTGCTGGCCTTTAGCCATCTGGTTGTCTGTAGACTTGGCTGTTTGTTCCTGGAACCTGCACTGAAGATTGAATCTGCCTGTCTTTGGAGTCTGGAGCAGTCTTAAGGAAGATGAGAGAAGGCTTAAGAATGGGTGCTGGTAATATGGATGCAGCAACAGAAGGCCAAACATGGATAAGTCTTGAAGGGTGATGTACACATGTAGGTATGGATGGGTGCATTGAAATTCATGTGTAGGGGGGAACTCTGAAGGGTAGTATGCAGGCAAAAGTTCAGGGCACTGGTGTGTCGAGGGTGCAGGTGCCTCAAAGGGCTCAGACATGGATGGTAACCATGGGGTGATCCTAAAGGAAGGTATGCTTTGGCATGTAGGCCAGTTGGGCATTTCACTCCTGGTACTCAGATTTGTCTGGATTCCACCATCTTTATCTAAGATGTGTGTGATTAGATTGTTCACCTTCTCTCCTCAGCATGACCAGCAGAACCATGGCTTGGAGTCTGGGATGCTGTCTCAGGAATTCTGACCCTTCCCTCAGGGGAGTAGGGAGATCTAATGTCTGGCTGCTAGAATGTAGGGTCTACGGAAAGGACAAGAGCACACAGTTCACTGCTCCCAATAAGGAGAGATGGCAGCAGGAGGCCTGGATCTGATAGATCCTAACTCCCAGTATGTCCCGTCTAGTCCAGAAAGCACCAAAGCTGATGCTCTGGAGCCAGTCAGATGTCTACACACTGGTTTCAGAGTCCCCAATCCTTATCCCCTCAGATAAAGTGCACATTGGTCACCACCATCTTGGATTCTCCTTCTTTCTAATTATTGTATCTTTATCTTATAATACAAGTTGTTATGTCATCTTGTAATTTAGATTATTAAAGCTTGGTAATTGTCCATATCTAACAACAAATCTAGATCATGCTTGATTCATATATATTATCAAAAATGATATTATGTAGTAGTAAGCTAAGAGAAATGAAAATGACCTTTTTATTTTATGACTTATATATATATATAATGTATATATATTTTATAAAATATACTAAGCCTATTATATGCTTCAGATTGAGTATTTTTGAACTGCCAATGGAATTTAAATTAAAGAACTCATAACTTATTAGGAAAATTATTTTAGTAAATAGCTTTAGGGTTGGCTTTGTCACTTTAAAATATTTTGTTATAAAATTAGTCCATTTTTTTCTTTTTAAAAATGGATAGAGTAAGAAAAAGTATTCTTAATGCTTTCTTTTTACATTGTATGGCCTCATCTGCATTGCCAGATGGTTTTAGTCAGACACAAAGATGTTTCTATTGTCATAAGTTTTAGCTTTGAAAATATGTTAACTTGTTTTCTAATGACAGAAAGGTGATAGATATGAATGAGAAGTGAGGTGGGGAGTAGGAAAGAGAGGGACAACTGTAACCAAAGTATATTACATGCCTGTGGGCTGGCCAACCCACATACATATCTCTAGAACTGGCTTCACCGTGCTGTCCAATCAAGGTACAGGGCCCTCTTTCTCGGTTGCTACAGCCTGTGAGGAGCTCTGCCAGCTCTGCTACTCTCACACTCTCAGGCTGGCTCACCCATGCCTTCCCCATGGAGACCAGTCCTGCTGTGTTGTCCAGTCACTGGTAAACCAGGGTTCATTCACTTGGGGAAAAGGCATCATGATGGCACCTATAACAACTCATGGTATGAGTGGCTGGTCCACCTCTTCTGCACTCTAGCCCTAGGGCCTACTCATTTTCACCCTCTTCATTCAAGCCAGCTCTACTGTGCTGCCCAGGCAAGGTACATGGTCCACTTTTCCTAATGAAGATTTGTGGACAGAGGGACATCCTGCTGGACACACTGTGATATTCTACAGATGTTGTTAAATTTATTTATTTTATATTAATCACAGGTTATGTACTTTGTATCCCAGCCATAGCCCCTTCCCTCATTTCCTCCCACTCTCCCCAGCTCTCCCTCATCTCCTTCCTGCTCCATTCCAAGTCCACTGATAAGGGAGGACCTCCTTTCCTTCCATCTGACCCTAGCTTATCATGTCTCTTCAGGGCTGGCTGCAATGTCCTCTTTTGGGGTCTAGCAAGGCTGAAATCAATCAATTAGAAACAAATAAAACTCTTCAAAGAATCAATGAAACCAAGAGCTGGTTCGTTGAGAAAAGCAACACGATATACTACAGCATTTAGGATGAGATATTTTCTATCTTTGTGTTTCTTTGTTGTTTCTGTATGTGTGAATGAGTGTGCATGTGTGTGTGTGTGTGTGTGTGTTTGAATAGAGGTTGCAAGGTCAAAGAGTAGATATGAGGGGATGGGCAAATGAGTGGGACTGGGATAAATCATGTGAGACTCAAAAACATCAATAAAAATTTAAATGATATATGTGTTATATAAAAATATTACATATATTTTCTCTTTGTGTCAAATCTAAATCTTAATGAACTTGGACTTAATTAAAAATCTTTAAAACTTGAATTTATCACAATTGAAATTTATTTGTTTATTTGTTTTCAAACATTTCCCAATACCACTATTATAAATCACTAAAATAAACATTATGAGTCATTAAAGTTTTACTTGTTTTTTGTTTTATGGAAATATTTTAAAATAAAATATTATGGTCTTAGTAAAGACAAAAAGACTCAAAAGGTAATGAAAGTTCCCTTTCTAAAGAGATGGGGGAAATTAGAACAAAGTTAGTCCAGGAAGGGCCATATCTCAGTGGGAAAAGTGGCTGTAGTCTGCTGTCTTCTGATGGGTTTAAAAATCTTGGAATTTTCTTCTTTCTTTGTTATCTGGTACCCAAATCTACAGCCACCTCCTCTATTTTTAATCTTGCCCTCATGGCTGCTCACATTCAGATCAATGAAAGGAGGGACCTTAAAATTAAAATACAGAGTGACCTGAGGCAAAATTAAGTTGTTCACATTGAAGATCTGCTTGAGATAGTGAGAGTCATATCCTGGTAAGTAGGACTTATTTGCTTCCTGGGCAGACTTGTGGAGGAAGTAGTTCTTTGTGATAAGCTTTTCCAGCTGAGACTGAATATCAGAAACTTTAGACCAGGAAAAGTGAAATTGATTCAATAGAATCTTGCACTGCTTCAAGTAATGAAGGAAGTCCGACTCCTCAGGGTGCAGGATGAGTAGGGCATGCCCTCTTCCATTCAGGCCCCTGGCTGTTCTACCCATACGATGTATGTATAAGAACAGTACATAAACCCTGGAATATTCTACATGTGGACTAGGAGCTGGCTTTGGGTGGCCAAGATGATGTTGATTCCATTGATGAGATTCTATGCTTCAGCAGACCTGCTACTGCCATCCATGAACAACCCAATTATGTGAACATGGTATGTCTTCAGTTTCTTAAGAACACAAAAGTTCTACATGGCCAGTTCTCTGGTAGGGGAGAGAATGAGAAGAATCCTGTTCCGTTCCTGGGCATGAACTTCAATTTGATAATAAATTCAAGGAAAGCAAGGTCTTTTTTTTTGCCACTGTCTGTTTTTGCAGCTGCCAGAAGATCCCTGTCTTCCAGAAGTGGCCTGATACTTTAATGCAGGATCTCCATCATGTGCTTGAAAACCATTTCTTCTATAGCCTTCAGAGTATTCTCATTGATGAGATTAGACAAGGAAGCAAATGAACCGTCCTTGAAGCACCTGTCAGTCCTAGGGTCAGGCTTGGCACTTCTCTGTCATTTAACTTTTCCCCACCATCTTCTGTTTCCTTATGAGTCTCTGTGTTTGCTTCTTTTTTGCTTTTTTGTGTCAGGCCCATCATCAGTTGTCATTTTCCTCCCCCTCCTCCTCTTTCTCCTTCCTTCCTTCCTTCCTTCCTTCCTTCCTTCTTTCTTTCTTTCTTCCTTTAAAATTTAAATAATCAAAATTGCATATTTTAAATAATATGCATAATGACTAAATAAAATGTTAATATATTTCATTATTTAATGATTGCTGTATGTTATTGACTGTAAATTTCAGAGTATGATGTTTGTTATTTATACTGAATGAAGCTCCAGTTGGTAATGTAACTTTTTTGTGGATACATAAAGATGTTTTTTACCTTTGAAGAAAAAGACTCAATTAAAATATAAACTAATAATATTTTTGACCTATCTTGTTATAAAAATTTCAACTATTTTATCAGAGATAAACCTCCTTGTATCTGAACAAACGGAGTAATAGTATATAGTATGATACACTATGACATCATGTCCAATGAGTTTTGTTGTCCTCCACTTGATAGGAGCCTGGAGCTGTGCTTCCATATAGAGACTGGAAGGTTCCGTTTCTCTTAGGTTCACAGAGAGAGTTTCAGGGTGAGGCCCACATAATAGGCTGTGGTGTGGAAAAGTTTTTCATAAAGTGTTAAAATTTAGCTCTTTTAGAATGAGATCACTGGTGGCAGTGGAAACTCAGGGTTCCAAAAGCTCTGATAACACCGAAATGTTATAGCTGTTGGTTAAGTTGCTATGCTAAGGTTAGAAGTGGTTAGGTAGAAAGGCCATGCCTGGTAGGCATGCAGCAGACACATAGGCGTGGCAAGGATCAGGCCATGTCTGGCAAGACACTGTCCTGTGACAGACAGATGATGAATCTCAGGTGGCTATGGTAGAAGGCTGAAGGGACCAGGTAGCAGGCAACCAGCCAGCACATTTATTTGCCTTAAGGGATTAATAATACTTTGGGCAGTGGGAGGGATTTTGAGGGTGAATGTGTTTTGAGGGTGAATGTGTGTGTTCACTGGGGCCAGAAGGTCAGGGATACTTGATTAACATGTAGTTGTACAGTGACTCATTTTTCCATGCAGTAGCATGGCAAGATGAACACAGTACTTAATTATCCTCTGTGTGAAAGAATCTCCAAGTACAATTGAAGGTCACTTTCTAAAATTAAGATCTCCTAAGCAGGGTGGTCATTTCGAGGAATTTCCCCCTTGCTTGCTGAACATTTTATTTTTTAATCAGGAAAGGGCCATGCCTGTAATCTGCCCTGAGGGCTCTGTGATTCATTACAAGATCTGGGGTGTCCACATCAGGGGTTGGAGGGAGACTTTTAGAAATTTGCTGAGAAAAGGGAATCCACCTCCTTAGGCAAAGCACAAATGGCTAGGCAGAGATGTCAGACTTCAAACTAAACCAAACAAAGCTCCACAAGAGAGTTTAACTGTTTCTGGAGGATGTTCTCCTTTGGTTAAGCTAGTCTCAGATGTCCTAAGGTGTGTCTGGCCACTGGATCCTGTCATGGTATGAGCAGGGAGAAGGCAGGTCTGGGTAGGAATATCTTGTCTCAATATGGGGTGCTGAAGGTGCTGTTTTCCAAAGCTACTTTATTTGGGGGTTCCTTAGAGCTTGAACATCTCCTCCAACTCACAACTCCAGTTAGGGGAAAAAAAGAAGATTGGAAGAGACAGTGGAAGTAACCCTTTTACTTATTCCTGCTTGGTAAGCTCGTAAGATTATTTTGGGGGCAATACCAATATCTGTTGTCAGGAAACTCAGAAGTCCAGATAACCAGCAAACCAGCAAGCCAGGAAGGCAGCAAATGTAGCAAGATTTCTTCCTCCACCTTTTCCAGGCTGCTACAACTTCTTCCTCTGGGCTATCATGTTTATACCCCTTAATGTCTTCAGAATAAACTAATTCTAGCTGGCAAAGACCATGTTCTCCCTGAGACAATTAACATATGTGGACAAAATAAATCCTCTACTTAGAATTATATAACAAAAACATATTTATATATCATAAACCAAAATGTCTACAAGAGGCTGTAGTAGCTTATTTTTCCTTATGCTTGTGAAATAATCACAAGGGGTAAAGATCTCTGTCAGCATGATATCTATTAAGTAGGTTGTTTTTAAGAAAAGAAAGTAATGTACAAGTTAATCCAGTAGTAGTCTGATGGGCAGTATATCATGGAGGTCTAGAAGAGAGGAGAACAGGTAGGGTAGATGTTTGATTTGCTGGTGGGAGCCAGAGTTTTCTTGGGTACACTCTCAGTCAAGCATGAAACTGGAAGTACATGGCCTGGGTTTAGAAAACTGTGACACACAGAGGCAAAGGAGCTCACAGTATATCCAAAACACAAAATGTGTTATTTAGTGATTCATGAGTAAATTATTCTTTACCTATATATTAAAGCTGAATACAATATCCAGAATATATTTAAAATCAACAACTCAACAATAATGAAAATACCAAAATAAGAAATGTGAAGGAATGAACAAATAATGGCTTAGGCATTCTGAACACTTGCTGCTTCACCAGAGGTTATGTGTCCAGCTCCCAGTATTCACTTCACCACATCACACACACCTGCCTATAATTCCATTTCACTGGAATTCTACACCCTCTTTTGGCCTCTGAGGGTAAACACAGGCACACACAGACACACAAACACACATAGCATATTCTTACACATACACATAAACCTAAATAAAAATAAATCTTTTAACTGGAAAAGAAACTTAAATATACATGTCTACCATATAAGATATAGAAATGTTCAGGAAAGTGATGAGAATGATTTAATATTATTAATAACCAGTGAATTGTAAATCTAAACAACAATGAGATACTACTTTATTAGGATGTCTAATAACAAAAAGTAGGAAAAAAGTATTTACAAATGTGATGGCTTGTTTTATGTCAACTTAAAACAAGCTTCAGTCACTGTAGAGGAGGGAGCCTCAGTTAAAAAAATGTCACAATAAAATTGGGCTATAGGCAGGCTTGTAGGTTATTTTCTTAATTAGTGATTGATGGGGAAGGGCCCAGCTCATTGTGTATGGGGCCATCTCTGGGCTGGTGTCCTGGCTTTTATATAAAGCATGCATCCCAGTGAGGGTTTCTGGGCCCAAGGATCATCCAGTCTCCAGCTGAAAGCCTTACCTATATTTCTGAGGAGAACTGCTGGAATGGATCCCACAACTATTTAGGTAGAAATCCCCCACCTCAACACCCTGCCTGGAGTTGTAACTGGGGCAGAAGCAGCAGAGGAAACCTGAAGGGTATTCCCTGAATTTCCAACTCATACCAACAGCTCTACCTGCCTTCCTAAAGGAGCCTGCAGGGGAATCAGGGATGTACAGTTCCAGTCTATGGCCCAAGGTTCTACCTGTCTTCCTGAAGAGAGCTCCCAGGTCACTGGCTCTACCTAGATTCCAGCTTCCAGGCTCTATCTGCCTTCCCAATAAATCCTGTGGGCACCAGAAACAATGAACCAACACCAGGAACAACCAGATGGCTAAAGGCTAGCATAAGATCACAACCAAAAGAGCTGGGGCAATATGGCACCACCAGGACCCAGATAGTCTACTATAGCAAGTCTTGGATATCCTAAAACATCTGAAACACACACACACACACATACACACACACACTGACCTTAAATTTCTTCTTATGAAGATGATAACAGTCTTTAAAGAGTAAATAAATAAATTCCTTAATGAAATAGAGGAAAATACAATCAAACAGGTGAAGGAAATTAATAAAATTGTTGAAGACCTCACAATAGAAATAGAAAAAATAAATAAAAATAAAGGAAGATCTTGGAGATAAAAACTTAGGGAAGAGAACAGGAACTACAGACCTAAACATCACCAACATAACACAAGAAGTGGAGGAGAGAATCTTAGGTATAGAAGATATAATTGAAGAAATAGATACATCAGTCAAAGATAATATTTAATCTAAAAAGTTTCTGATGCAGAACATCCAAAAAATCAGAGACACTATGAAAAACAAAACAAAACATAACAATAATAGAAAGAGAAGAAAGAGAAGATTACAGGCTCCAAGGCGCAGACAATATTTTTCCAAAAATAATAAAAGAAAAATGTCCCCAACCTAAAAGGAGATATTTCTATAAACATACAAGAAGCTTCCAGAACAACAAATAGATTGGACCAGAAAAGAAAATTCTACTGCCACATAATCAAAACACTAAATTATAGAACAATGAAAGAAAATTAATAGCTGGAAAGGAAAATGGCCAAGAAACTTATAGAGTCAGACATATCAGAATTACATCTGATATTTCAACTGAGACTCTAAAAGCCAGAGAGACCTGGGCACATGTCTTGCAGACCCAAAGAAACCACAGATTTCATCCCAGACTACTCTACCCAGCAAAATTTTTCCATTACCATAGATGGAGAAAACAAATATGAACCAATATCTATGCAGAAATCCAACCCTATAGAAGATGGTAGAAAGAAAACTCCATCCCACAGAAGGCAAGTAAAGCAGGGAAAGCACAGGTAATAAATAACCTCACATCAAAAAAACCAAAAGAAGGGAATCATACACATGCACACAAACATGCTACAACCACCAACATGAACATAACAGAAAGTAACAACTACAGTCATTAATATCTCAACAACAATGAACTCATTTCCCCAGTAAAATGACACAGGTTAACAGAATGGCTGAAAAAAAAAAAAAAACAGGGTCTATCATTCTGCTGCATATAAGAAACATAGCTCAGCAACAATAAAGGGCATTATCTCAGAATAAAATCTTAGATAAAAAGTTTTGCAAGCAAATGAACCTGTGAAGCAAGCTAGAATAGCCATTTTAATACCTAATAAAATAGACTTTCAACCAAAATTAATCAAAGTTGGGGAAGGACACTTCCTGCTCATCAAAGAGAAAATCCAGGGATCCAAATGGAGGTGACCAGTGCAGATCATATCTTAAGGACAGAGAATCTGAAACCCCGAAATTGGTGAATGGAGGGACAGCTGAATCCAAAACAATGACACTGAGGCTTCTGGGGAGAAAGAGGACAAACCCTAAACTGTGAACAATAGAATACAGGTCAACCATTGACTTCTCTGTGGACATCTTCTGGGGACTTAATTCCCAGGCACTTCCTCTTTAATGGGTGGAGGCTGCTAGAGAGGCATCTCAGACAACAGCAGAGGCAGTGGAGCTCCTAACACAGACCAATAGTGCTGGCTGTCCCAAGCACAGAACTCCCTGCTTAAGATTTGACACAGAGAATACTTAGTCCCCTAGCATTTCTCCATGACAGGCCTTACTTTTCCCTTCTTGGTGGAGGCAGAGGCTACAGAGGCAGCCCATAGTGTCTGCTACAGACCACAGAGTCCAGCATGCAGTGCCCACAGCCTGTAACACAGAGCACAGTGCCAGTGGATCCACCAGGCCAACCAGGCCCACATATCCCCAGGGCCTTCCATAAAGCATCTGTGCCAGCAGCATCTTAGTTCTGTCATGGTGGCTGGAGTCCCAGTTGACCACAACACCAGGCCCCAGGTTTTGGGGCAACCTGGGGATTCTTGGGACCACATTATCAACACTGAAGCCACTGCTCTGCAGGTATACCAGTGAAGTCCAGGCAATCAACTCCTGGAACTCAGACAGATCTGAACACCAGAACAACAATATGACAGGACTGTAGACCACTGAGGTATTCAGGAAATCAGTGCAGACACAGTAAACTGTGCCCCCTAAAAGCACTACCATGTGCACACCCTCCTGTGCTTGCTCACTTCCACCACATTCCAAGCATCTACACTCTCTAGCACTCTCTCCTTCAAGACACACGTCCATATATACCCACATCCTTGCTCCCCAGAAATTGCAATTCTGTGCTAACTGCTTGTCCACCCTTAGGTACAGCCGAAGAACCAACACACACTCTCAAACCAGAAGACTCTCTCATCTTCCTGAAGAATACTCCACACACCAGAGAAAGACGGACCCAGTATGAAGTATAAACTCCAGGAACAGTGAGGGTTACCAATGAGCAGATGGCCGGAGATAGACATAAGAATACAACCAACAAAAATCAGGACATCGTGGCTCCACTAGCAAACCTCAAAATTAATATTTTAATTCAGCAGAAACACAGAATAATGACTTCACAGCCATGCTTATCCAGTTATAAGAGGTACATAAAGAGGAAATGAAAAAAATCTCTCAGAGAAATAGCCACGCAAGTGATGGAAATAAAGAAGAAACAGGGAAATAGCTCTCAGGGAAAGAACTACACAAGTGGAAGTAAAGAAAGAAGAAATTAAGGAAGCTCTCGAAGATATACAGATAAATACAGCCACACAAATAAAAGAACAGTTGGTGGCATATAGAGAGGAAACAAACAAAAAAAAATGGAAGCCATCATAGAAAGACATTCAAAGAGATGAAGGGAATGGTGAAAAGCATGAAAACAGAAATAGAATCAATAAAGAAAACACAAACAGAGAAAACCCTGGAGCTGGAGAACTTAGAGAAAAGATCAGGAACCAGAAACATAAGCTCACATATAGAATACAAGAGATGGAAGAAGGAATCTCAGGTACTGAAGATACACTTGCAGAAAATTATACTTCTCTGGAAGGAAAAATAAAATCAGAAAAGTCCCAAACACAAAACATCAAATAACTCAAGGACACCATGAAAAGACAAAACCTAAGAATAATAAGAATTGATGAAAAAGAAGACTCCAGGCTCCAAGGTCCAGAAAATATTTTTAAGAAAATCAAAGAAAAAAATTTTCCCAACTTAAAGAAAGACATGCCCATAAACATACCAGAGGCTTACATAACACCAAATAGACTAGACCAGAATAGAAACAATTCACATCACATCGTAGCGGAAGCACTAAACCTACAGAACAAAGAAAAAATATTAAAGGAAACAAGGAGAGAAAGCCAAGTTACATATAAAGGTAGATGTATCAGAATCACAGGACTCCTCAACGGAAACTATGAAAACCAGAAGGGCCTGGACAGATATCATGCAGACATTAAGGGATCACATATACCAACCCAGACCACTCTACCCAGCAACGCTTTCAATCAACATAGATGGAGAAGGCAAAATATTCCATGACAAAACTAAATTTAAACAATATCTACACAGCAACCCAGCCCTAAAGAAGATACTAGAAGGAAAACTCCAATCCAACGAAAACAATTACATACAAGAAAACATAGGATACAGATAACTTTCACAACAAAACTTAAAAGAAAATGAGAAATGAATCACGGGAACACCATCAACTCCACAAAAAAGGAACTAAAATTCATTGGTCACTATTGTCTGTCAACATTAGTGAGTTCAACTCTCCAAGCATGCAGTGCTTTATATATCAGAGTATAACTAGAAATGATTTCATGCATCACGTCACTTTAAAACAATATTCTTGTACTTATAAAAAATGGAAAGCATTTGAAAGTGTGAAAATTTTATTTTTATCATTTTATCTTACCAGAAGATATACTTCAGTAAATCCTCTTTTTCCTGTTAATTTGTTCACATAGAAATAAAAATAAAGATTAGATACTAATAAAAAAAAAAAGACGCAGACCAACAGAATGGTAGCAGAAACCGGATCCAAAATTCTGCTGCATCCAAAACAACACATCTCTGCAACAAAGATAAACACTACTTCAGAGTAAAGGGCAGGAAAAATGTTTTTCAAGCAAATGGACCCAGAAAACAAGCTGGGGTAGCTATCCTAATATCTAGTAAAGTAGACTTTCAACGAAAATGAATAAAAAAAGATAAGGAGGGGAACTTCATTCTCATCAAAGACAAAATCCACCAGGAGGATATCACAATTCTGAACATCTATGCCCCAAATACAAGAGCGCTTACATTTGTAAATGAACCGTTATTAAAGCTTAAATCACACATCAATCCCAAAGCCTTAAAAGTGGGAGATATCAATACTCCACTTTCACCAAGGGACAAATTATCATGACAGAATCTAAATAAGGAAATAAAGGAACTTCTGGAAGTCCTAAATCAGATGGAACTAATAGATGTCTACATCACTTATCATGCAAATTCAAAAGAGTACACCTTCTTTTCAGCACCTCATGTAACCTTCTCCAAAATAGATTATATAGCTGGTCACAAAGCAAGCTTCAGAAGACACAAGAAGATTGAAATAATCCCCTGTATTCTATCTGACCACCATGGACTAAAGCTGGACCTCAACAACAACAGAAATAGCAAAGAGCCTACACACACATGGAAACTGGACAACGCGCTACTCAATGACAGCTGGGTTACAGAAAAAAAATAAAGACTGAAGTTAAAGATTTCCTAGAATTCAATGAAAAGGAAGGCACAACATATCCAAACTTATGGGACACAATGAAAAAAGTTGTAAATTATCAAACTCAGGGCTGAAATCAAGAAATTTAATTAGAATAAAATAAAACTATTCAAAGAAAAGTTTTGAAACAAAAGCTGGTTCTTTGAGGAGATCAACAAGATAGACAAACCCTTAGCCAAACAAAATACAAGGGAGAGAGAAACTATACAAATCAGCAAAATCAGAAACGAAAAGGGGGACATAACAAAAGACACTGAGGAAATCCAAACAAGCATTAGGTCTTACTACAAAAGCCTATATGCCACAAAATTTGAAACGATAAAGGATATGGACAAATTTCTTGATAGCTTCCATTTACCAAAATTAAATCAACACCAGGTAGAGAGTTTGAATAGTCCTATATCCCCCAAGGAAATAGAAGCAGACATCAAAATTCTCCCTTCCCCACCCCACCCCCCCCAATAAAAGCTCAGGGACAGATGGTTTCAGTGGAGAATTCTATCAGACATTCAAAGAATTGCTAATTCAAATTCCCTTCAAATTATTAAAGCAAATAGAAACAGAAGGAACATTACAAAACTTATTTTATGAAGCCACAATCACCTTGATATTTTAACCACACAAAGACCCAGCCAAAAAAGAGAACTTCAGGCAGACCTATATCTCTTATGAATGCTGCTGCATAAATATGCAATAAAATACTTGCAAACTGAATCCAAGAACACATAAAAGATATGATCTACCATGACCAAGTAGGCTTCATTCCAGGCATGCAGGGGTGGTTCAACATAGAGAAATCCATCAATGTAATCTGTCATATAAACAATCTTAAGGAGAAAAACCACATGATCATCTCCTTAGATGCTGAAAAAGCTTTCGACAAAGTCCAACATCCATTCATGTTTAAAGTCTTAGAGAGATCAGGGATACAAGGCACATACCTAAACATAGTAAAAATACACAGCTATCCTATAGCCAACATCAAACTAAACAGAGAGAAACTTAGAGCAATCCCAGTGAAACCAGGTATAAGGCAACGCTGTCCACTCTCTCTGAATCTCTTCAACACAGTACTTTAAGACCTAGCTAGAGCAATAACACAATTAAAGGAAATCAAGGGGATACAAATTGGAAAGGAAGAAGTCAAATATATCAATATTTGCAGATGATATGATAGTCTACATGAGCAACCCCCCCAAATTTACCTAGAGTACTCGTTCTCTAGGTTTGCTGATAAACACCTTCAGCAAAGTGGCTGGTTATAAAATTCACTCAAAAAAATCAGAAGGCCTCCTTGTATACCAAAGACAAAAGGGCCAAGAAAGAAATTGGAGATACAACACCCTTCACAATAGCTACTAATAACATAAAGTAACTTAGTGTGACTCTAACCAAGCAAGTGAAAGATCTGTTTGACAAAAACTTCAAGTCTCTGAAGAAAGAAAGTGAGGAAGATATCAGATGATGGAAAGATCTCCTGTGCTCATGGTTTGGTAGGATTAAAAGTGAAAATGGCTATCCTGCCAAAAGCTATACATATACATACATACATGTGTATATATATATATATATACATATATATATACACATATATATATGTGTGTGTGTATGTGTGTGTGTGTGTGTATTCAGTGCAATTCCCATCAAAATACCAACACAATTTTTTACAAAACTTGAAAGAAAACTTCTCAACTTCATATGGAAAAACAAAAAAACCAGAATTGCCGAAAGGATCCTGGACAGCAACAAAATGTCTGGTGGTATCTCTATCCCCGATTTTAAGCGCTACTACAGAGCAATAGTAATAAAAACTGCATGGTACTGGAATAGAAACAGAATGGTGGTTCGATGAAATCAAATTGAAGACACAGAAATAAACCCACACACCTATGGATACTTGATTTTTGAAAAAGAAGCCAAAACCATTCAATGGAAAAAGGACAGCATCTTCAACAAATGGTGCTTGTCTTATTGGATATCTACATGTAAAAACCGCAAATAGATCCATATTTATCACGCTGCACAAAACTAAAGTACAAGTGGATCAAAGACCTCAACAGAAAACCACAGGCACTAAATTGGTTAGAAGAAAAAGTGGGGGAAGAGCCTAGAACTCATTGTAAAAGGAGACAGCTTAATGAACAGAACACCACCAGCCCAGACTCTAAAACAAAAAATCAATAAATGGAAACTCATGAAACTGAAAAGCTTCTGTAAAAGCAAAGGACACTGCCACCAGAACAAAATGCCATGCTACAGACTGGGAAATGATCTTCACCAAAACTATCTCTGACAGAGGGCTAATATCAAAAATAAATAAAGATGTAAAGAAGTTAAAAAGCAACAAAGCAAGTAATACAGAGAAAATTCTCTGTAGAAGAATATAGTAAATGTCAGGAAAACACTTAAAGAAATACTCAGTGTCCTTAGTCATCAGGGTGATGCAAATCAAAATGACCTTGAGATTTCACCTAACACTCATATGAGTGCCAAGATCAAAACTCAAGCAACAACACATGCTGGAAAAGTTGAGGAGAAAATGGAACCCTCCTCCATTGCTGGTGGGAATGCAAACTTTTACAACCACTTTGGAAATCAACCTGGCACTTTCTCAGACAATTAGGAACAGTGATTCCTCAAGACCCAGCTATACCACTCTTAGGCATATATCCAAAAGATGCTCAAGTACACAACAAGGACATTTGTTCAACCATGTTCCTAGCAGCTTTATTCATAATAGCCAGAACCTGGAAACAGATGTCCCTCAATGGAGGAATGGATACAGAAATTGTGGTACTTTTACACAATGAAATATTACTCAGCAATTAAAAACAAGGAAATCACAAAATTTGCAGGCAAATGGTGGGAACTAGAAAAGATCATCCTGAATGAGATATCCCAGAAACCAAAGGACACACACAGCATATATTCACTTATAATTGGATATTAGACATATAATATAGGATAAACCTATAAAAATCTAAACACCTAAAGAAGGTGAGATAACAGGAAGACCCTGGGTGAGATGATCAATCCTCACTCAGAAAAGCAAAGAGTATGGACATTGAAAGAACGAGAAAACAGGAAACAAGACAGGAGCTTGCCACAGAGGGCCTCTGAAAGTCTCTACCCAGCATTGTATAAAACCAGATAATGAGACTCATATGCAAACTTTGGGTAGAGTGCAGGGAACCTTAGGAAAAATGGGGTGATAGGAAGACCTTGAGAGGATAGGAGCTCTACAAGGATAGAAAAAGAACAAATTATCTGGGAAAACTTGAGTTTTTGATTTTAGACATCCTGATGGGTGTAAGGTGAAATCTCAGGGTCATTTTGATTTGCATCTCTCCGATAGCTAGGGATGTTGAGCATGTCTTTAAGTGTTTCTCTGCCATTCTACATTCTTCTACAGAGAATTCTCTGTTTAGCTCGGTACCCTATTTTTAATTGGATTGCTTGATTTATTGCCTTTTAATGTCTTTAGTTCTTTATATATTCTGGATATCAGCCCTCTGTCAGGTATAGGTTTGGTCAAGATCCTTTCCCAATCTGTAGGCTGTTGGTTTGCTGTGACAACAGTGTCCTTTGCTTTACAGAAGCTTTTCAGTATCATGAGGTCTCATTTATTTATTGTTGCTCTTAGAGCCTGTGCTGATGGTGTTCTGTTCAGGAAGTTGTCTCCTGTGCCAATGAATTCTATGCTCATCCCCACTTTTCTTCCGACATGTTTAATGTGTCTGGTTGTATGTTGAGGGCTTTGATCCACTTAGACTTTACTTTTATTCAGAGTAATGAAAATGAATCTATTTGCATTTTTTCTACATGTAGAAACCCAGTTAGACTAGCACCACTTGTCAAAGATGCTATCTCTTTTCCATTGTACAGTTTTGGCTTCTCTGTCAAAAATCAGGTCTCTGTAGGGTGGATGAGTTTATTTCTATTCGATTCCACTGATCCACCATTCTGTTTCTATGCCAGAACCACGCAGTTTTTATTACTGTTGTTCTATATTACATCTTGAGATCAGGGAATTAGATATTTCCAGAAGATCTGCTATTGTACAGGATTGTTTTAATAATTCTGTTTGTTTGTTTGTTTATTTTTCCATATGAAATTGAGAATTGTTCTTTCAAGTTCTGTAAAGAATTGTGTTGGTGTTTTGATGGGAATTGCATTGAATCTATAGATTGCTTTTGGTAGGATGGCCACTTACACTATGTTAATCCTACTGAGCCATGAGCATGGGAGAGCTTTCCATCTTCTGATATATTCTTCAATTTCTTTCTGTTTTGTGTGTATTTTATTCACTATATTTGCTTCAGTGTTCATGGGAGAAATTGACCTGAAATTACCTTTTTCTTTGTTTTTTAGGTACCAGGGAAAGTTGAGAACCAGTGGTCAAAGGGTATTAAAAATCATACCCACTGAGAAAAATGTTGATAAGTAAAATGCAACATTCATATGTGGTGATATGAATAAGAATATCTCCCATTGGCTCATATATAAACCCTCAGTTACCAGGGAGTGGTACTCCTTGAAAGGATTAGGGGAATTAGGAGGATTAGGAGGTGTGACATTATTAAAGATGTGACTTGGTGGTGTGTGTGTGGGGGGGTGAGATTTTAAAATGTCCTGTTAGGGCCAGTCTCTCCCTCTGCCTGCTGCCTGTGGATCAGGGTGCAGAGCTCTCAACTACTTCTTCAGGACCATGATTGCCATGTGTGCAACCCTGTTCCCAACTATGATAGTGGACTAAACATCTGAAACTGTAACAAGTCTCCATGGCTTGGGCTGAGTCCAGGGAATTTCTTTCTCTGTTCTAGCTGTTTGTAGGCCTAGGCCTGGGAGTTTCTAATCTCCATACAATCTAATTGTCAGTAAGCCCTGATCTTGAAAGCTTTAGCTTTCAGCCTCCATCTGCTAACTCAGACCTTAGATTTTAGAATTACTGCTTAATAAGCTCACTTATTCTAGTTCTTTCTGAACTCTGGTTGGCTGATTTAACTTAGCTGTTCTGGCTCAAACTCCTCTCCAAGCTGACTGATTTAAATTGGCTTTTCTTGGCTTCTGACTGGGAAAACTGAACTCAACTGAATTCTCTTTCTTTTTCTCTTTTCAAGAGACTTGGTAATATCTATCTCTGGCTCATTTTATCAAATATTTCTCTCATTTATGATTTGATCCTCAATTAGAGGTCACTTTCAAACTTGCCTGCTTCTTTCTATAAACTAATTTTACTTTGATTTTCTTTTGCAATTAAATGTGTGAACTAAGATCATGTCTGTATACCAGCCACATCATATTCTTATCCAAGGTGTGTCTGCATTCCAGCTGGATTATACTGACCTAGAAGGTCTTTGGATGTGATCACCCTCACCAGAGCCACCTAGTCACTGGATTGAAATTTCTCTACAGATGACTACATTCAAAATTTAATATGTTGTATATATTATCATATATCTAAATTTGATAAAGATTTTGGCTTTAATTCCCTAAGAATTATGCGACATGATAGTGCGTGACTACAGTTCAAGTTCTTGGAAAGCAGGAAGGTGAAAGAGTCCAACCAAACTGGGCTTCATAGTCACACTTTGTCTCAAAACAAAACAGTGCAATCTTAAATATGTCTTTCATTTTGG
Organism: Pachyuromys duprasi; assembly: GCA_028658305.1. Lineage (NCBI taxonomy): Eukaryota > Metazoa > Chordata > Mammalia > Rodentia > Muridae > Pachyuromys > Pachyuromys duprasi. Next base: position 32,240,096 of record CM053742.1, read on the forward strand.
GTAAACACAGGGAATCTGTACCAAATACTCAGACTCACAGTCTTTATAAAGTAAGAATATTAATATGGATTATAAAACAGATTTTTCACTGTTGGGAAGTCCCGCAAATAATTTACATTTGGATTTAACTGTTCTTTTTGCAGTCACATATCTCTAGCTTAGTACAAGAACAACATGGAAATGCAACATTCAGGAGCTCAGAGGATCAACATATTGTTTGAAAAAAACCAAAAATGTTTTCACAAAGATAGAAATACACATGCACACACACACACACAATTTGGGGTTTTATCTCCAAATATGATACCAAACGTGCTAAAAGAGTTATGAAGACTAAGATTTACAGTGAATAATATATTTTTCTTTACATACATGATTTATGTGTGTGTTTTAGAGGCCACACTACTTGTTTAGAAACTTCTATTCCAAACTTATTTTAAAGATTACTGTTCTTAAAAGAGTGAAAAGCATAATATAATAATAATGGTAAGCTTATCAGGTATCTTCATGTCAGAAATAGTTCCTGTTCCCCTTACTAGGGTACCCACTTGGATATTGAGTTACTATGGGCTATATCCAAGCAGGGGTTGTAGCTTATATCCATACATGGTCCTTGGTTGGAGAAACAGTCTCATAAAAGACCCCTATGCCCAGATATATTTGGCCCTTGTAGAGCTCCTGTCCTCTCCAGGTCATACTAACTCCTCCTTCTCTGGTCTGATTCCCTGCACTCTGCCTCAGGTTTGGTTATGAGTCTTAGCATCTGCTTTGATACACTCTTAGGTAGAGTCTTTCAGAGGCCCTCTGTGGTAGGCTTCTGTCCTGTTACTTGTTTTCTGCTACTGCCAATGTGCATCCCATTTGTCTTTCTAAGTGAGAATTGATCATCCTACCCCAGGTCCTCTTTCTTTAGGTGTACAGATTTCAGTATGTTTATCCTATCTTATAAGTGTAATACCAACTTATAAGTGAGTATATACCATATGTGTCTTTCTGCTTTTGGGATACCTCACTCAGAATGATTTTTCTTAGATCCCACCATTTGCATGCAAGTTTCATGATTTCCTTGTTTTTAATTGCTGACTAGTATTCCATTGTGTAAAAGTACCACAATTTTTGTATCCATTCTTCCGTTGATGGACAAGGGGCAGGAAGAAGATGAGGGAGGGGGGTGAGAGTGGGAGGGAATGAGGGAGTAGGATACAACAGGGATACAGAGTTAATTAACTAATATTAAAAACTAAATAAAAATGAAAAATAATAATGGTAAGCAAAGTAAAATCCCAATTTTTTTCTCTATTTTTTGTTTTACTAGAATGCCAAGTTGTTCAGTGTGAAGTCAATTGAATTATCAAGAAGAGTGTCAGTTAAAGATTTAGAAAACACGTCAGATCATGTAGTACTGTGTGAGTAATTATAATAATTTCTAAAATATAATTTTTTCATTTAAATTAATGCATTGCACCATATCAAACAAACCAGAATGGTTTTGATGATAATTAGATTCTAATTGTTTGCAGCCATATACAACTGTAAGGTCTAAATTTTCATACATTGTGGCTTATTTCTGTGTACAAACAAAATTATCTATTAACATGTACAAATATGAAAGTATATACCAGCTAAGACATACATAAAACCATCATTTTACAGAATAGTAACGTGTATGCAAATTTAATGTTTAAATAAAAACATAATAAGGTAGGGTTATGAAGTTGGTTCAATCATTAAAGCATTCTGCAAAAAAGAACCTGATTTCAAAGTCTCTGTATCCACATAAAAGGCTGGATTCACCAGTGTTCCAGTTTGTTTTCTGTTGTGGTAAATAATCACTGACTAAAAGCAACTTAGGAAAGAAGGGGTTTATTTAAATTTACAGTTCCCAGATTACATTCTATCAGTGAGGAAAGTCATGGCAGGAATTCAAGGCAGAAAATGAAGACAGAGACTGAAGCATGGAACACTGCTTTCTGGTTTGTTGTCTTATACTTCTTAGGATCACCTACCCAAGATTGTCATGGTCACAGTAAATTGTGCCCTCCCATGTTAAGTACTAATCAAGAACACAGCCCACAGATATGCCAATGGGGTAATCTGATGGAAGCAATTTCCCTACTGGGGTTTCCTTTTCCCAGATGATGTAATTTATCGCAACTTGGCACAACATAACGAGCTCAAGGATTATTTCAGCTTAAATGCTACAGTTCATTAAGAAACCCAAAAAGGAGCTCAAGGCAGCAAATGAAACAGAATGTGAAGGAACACTGGCTTGTTCCCAGGGTCACATTCAATTATCTTTCTTTCTCTTATTTAAAAATTATTAATATGTATTTACTTTGTTTTGTGCTGAGAATTTCATACTTGAGGTCCCTGGGAACCATTAAGATAAATATTTTTTTAATTTTTTTATTAATTACACTTTTTTATTAATTCACTTTGTATCCCCCATAAACCTCTCCCTCCTCCCCTCCCAATCCTACCTTCCCTCCCTCTTCTCCACACATGCCCCTCCCCAAGTCCACTGATTGGAGAGGTCTTCCTTTCCTTCCTTCTGATCCAAGTCTATCAGCTCTCATCAGGAGTGGTTGCATTGTCTTCCTCTGTGGCCTGGTAAGGCCGCTCCCCCATCAGGGTGACTTGATCAAAGAGCAGGCCAATCAGTTAATGTCAGAGGCAGTCCCTGTTCCCAATATTATGGAACCCACTTTAATACTGAACTGCCATGGGCTACATCTGTGCAGGGGTTCTAGGCTTTCTCCATGCATGATACTTGGTTGGAGTATCAGTCTCAGGAAAGACCCCTGTGCTCAGATTTTTGGTTCTGTTGCTCTCATTGCCGAGCTCCTGTCCTCTCCCTATCTTACTATTTTCCACATCTTTCATAAGATTCCATGCACTCTGCCCAACAGTTGGCCATAAGTCTCAGCATCTGTTTTGATATTGAGCAGGGCAGAGCCTTTCAGGGGGCCTGTGTGACAGGGTCCTAACTTGTTTCCTGTTTTCTTCTTCTTATGTCAACCTGCTTTGCCTTTCTGGCTGGGGATTGAGCATTTTATCCAGAGTCCTCCCTTTTGATTAATTTCTTTAGGTGTACAGATTTTAGTAGGTTTATACTATTTTATATGTCTATATGAGTGAGATATACTCTGTGTTTCTTTCTGCTTCAAGAATAGCCCACTTGGGATGATCCTTTCCAATTCCCACCATTTACCTGCAAATTTCATTATATCCTTGTGTTTTATTGTTGAGTAATATTCCATTGTGTAGATGTACCACAATTTCAGTATCAATTCCTCAGTTGAGGGACATCTGGGTTGTTTCCAGCTTCTGGCTATTACAAATAAAGCTTCTACAAACATAGTTGAGCAAATGTCCTTATTGTGTACTTGAGCCTCTTTTGGATATATGCCTAGGAGTGGTATAGCTGGATCTTGAGGAAGCACTGTTCCTAGTTGTCTAAGGTAGTGCCAGATTGATTTCCAGAGTGGTTGCACAAGTTTACATTTCCACCAGCAGTGGAGGAAGGTTCCCTTTTCTCTACAACCTCTCCAGCATGTGTTATCACTTGAGTTTTTGATTTTGGCCATTCGGATGGGTGGAAGTTGAAATCTCAGGGTCTTTTTGATTTGCATTTCCCTTATGGCTGATGGTAGTGTACCTCTCATGGAGAAATTAGAAATTTCACACAAGAAATGGATTTTATCTCTAGCACTGAAAAAAAAACATCCTGGAGATGGTAGTAATAACAAATTATCTTTAAAGGCTGCGTAACTATGTAGTGTTAGTCTAGGAAGAATGGTGGAAAAATCAAGGTATGAAAAGTGAATTATTTCCCTATTTTCTTTTATGGCATCCACTGTTGTTCTATAAAGAGATATTCCTTTAACTCAATCAGTAGTCAGTGTGGCCCATTCATATTGAATCAATAAATTTAGATTCTTAGATAATAGACTCATTTCAGTAAATTAAAATAATTGAGAATTGATGTGTTGTTGGCGTTTTACAGTCCACTTACTGTTACTACATTTCTTGCTGTATTTTACTTTAATTTTTCAACAGCTAGAGTTTAATATTTATTCATATTTTATTGCAAGTTAATTAGTGATTATATATGTATATAGTAAAATTATTATTAAATATTGCCAGGAAAATAACAATACTTTAATAATTTCTTTGGGTGGATATGAAATAAGAACACATAAAATCTACTGTCTCATCAAAAGACCAGCATACAACAAAATATTAACTAGAGTTCTGTATTTTATACCATAGCTTCCTTGTTATTCACTCTATGTACTTTCTATTTCTAACACTTTTCCTTATATCTCTTAAATTACTTCAAATCTCTTTTCCATGGTAAGTACATGATTTTATTATGATGCTATGTGTTCTATTTCTTTATTTCTATTTTTTGCCCACATATAAGTGAAAATTTGCAGCTTGCTTCTTTTGGTATACTGTTCAATCAAGTTAGTGCAATGACAGGACAACTTAAAGAAAAATATCTGATAAGGGTTTAGTATACAGAATATATAAAAAACTTCATATTACTCAATAGTAAAAATAGAAAATAAAATTGAAATAACTCAGCTTAAAACATTGGCAATGGACCTGAAAAAAATCTTACTTTTAAAAAAGATAAATAAATCCCTAATAGATTTATTAAAAGATTGTGAACATTCACTAATCGTCAGGGAAATGCACATCAAATCTTATATCTATTACTAGGACTATTATTAAAAGGGCAAAAGAAATGTTCCTGAAAATATGATGAAAATAAAACCTTTTACATTTTCAGTGGTAAAATAATCCATTCCCATTATGGAAAACAAAAAAAAAGGAGATTTTTTTCATTCCCTTTAACATGAATAAATATGCAAATATCGTTTATTTTGTGTCAAGTTGTTAATTATGTGTAGTAAATTACATTGAAGAATTGACTGATATTATGCAACTAACAGCAGATTCAAATAGATTTTTTTCGTATTTATTCCTTACTTGGGAGCATGTTGATGTTGTTAATAAATGCATGTTTCTTGTCAAAAGTTATTTAGATTTTTATTTCTGTTTTAGTCCTCAAATATTATTTGTTGTCAAATAATTACTTCAGACTAAGTAATGCATTTGTATTCCTATAAAACACAGTTTTTCATTTGAAAATCTAAAATCATTTAGTTTATTATTGCTTTTGATAAAATCAAAATGTAGTAAGAGATTGCTTTTAAAGACTGATGCTACTTAGTTCTGAGCCAGGGATATTTTATGGATTGATGCTAAATTAAATAAGAATAAGAATTGCTCACAAATATGAATTCTACTGTTCATTCACAGTAACATGGAAAGAAAAAAGAAAGTAATTTTCTTTAAAGATAAAATCAATACACTGAAAGAATGATCAATTACTGAAGACTAAATCTTGAAGCAAATGATCAAGAATATCATCATTGTTTTAAAGTTCGTGAGTCTTCTGCCTAGACTGTGGCTAATGAGTTCTTCAAATAAGGAACCAACAAACAAAACTGAATCTTCCCATTGTGTTTGTGTCTATACATAGCTGAGAAAACAGAACTGTTCTCTGAAATTATCGAGTTGTGAATTGCATCTTGTCTTCCAATTTTAATGAATTGTTCCATTCTTCCATTTATTCAAGCAAGAAATATATTTCAGTGCAACTTCATAGGCATGTTTGTTTGGGTGCTACTGGCCTACATACACATGTGTGTACATGCATGAAGAGATCAGAGATAAAAATCAAGTGTTGTTCCTCAGGGGTTACCCGCCTTCTTTTCCCTTTTATAGGGTCTCTCATTGGCCTTATAGCTGACCCTTTAGGCTAGACTGGCTGGCAAGCAAGCCCCATGAATCCTCCTGTTTTTGAACCTTCCATGCTGATATCATAAACACACCACCATTCATGACTCATCCTGGCTCAGCAAGCAGTTTGCCAACTGAGCTATTAATTCAGCACCAAGAAATATCTTTTGCATATATATAATATATAATATAAATTATATACATAATGCTATAAACAATAGGATGATAGAATATAAGAAGAAATAAATTGATTTAATAATACAAAGGAAGATAATGCCATCCAACACCACCCACAACTATATGCTGGGTATTGCTGAATACAAGTACACTGAACATCTATCTATAACCTTTCCTCCCAAATTTTTATAGCATATTAATCTCTTAGAAAAAATTAGAGACACTTCTGGCAAGTCTTCCTCCTTTGACTTGGCTCCTTGTCATCATGCAGGATGATAATCTATAAATATGAAGTTGCTCACAAAGAGCTGAGATCATCTATAATGGTAACAAGGATGAGGCTAATTGTGATAAATGTTCTCTGCCACTTGGTTCACAACTGATATTTAAATTAAAGGATTATTTGTTTGTTTGTTTGTTTCCCTTAAGACACTATACTAATTATGGGTCATAGAACTCAGTTATCCTCAGAAGGCACATGACTAGTTTTAGTGAATAAAATTTCAATAATCAGTCTATTTCTTGTAAGCAAATTAATCTACCCAGAATTATTCCATGAGAAGGATATAACAGGAGTGGCATCCAGGTAGTTTTTCTAAATGTTTATTTAATTACATGTAATTATTTGGAAACTAACAGTTCACTACCATGTGAGACAAAGTAATAGTATGATATTAGATATAGTTTATAAATTCAACTAAAACAACTTGGTTTCTCATTCTGGATATGATATTTTCAAATAAAATTAAGCAATATACTTAGTATATATTCATTATGAATTTGAATTTAAGAATTTACTGAAATTTTCCTTAGTCAATTTATTTTAAACTCCTGACTATGCATTTATTATCATAGAAGTCTAATACATAACAATTGTCAAAAATAGTTTTGGTCTTAAAATATAATAAACCACCCCAAACTCTCTCCACATATAATAATCTGTGTCAATATAACAAATTATTCTTACAGTGCATTATTTGATTAAATTACAGTATTGATAGCAGTTTAGAATGAAACGATGAATATTTCTCTTACACTCTCACACACACATATACACAGACACACAAACAGAGACAGGGAGGGAGAGAAGAGGTTAAAGTCACTTAGTAAACACAGTTTAGGAAAATTAAAGCATATTCTCATAGTACCTAATCTAAGACATTTTCTAATACAAAAATGATTATAACTTTACTGTAAAAAAAAACATAAAAACTAACATTAACCAAGTGTTCAAAGTTAATGTACCAGAAACAAGAAATATCTACCTCAAGAAATGTATGATATAATATGCTAAAAGAAAATCTCACCTTTGTAGCATATCACCCCTCAGAACTTTCTTAAATAGTAGAAGTTTCTTAAATAAACATATATGAAAGAAATATAAGTGGAATCACAAAATAACAGAAGAGACAAAGCACCTATTAGAATTCTCATGCTACCAAGTGAAACCTTGTCTGCCAGGAATTGCTTATATCTACTTTAGTTGTTAGTGAAAACCCTCCAAAAGCTCAAGCTATTAATTTCTTTCTACAATCTGATGGCAAGTCCCTGTTGTTGAAGAATACATAAGATTTGAATATCATGTTGAACATGGATAATTCAAGCTTTTACCTAACTGGTGCCTTCATTCATATTATTAGAGGATGCTCCTGTTATCAGAAGAGAAAATTAAACAAACACCAAGCCAGTTATAAGACTTTCAATCTACAATAGTTACCTGCCTGCATGACACACCAGTGCAATGATGGCATGAAAGTTGTGGAAGTAATTGATCACTCTCTGATTGAATTTAAGGCTTACTCCAAAACGTACGATCATCCAAGATCTTGGTGGTGATAGAAGCCCTAGATGAGGAATAGTCCACTTTCTAGATTAGACCTCCTCAAGGGATCATCATGTCCTGTGATACTTCTGTGGGTATGTCTGGATTAGTGGCACTAATGTGGTTTGTAAACCCTACTGTCATGTTGTTGTTCATAGTTTATGCCATGGCTAGAGTCCATGTTCACTTTTTTGGGTCACATTTCCCCAGGGGACCATATTGAAGTGATTGGCCTTCACTGTCACATGAGACTGCAGTGGTGACCAGATCCAGGCTGCCACAAAAGACATTTCTGGGTCTATGGCCTTAATGTGGCCAGGTCTCTATTGATGGCCAGCACCTGATCTTTCACCAAAAGCCACATAGATGCCCGCCGACTGTGCTGCAACCTAAAGCCATGTTGATGTTTATGAACATCATGTTTGTTTCCCAGTTGGTGGAACTGTTTTGAAAGGGTTAGTAGGTGTATAAATTGGCACAGGCATTGAGGTTTTAAAAAATCTCACACTATTCCATTATCCATTAACTAACTCTCTCTCTCTCTCTCTCTCTCTCTCTTTCTCTTTTAATGCACCAGTTCCATGGATGCCTGTCTACTGCCATTCTCCCTTCATGATGATAATGGACTAACCCTCTGAAACTGTTATCAATTAAATGTATTCTTTTGTAGGAGAAACAAAAAAATATCTAAATGAAAAGTATATATTCCCACCTCAAAAGGTCTAGATTAAACATGGTCCTTCCCACTTTGAATTATTTAATTAATCAAAATCCTCTCACAGATGTACCCAACTACATGGGTTTTAGTTAATTTCAGATATTGTCAGGTTGACAATCAAGAATTGTCATCACACTCAGGCCAGGACAGAGAATCTTCCTCCTAGAGGAGATGGGAAATAATACAAAGATCCACAACTAAACAACATGCACATATACCTTGGAACATTCAATCCTAAATCAAGTTCATCCTCTCAGAGCTTATGGAACTATGAGACAGAAGAGGCAGAATGAATATAGGAGCCAGGAGGGATAGGAGACACCATGGAAGCAGTGACTTCCAGACATAGCAAGACTAATGCATTTATGAACTCAAAGAAACTGTCAGCATGCACATGTCCAAGTCAGATGTGGTTCCAGTATTAAGAACGAAGTGGAAATGAGTCCCCATCCTTAACTCAAAAGGTATTTCCAGTTGACAACTACTTGCAAAGAAAAAAAATAGTTATCTCTGACACAGTTACGTTGGGTTTACAAACTACCCTTATTGGGCTCCCTATTGTAGTTTGAGAGTCAACGTTCTTTTTTTTTCTATCTTACTTATACTTTGTTTACCTATTGTAGTTTTCAATTTTATGTTTTCATCTGTTGTATGTGCTTGTTTGTGTGTCCAAATATGTGTTTCTTTTTTGTTTTGTTTTTTCTGTCTGTTATTTTATTGTGCTCTTTTTAATTAACCTGTTTGTTTTTCAAAGAAAAAATAGTGTGGAGTAGTATGGGTGGAGAGGTGTAGAAGGTCTGGAAGGAGATGAGGGAGAGGAAACCGTGATCAGAATACACTGTATAAAAATATTTTCAAAAGGAAGAATTATATCATTCTCTCTTTGGCTCCAGTTAATTGTACATCCTATTTCACATGCATATGAAAATATCTTTTCACAACTTAAAGTCTGTTTAAGCAAATACAATAAAACATCAAAATTATTCATCCTCATATCTTTATCAGAATTATTGTACTTCTTTTTTGACTATTAGAATTATATTGCCAATGCAGAAGGATTGTATGAGCTGTTGTTCAAATTCATCTTTTAATACATGATGTGCAGACTACTCAGATGATTCAGGATGTACAAATATTTGCTGCTAAGCCTAATTACTTGAGTTAGACTTCCTGAACCCACATGTTGGCAGAAGACAAAATCATTAACAATTTTTTGTTGACTTTGACAAACATGTGTTTGCACATGTTGTGCCATGTGCAAACACAAGCATGCACAAATACACACACACACAAACAGTAATAAAAGCATGTAATGAAAAAGATTTTCAATGTAGCTGTTTTACTAAATTTTAAGATCCATGATATATTATCTAATAACTAAAATAAAACTGGTAGTTCGAATGGGCAAAGTAAAAATTGGCTAAGATATAACCTTTTACCTGTTATCAAAGAAGTAGACATGTTATATGGTAACATGTTAATCTGCTTCTACATTGTAACTACTTCACTATATATTTTTATTCAGTATCATAAAGATATCAACATCATATATGTACACAAATAACATATTTACTCCTGTGTTTATAAGCATATAATAGTATGTTTATACTATTTTAACAGACATGGTATAAATGTAAACATTCTGAATAGATACACGTATCTCTCAAGCTGATAATCAGTCTAGCAAAACAATGCACCTTGTAGGCTTAGTTTTTTTTTCATCAAACCTATTTTATTTAGCGTTTTAAATACCTGTACTTCCCTTTCAACAACCCTTCCTCCTCAAACTTATGTAGGAGATTAGTAGGGAAAAGGGCTTTAGAACTCTTTTGTCTACTTCCTGCTGATTAGGGTCAATGGGTCTTTATGGGATTACCAAAGTCATTTGTCAGGATACCAGTCCAGTCAAAAGGCCAATACCAAGCAGCAACACAATCCAAATAGAGGCAAGTCAGTGAAAGCCAGTTGGACTGCCACAAGAAGTTATCTGGAAAGTCTTTCTTTCTGTGAAGTCAAGCACGAAGATCAACATGCCACTATGTATCTGAAAAGTTATATCTCCTTTGAGTAGGCCTCTATATATCTCCTCTCTTCAGAGACAACCCATGGATGTTCTCAGATGGCCAAAATCCAGCCCCTTGCATGTGAGAGCTCACAGCAAAACATCAAGTGCCCTCTCACAAGCCAATCTGGGCAAAACATTGCCTGCCAAACTTGCACCAAAACATTATAAGACAAAATTCAGTCTTCAAAGAAACCAGAAACCTCTACTTCCGACCCCAAAGAAATGGAAATTCAAGAAAATAAAAGACCCTAGAGAAAATGAAAACTTCTCTCCAAGAAGAGAGTCCACAGGGTTCTAAACACTTGTCAGGCAATATTACAGAACAAGGCTGAAATATAGACAATGAAAGGTCAGTAATGGGAAAGGCCACATCTCGACAGGAACTGTTTAGACAGGCATACCTAGATTTCTACTTAAACTTTAATCTCACTTCAGCCTCCCTCCACTACTTGGGGATTTGATGAATTTGATGAATCTCTTTATCCGTTTCCCTGTGTGAGCACATTGGATCGACATTTTTTTTTCTGTTTTCCATTATTAATTTGACTTTGTTAATTTTCTTATTGAAGATGAGTGTTTGAACCAGGTGTGAGTCATAACCTGTGAGTACCAGGAAGAGTAACATAATTTATTAATCATAATCATAATTATGAATTGTTAACACTTTCAAATATTCAGCCAAATTTTTTGAAAAAATTATTTAATGCACCTTTATCACACATTTGGAGTAGGCAACCTAATGTGTATGTATATACAGATGTGGAAACTAAAGACAAGTAAAAAAAATAGTATATTTCATGTTACAGGTCAATGACTTGATAAAAGAGAAGTTCTATCCCTTGCATTCAAAGCTCACAGTTTGTATTCTTAAAATCTTCAGGAGACTGCATCCACATAATTAAAAGTGAGTATTATAGTTGATAGATGTGATGCTTTAAGGACCTTGTTACATCAAGAACAAGGGTATTCATACTAAGATTTTCTATAGGAGCTTCTACACATCTCACATTCCAAATTACACCCAAGTGTACTACAATAGAATTGTCTACTACATCTTACTGCTTCCCAGGTCATTTCAGAATATCTCTTTACATGACAACCCATTTTCCAGAAATATATCATTACAAGTGTTTTACAAAGTATATCTGGAAAAGGCCATAGTATTTGCAAATACACCATATAAAACAGAGGTTAAATATAGACATATTATAGAGGCTCTAGCTATTAATGACGGAAGGGATTATTCCTGGCTCACTATTTCAATAAACACAAGGTTGTCTTAAAAATAAATTACATATTCCATTGCAACAGCATTTTAGTAGCTTTTTAAGCAAGATATAATATAACTCAAAAATAACTTATCAAGAATTTTCATCAAAATTTATAAATATGTACCGAAAGAGCTATTTTTAGTATCTTTCACATCCTGTTTTATGTCATCATTTACAAATACATAAACTGAATGTTCTTTTTATATTTCCCCTTTAAAACATCTGATTATCACTAAAAATTATGGATATATAGTTTCTTTTGCCTTATTTTTAATGTACTTTGACAAATTGCTATATACCTATTAATATTTTAGTGTTTAAGTACAACTAATCCATTTATTCGATGCAATTTATAAAAAGCTGAAGCATTACATAAATTGTTTGAGAAAATAATCATAAGCTAAATTAATTTCATTCAGCCTTGACATGGCATGCACTGAAATTATAGAAATTAATTCTTAGAGATTTATACATATACAGAGTGACAGCATGCATCAATGAAATAAAAGTAGGTAATTTCAAAAGAGATAATATGTTGGTGTGCAGGTTGCAAAGGAAGATTTTAAATATATTTGTCTGTTTGCATAAGTTGTTCTGATAAAACGTGAAAATAAATGAAGGAATATATTGCGGAGTGAATCACTGATACTCAGGTGTTGAACTGTGTCATTTCAAGTTCCAGTAAACAAAAGGAAACAACAAACTAAAGGAAAGGCCTATTGTCTTAGCTGTGCAGGAATTCCTGTACTATTTAAGCTTCATGAAGACAAAGGGATAATGCACTTATGGTACAGATGATGGCAGTCTCCATAAAAAGACTTTGTGTCTAAGTGGGTTCCATAGTAATGGGAAAAGGGACTACCTCTGACATGAACTTATTGGTCTGCTCTTTGATCACTTCACCCTGATGGGGGAGCAGCCTTACCAGGCCACAGAGGAAGACAATGCAACCACTCCTGATGAGACCTGATAGACTAGGATCAGAAAAAAGGAAAGGAAGACCTTCCCTATCAGTGGACTTGGGGAGGGGCATGCTTAGAGAAGGGGGAGGGAAAGTGGAATTGGAAGTGGCTTATGGGGGGATACAAAGTGAATAAAATGTAATTGATAAAAAATAAATTATAAAAAAAGATACTTTGAAAATCCTAACAAAGAGCTTCCTTTAGGTTCAGTCTTGAATAGTGCTCACTGGCTATGAAATGTGAGGCAAAGGGACCAGTGAAAGAACATGCATGACAATTATTTGTTGCTCGCTGAGAACAATAGATATACTTGGTGTAGAAGTCCCTTATATTTCAAAGAGTGAAGGCTTCACCCTTTGTAATAAGACCATAAAATAAAAAAGGGAACAAAGCCAATATGATCCCCATTGACTCATTTTATTCTCATAGCCAAATGAAACTTATATATGCAAATTATAAACATAAAACCAAATTTATGAATGTACATTAACATCACCAACTTTTACTTCTGTCCATTAATCGCTACCAAATAAGTTAAGAATTTCTAATTTCACAGAAATTTTAAGGAAAAAAATTAATTTTAATCCAAATACTCATCAAACATTTGTTGAATAAATACTTCATTGTAAAGGACTATTTCATACTGATTAAGAAAATGTCTAGTTTAAAATAAATTCAAACAGTCTCAAAACGATTTATTCGATTTTAACCAAATACTAAATGCCTATTAACTATTTGTTATCTCTTGTATATTCCCTCTGAATATGGAAAGGAACGCCCCCTGATTGGGGACTTGGGAATATCCCAGTTAGTGGCAAAGAGATACTGCTTCTATTAATCAGAATAATTCCTAACACCCTTTTACTACAATTCCTTCTTAACAACTTAGTCACTCCAGTTAGAAGAGTGCTTTATGTTGTCAAGTAAACCAATAAGTGATGCTCATTTATCCGTTAAGTAAACATCATTTATCCAAAATAATGAAGCTTTGAGGAAGTCTTCTTTTACTTAATTTTTAATTAGATTTTTATTTTTAATATTAATTACAGTTTGTTAACTTTGTATCCAGCTGTAGCGCATTCCCTCATTCCCTTCCAATACCACCCTCCCTCCCTCATCTCCTCCCTGCCCCTTTCTAAGTCCAATGATAGGGGAGGAATTTTTTTCTTACTACTTATTAAGATTTATTAAATGTGGTAAGAAGAATTAAGTCTTCCAATTTGTTTATGCATCTGTTATGCAGAAGTGAAATAAAAAGCCATATTGGAATGTATTATATATAATGAAGCCAGTTGTTACATGTCCCAGTTTCAAGTATTGAATCTATCTATAGCCATAACCCTTTGAAATATCCAATTATTTTTACCAAATTAATATATTCTTTCTAAGTGAATATGTTGAAAATATAAGGTTATTAAAACATGAATTATGCAAGTTGAATTCTGCCCACATATTATATTAGTACCAAAACCTAGCTAAATAGAGACGAGGGGGTACAATTACGTGGATAAATATTTTAAAGTTTGATTTAGGACACATGACTGACTCTAAACATTGGTTTAAAAACCCTTTTTTTGTATTTAATAGCTGTATTTGTACTTAAAAGTTCACTGGAAAGGTGACTAGAATTGGAGATCAATGGTAAACCATTTGCTTAGCATATATAAGACTGTAGTTTCAATCCTTAATACCCAAAATAGATTATTAAAGACATAGGTTTGTGGTTTCTTATAAAACTTTAGAAATACAACTCTGTGGAATAATGACTGGTCTGGCAAAATATGCCCAAGGGTGTAGTAGTGGCACAAATATTGTGGTGGGGTTAGGAACTGCCTATTGACTTGATTTAAGTCCTGTTTCACACAAGGAAAAATATTCATACTATTGCAAATATCGTCTTAAAGGAAATACTAAAAAATTCCCTTCTAAATTTCTATGTCTATGCACATGAATTAAATATAATTCTTAGACTTCTTCCGAGAAGTTTCTCTGTACACTGAATAGTGTTTAAAGCAGAATTTCAAAATTGTTCAGTGTCATTTATAGTGTTCTATATTACAGCTCCCACCTTCAGGCTTCAGGGCTCATCAGGGAAGAGGAGTTAGAAAGATTCTAAAAGTCTATATTTGGAGAGAACAAAGTGAAAGTGCATCTTGTGAACATAACAGGACCATTACATTAATGAAGTAACAGCATCTGTGCTTGCCTGGCCAAGACATATATAATCAAGCCAGCCAGTTTTCAAGTATAGAGAGGTATATGACCTAACACACCCGCAACACTATTTGAGAAGTTATCAGCAGTTTATGGCTTCAAGAAGAAAGTGAGGATGTTTTCCTTAAGTGTATAGCCCCTGAAATGTCAAACATGTTTCAGTCGATAGCCCTTAACTGGCAAATCTATGTTCATAACAAATTGAATTGACTGGGTTATGAGGGAATAGAGAGGATGCAAAGTTGAGAGGAGGCTGGATAGCAGGGGTGATTATTAATAAAATATAGTATATGCAAGTATGAAATTCTCAAATATATTAAAAAATTATTTTTTAAAATACAGAAAAATGCAAACCTCTGCATTTCCTCTCCTAGATGTAGTTGTGATTTCTATATTTTCCTTTCCATATTATACACCTTTCCACATTGTTCTTTTATTCTTGATGATACAGTTATAGTTTTATTTCTTCACTATTCACACTGTTAGTTACAAAGTTCTCTAATAAATTATTTCTCTTGCCACTACCTCTCCACAAATGTGACATACTCCACTTAAGTTAATTACTGTCTGTTTTTCTGATTTTGTCCCCTAGCGTTACAGATTCAGTTAAAATACCTCATATAGACTTAGCGTCACAGCAATTATCAGAGTCCATAACTGTGTTTTTAAGTCTGTTTGTGTCATCAAACATGTCTGTATCTATGATGATAATCTTGTTCTTAACAGAGTATCACTTGCTCATAAGACATTTTCAATAATTATTAATTGGAGAAAACTGAATAAAATACTGTATGAATAACAGAATGCTCAAAAACAAACTTTAAAAAAACCTTTTAACACTATTTATTTAGTTCTGCATTTTACGTCCCAATCATAATGGCCATCCTCTTCTTCTTCTTTTCCCACCCTTCCTCCCTTTTCTCCCCAACCTCTCCCCTACCCCTCAGCTATACCTTCTACTAGATGCTACTTCTTACTTATGTATATCATTGTCCTTTTATTATGAATGGAGACAAGAATATTTTCCCATATTTCAGGGTTATATTAGGATCAAATTGCATAGTATATTCAAAATGGATAGTGCAGTCTATTTCTTACTAAGTGCTAAGTATTCCAGTAAATACTGTCCTTATTCTTGTAAATATTGTAAAAGTTTTTGTAAATTTTATAGGTTCATTGATATAAGGTGAGATATCAGTGTGTATCTTAGAAGGAATACTTATCCAGAGACTGATAAGTAAAACAATGAGACCATTATGCCATAAACTTTAAATATAAATTTCCAATAGAGGTATATCTAAAACAGCCTTTCAGTAATAAACCACTGATTACTGGGATACTGTGTTCAGAGGATGAAACCAGTAAAACATGAAATTAGAACAATAAAACACAGATTTCACTCAGCAATCATTGAGAGACTAACATTTTTGTAACAAAAATATCAGGAATGGAAGGCAAGAAAAGAATTCAATTTCAGGTGATTAAAACTTTGGGCATAGCACAGGAAAAAGAGAGGGGTGGAAATAGAGAGATATAGACGGTATAGGAGCCCCACAAGTTGACCAAAACCACTAAAAGGTCTGAGCCCAGGGGGTCCTACAGAGAGTGATGCAACAACCAAGGACCATGCATGGAGAGGACTTAGACCCCCTGTTCAGATGAGGCCTATTGACAGCTTAGTTTCCATGTAGATCTCTGAGTGAAGATCATGAACTCAGTATTTTGCTCTTTGGTAACTTGCCCCTGGTGAAGCAGCCTTGCCAGACCACAAGGGAAGAGGATCCAGGCAGTTCTGAAGAGACTTAACAAGTTATGGGCAGATGGCGATAGTGGAGATCTCCCGATTTCAGTGGAGTAGGGGAAAGGAATGAGGAGGAAAAGGGAAGGAGACTGTGACTGGGAAGGGACTTCAATCAGGATATATATGCATAAATTCTGAAGAAAAAAGTTAAAAATTAAAAAAATAAAAAGACATATTTAGAGTAGAGATAACTTGATACTACTGAAGAGTTTTCTCTTTTCAAAGCCCTTTTATCAAATTTATATTACTACTACAAAGGACAGTTATACTTTCTTTGGGAATGAATCAGGTACCCATTTGTATTTTTTTCTTGTATTAGCCACTAGAAAGCTAGGAAACAAATAACACTTAGCAAGCATGCAGCTCAATTAGTTAATTGACATAGACTATAGCTTTGAAAAAATACAATATAACTTTGTTATCACATAAGTTTACATAATAATGTTCCTCCATAACATTTTTCATAAATATACATTTTCATGATTATTTGATTAATATCTGCTTCCACAAAAAATGCACATTCTCTGAAAACAGGAAACATGTTTAGCTTATTTGACTTTTCACTCAGATTCTCTTTCAACTCCTGAAAAAAGAAGATGTACAGAAATAGAAAAATGAACATGCAGATTGTTTTATGTAATTTCTTTTTAAACTAACCTCATCCCACTTCAGTCTTCAAGTTATGCTTCCCCTCTTTAGTTTTGCTTTGCAATTTTTTAAACTTTCTTTTTTGAAACGTTTACATTTTCATTGTATTTTAACTGGAGATATATTAATAGCTCAGTAATAGATCACTTGCTTTGCATAAAATGGTTCCGGAGTCAACACCCATTATAGCAAAAAAAAAAAAAAAAAAAAAAAGAAGTGTTAAATTTACACTGCAATTGGAATGGACATTGAATGGAGCAGAAAACAAGCAACAGGACAGGAGCCTACCACAGAGGGCCTCTGAAAGACTCTACCGGGGAAAGTATCAAAGCAGATTATTAAGATTCACATCCAAACCTTCAGAAGAGTTCAGGGAATCATATGAAAGAAGGGGGAGTTAGTAAGACTTGGAGAGGACAAGAACTCCACAAAGACCAAATAGATCAGGGCACAGGGGTCTTTTATGAGACCGTTTCTCCCACCAAGGACCATGTATGGATATAACCTAGAACCCCTGCTCGGATATAGTCCATGGTAGCTCAGTGTTCAACTGGGTACCCTAGTAAGGGAAACAGAGACTATATCCATCATCAACTTAATGGCTGGCACTTCTACCCTCCCCATCCCACTGAGGGAGGAGCAGCCTTGCTAGACCCTAGAAGAGGACATTGCAGCCAGCCCTGAAGAGACCTGATAAACTAGGGTCAGATGGAAGGGGAAGAATTCCTCCCCTACTGGTGGACTAGGAAAGGGGCAGGGAGGAGATGAGGGAAGGATGGGGAGAGTGAGAGGAATGGGGGGAGGGAGCTATGGCTGGGATATAAAGTACATAAGCTGTGATTAATATAAAAATAAATAAATTAAAAAATTTACACTGCTGAAATCTACACACCTAGAGAGGATATACAAGAAGGAGGACCTAGATTGGTATGATCAATGCTTGTTTGAATGAACACATGGGATTGACATTGAGTGGAGGAGAAAACTAGCAATAGAACAGGAGCATGCCAAAGAGGACCTCTGGGGGAGGAGGGTCAATGTAGCGATATATCAGAGCAGATATTAAGACTCGAGATCAAGCCTCTGACAGAGGGCGAGAAGTAATGATAGATCTGGGGGAGGTTGGTGAGACTTAGGGAGAACAAGAGCTCCACAAAGACCAAACTGAGCAGGGCACAGGGGTCTTGTATGAGACGGTTTCTACAATCAAGGACCATGTGTGGATGTGGTCTGGAACCCCCGCACAGATGGGGCCCATGATAGCTCGGTGTAGGGCTGAAGACCCTATTCAGGGAAATAGGGACTGTTTCAGTCATGAGCTTGATGGCTGACTCTTTAACCCTCCCCCATACAAGCCGGGGAGTGACAGACTGGCTAGATCCCAGGGGAGGACATTGCAGCCAGCCCTGAGGAGTCAGGAGAAGCTGGGGTTGGATGGAAGGGAAGGAGGTCCTCCCCTGTTGGTGGACTTGGAGGAGGCGGGGAGGAGGGAGATGAGGAAGGGAGTGGGAAGGTAGGAGGGACTGAGGGAGGGGGCTATGCCTGGGATTCAAAGTACCTAACCTGTGATTGAGATAAAAATAAATAAATTAAAAAAAAGAAAAAAAACAAAAAAAGCATAGAAAAAAATTTACACCGCAACATTTTTTATAATATATAAGGAACACATGTACTAATAAAAATCTCTCTTGCTGAAAACAATAAAAGACAATCAGTAATATTTAATTTTTTGTTTCTTCATTCAGAAGGACAAATGTGATAGACATTGAAAGCAGGAGAAGAGAGGGGACAGGACAAGAGCCTACCACAAAATGCCTCTGAAAGATTCTACTGATCAAGGTATCAAAGCAGAGGCTGAGACTCATATCCAAATTTTGGGAAGAGTGGAGCTAATTTTATGAAAGACGAGGGAGATGGAAAGACCTGGACGGAACAGGATCTACTAAAGGAGTCCAACAGAGCCAAAGAAAAACCAAAGAGCAAGAACAAAACAATAAACCCTGGGGGCCCTGTAGAGACTGATACCCCCCCCCCAAAAAAAGATAGTGCATGGAAAGGACCTAAAACCCCAGCTTAGATGAAGCACATTGATGCAGTCTCCAAGTGGGTTCCCTAATATGGGGAGCAGGGTTTTCTCTGGCATGAACTCAGTGGCAGGCTCTCTGATCACCTGCCCTGGGGCAGGGGTGGGGCTGCAGCCTTGCCAGGCCACAGAGGAAGGCAATGAAACCATTCCTGATAGGACCTGATAGGCTAGGGTCAGATAGAAGGGGAGGAGGATCTTACCTATCAGTGGACTAGGGGAGGGGCATAGGGTGATAAAAGGGAGGGATGGTGGGACTGAGAGGAGACAAGGGAGAGGGACACAGCCTGGATACAAATTGAATAAATTTTAATAAATGATAATAAAGAAAAAAATTTAAAGAATGTTAAAACATATTTTTACATATAAATTCATGAGTATAGTTATATAACACATGGATGAACTATTTACAAGGTATTTTAACATTTTCAGTCCATTAAATATTAGTAGACAAAGTACATTAAGACTTTTTTCATTTTTAATTTCCTATAAATTTTACAAAGTTTTATATGTACACTCTGAAACAGAGATATCTATAATTAAATTCTAGAAATTGGGGTGAGCAGAGTGAAATACACAGAATGATCCATATCACTATATACTGATTTGATGAGGCATTAGAGAAATTTTAAAGAACACATCTAACTAAGATTTCATGTAATAGAGACAGCCTGATTTTCCTTCATTTCTTCATTATCCTCTGTATTTTGTAGTCACATCATTTTTAAAAATTGTGGATAATAATATTGGTGAATCAGTAGAATAGGACTCAGCTTTATTGCCTCTTCTTACTAAAATTAAAGTAGCACCCACTTGCCCACACAAACCAACACACACACACACACACACACACACACACACACACACAATCCATATGACTTGAGAATAAGATTGAGCAATTTTATTGAACCCATATTCAAATGCAAACAGATAGAAAATTTTTGTGATTGCACTTTTCCTCCAGCAAAAACAATGGATCAGATATGCGAAACAGTAATCCTTCTTCTCAAACATTCTCCCTAGGCTAAGTAGGTTGTCCACTTTTCTCTCATCTTATGAAGAACATTGGGAGTGTTACCAGGAATGGAACAGCAGGAATAATTGGCATCATCATGAAAGCAAGGTGAAAATCACTCTGGGAAAATACAAATAAGGCCTGGTAACCTTGATGTACATAATTTGTAATTTAATCACCAATTTCTAGCAAAACAAACTGAAGAAACTACAGGAAGGAACACCCACCATGATAAAGTGAATTTGTCCCTGAGATAAAAGGATGTGACAATTCATACAAACTGATAAATATTACAAACTATACCAACAGAATCAAAGGATAAATTACTTGATACTCATTAGATGAAGTGGAAAATCATGACTTCAACATATTTTATCATAATATCTGGAATTATTCTCAGTAAGGAATAGATCAAAGCTGCAACTACAAGATAGGAAAATGACAATGATGTTCATTTTTATAGCTTCTATTTAAGGCAGCAGACTTAGAGAAATTATTCAGGAAAAATGGATAAATGTGTTTTGAATGGAGAAATAAATGAAATTATCTACTAGACCCAACAAAAAAAGAGACTTCAGACCGATCTTTCTTATGAACATTGGTGAAAAAAGAATACTCAATTAAATACTGGCAACCCAAATCAAAGAACACATAAAAGATATCTTTCACCATGACCAAGTAGGTTTCATCCCAGGCATGCAAGGGTAGTTCAATATAAGGAAATTGTTCGATGTAATCCATCATATAAACAAACTGAAGGAGAAAAAAAAAAAAAACACGGTAATCTCCTTAGATGCCAAAAAAGAATTTGACAAAATCCAACACCATTCAAGTTTAAAGTCTGGGAGAGATCAGGGATACAAGGCACATACCTAAACATAGCAAGATCAGTATACAGCAAGCCTATAGCCAATATGAAAGTCAATGGAGATGAATTAAAGCAATCCCAGTGAAACCAGGGATAAGACAAGGCTGTCCACGCTCTCTGAATCTCTTCAACATAGTACTTTAAGTCCTATCTAGAGCAATAACACAACTAAAGGAAATGAAGGGGATGCAAATCGGAAAGTAAGAAGTCAAAGTATCACTATTTGCAGATGATATGATAGTATACATGAGTGACTCCAAAATTTCAACCAGAGAACTCCTTCAACTGATAAAAACCTTCAGTAAAGTTGCTGGATACAAAATCAACTCAAAAAATCAGAAGCCTTTCTGTATACCAAAGACCAAAGGGCCAAGAAAGAAGTTAAGGAAACAACACTGTTCACGATAGCCAATAAAAACATAAAGTACCTTGGGGTTACTCTAACCACGCAAGTGAAAGACCTCTTTGGAAAAAATTTCAAGTCTCTGAAGAAAGAAATTGAAGAAGATATCAGAGGATGGAAAGATCTCCCATGCTCATGGATAGGTAAGATTAACATAGTGAAAAATGGCCATAATGCCAAAAGCAATCAACAGATTTGAAGCAATTCCCAACAAAATACTAACACAATTCTTTACAGATATTGAAAGAAAAAAATCTCAACTTCATATGGAAAAACAAAAAACACAGGATTTCCAAAATGATCCTGTACAACAACAGATCTTCTAGATGTATCTCCATTCCTGATCTCAAGCTGTACTTCAAGGCAATAGTAATAAAAACTGCAGGTTACTGGCATAGAATCCAAATGGTGGATCAACAGAACTGAATAGAAGTCGCATAAATAAACCCACACACCTATGGATACTTGATTTTTAACAAAGAATCTAAAACTATTCAATGGAAAAAAGGGCATCTTAAACAAATGATGCTGGTCCAACTGAATGTCTACATGCATAAAAATGAAAATAGATCCATATTTATCACCCTGCAGAAAACTAAAGTCCAAGTGGAAGAACGACCTCAACACAAAACCAGACACACTAAATCGATTAGAAGAAAAAGTATGGAATAGAATAGAACTTATTGGCACAGGAGACAAGTTCTTGAACAGAACACCAACAGCACAGACTCTAAGATCAACAATCAAAAAATGGGAACTCAGGAAACTGAAAAGCTTCTGTAAAGCAAAGGACAATGTCATCAGAACAAAACAACAGTCTACAGATTTGGAAAGGATCTTTACCAACCCTATGTCTGACAGAGAGCTGATATCCAGAATATATAAAGAACTAAAGAAGTTAAAAGGCAACAAATCAAGTAATCCAATTAAATAATGGGGTACAGAACTAAACAGAGAATTCTCAATAGAGGAAAATAAAATGGCAGGGAAACACTTAAAGAAATGTTCAATGTCCTTAGTCATCATGGAAATGCAAATCAAAAAGACCCTGAGATTTCACCTTACACCCTTCACAATGGCTAAGATGAATAACTCAAGGGACAACACATGCTGGAGAGGATGTGGAGAAAGGGGAACCCTCCTCCATTGCTGGAAATGTAAACTTGTACAATCACTTTGGAAATCAGTCTGGTGCTTTCTCAGTCAATTAGGAATAGTACTACCTCAAGATACATCTATACCACTAGTAGGCATATATCCAAAAGATGCTCAAGTATACAACAAAGACATTTGCTTAACAATGTTTGTAGCAGCTTTATTCATACTAGCCAGAACTTGGAAACAACCCAGATATCCCTTAAAGGAGGAATGGATTCAGAAATTGTGGTACATTTACTCAGTGGAATTCTACTCAGCAATTAAAAACAAGGAAATCATGAAATTTGCAGGCAAGAGGTGAGATCTAGAAAAGATAATCCTGAGTGAGTTATCTCAGAAGCAGAATGACACACATGGTATACACTCACTTATAAGTGGAGGGTAGACCTATAAGATAGGATAAACATACAAAAATCTGTACACATAAAGAAGCTAAACGAGAAGGATGTCCCGATGTAAGATGATCAACCCTTGCTTAGAAAGATAAGTGGGATGGGCATTGGAAGTTGAAGAAAACAAGTAACATACCTACCTACCAGAGAGGGCCTCTGAAAGACTCTCTCTAGCAGTTTTTCAAAGCAGATGCTGAGACTCCTAACCAAACCTTGGGAAGAGTGCAGGGAACCTTATGAAAGAAGGGGGAGTTAGTAAGACCTGTAGAAGACAGGAATGCTACAAGACCAAATATATCTGGGCACAGGGGTCTTTTCTGAAACTGACTCTCCAACCAAAGACCATGCATGAATATAACCTAGAACCCCTGCTCAGACTTAGCCCATGGGAGCTTAGCATCCAAATCTGGTTTCCCTATTAAGAGGAACAGGGACCGACTCTGACATGAATTCAGTTGCAGGCTCTTTGACCTCACTCCCCCCACCCTACGAAGAAGGAGCAGCTTTTCTATGTCACAGAGGAGGACATTGCAGCCAGTCCTGATGGAACCTGATAAACTAGGGTCAGATCAAAAGGAAGGAGGTCCTCCCCTATCAGTGGACTTAGACAGAGGCATGGAGGAGATGAGGGAGGGTGGGTTTAGGAGGGAATGGGGGAGGGGGCTACAGCTGAAACACAAGGTAAATAAAATGTAATAAATATAAAAAATAAAAAAATATTAAAAAATTTAAAAAACTAAAAAATGTAGATTGTTAATGAACTAATTAAAAACAAAAGATTTACTTTGACTAATAGTATCAGAAGTTTTAATCACTTGTAATATGGCTCTACTATTGTGACCCCTGTGGTGAGGCAGAAACATCTCAGTAGTGGAAGTATGTCAAAAAAGAATCTATTTATCTTATGGCAGCCCATTGGATAGGAGAGCAACAGGGAGGGCCAGGACTAGATGTATATGTCAAGACATGCTTCAGAGACTTCCTTTTGAAGAGACCATATCATCTACAGTTTCACAACATTCTGATAATCAAATTTTTAATTCATCATGTATTAATCCAACAATGCCCTCATGATCTAGTCAAACCATATCTGAATATTGCTTGTGTCAGGGACTAAGGCTCCAATATTTAGGATAAGTTTTGAATGAGAGGTTTATAAAGGAATCACAGCTCTACAAGAGGAATGAAAAGAGTTAATTAGAGATTCAGCAATGCAAGCTAAATTCAGAATACAATTTTAACCAGAGTCCAAATTTCAAAACTAGTCCAGCATAATTAAAGCTCCAAAAGAAAGTGGTACCTTGCTGGGAGTATCTGTGACATAGGATGGGGGTCATGAAGAGCACAGTCTTTATCAGACACTCTAGGTTGTGGGGTTTAGGCAATTAATTTTTCTTAAAAGAGTAGGAGAGGGTACTTTAAAACTGGTGAAGCAAAACTTATATGCCAGTGCTTTGAGAGTCGGCTTGCCTAAGGTAATAATGCAGACAAAAAAGGTGAATGCCTTAGCTAGCACATCCTGGTATAAGCACTGCAGAGAAGCCCAAACTGTTCCACTTTTATTTCCTTCCTCTGCAAAATGGGAATGAAAATCACTTAATATATTCTCACGTAGTTAGTGGAGTACTCATTGCCCAAATAAGCTGATTAGTGCAACATTATCATATTTCTTTTTTTTAAATAAACCAAATCTAACTACTGTCTTGTTCTCCTAATTTTTAATGTATTCAATGACCAAAACACAAACTCCTTAATAGTATTTAAGAAGAAAGATAGGCATATGTTTTGAAAATGAAGATTTAATTTTTTATTAGTGAATTCTGATAGTAATTACATAAGAAAAAGTTGTCTTAGTCTCTTAACTAAAAGCTTTATATGTGTGATTTCTTAATGAAACTCACACATTGATTACTTTCTATGGCTACAAATAAATAAGTAGAAGAAAACATAGATGTCACTGAAAACAGTCTCTAAAAATTAACAGAAATGTACAATAAATATATACTTCTTTTTAGATTAGCAAATTTCAACACCAAGCATATCAAAAGTCCTTGTGGACACTACTCAAGATGAATGCAGACAGCAACCATGGTATGTTCTAAATACCTTCATAACCACACATGAGACAAATTTAAGCATGCTACTAAATATTGAGAAAAGGTTAATATGCTGTATATTAATCACTTTTAAACTATATATACACATAAAATGCAGAATTATATGCTATGTGTTAAATATTTTGAGTATTGGTTTTGTCAAGTGTAATGACATATTTATCTTTATGTGAAATTAATAGAACCCTAAAGGAGGGCTGTAAAAGTGTCTGATCACCTATGCTACTCATAGCATTGTCATTATTCTCTCAAGACTGTATTTCTTATGCATGAGCAGATGAAAGAAGACTTCATTCCATCAGTCTATATCATTTCAGTAGAAACCGCTGAAATACTGGATGTCAAATAAACACTGAACACCAATGTATAGCACGCTATGTAATGAGGGTCCTGAAAATAAACAAACTCATAGTGAACATTAGTTTTCTGATGGATACCTTTGTACATGGAGCTTCTTCATACAAATATGTACACATATATCATAGAAGGAGAAAATCTCTAACACATATTAAAAGCTCATAAAAAGAAAACTTAAATGATCTCTGTAATATACAGCTATATATCTTTTTTTAATTTATTTATTTTTATCTCAATTACAGGTTAGGTACTTTGAATTACGGGCGTAGCCCCCTCACTCAGTCCCTCCTACCCTCCCACTCCCTCCCTCATCTCCCTCCTCCCCACCCCCTCCAAGTCCACCAACAGGGGAGGACCTCCTACCCTTCCATCCAACCGCAGCTTGTCCTGTCTCCTCAGGGCTGGCTGCAATGTCCTCCCCTGGGATCTAGCCAGTCTGTCACTCCCCAGCTTGTATGGGGGAGGATCAATGAGTCAACCATCAAGCTCATGACTGAAACAGTCCCTGTTTCCCTGAATAGGGTCTTCAGTCCTACACCGAGCTATCATGGGCCCCATCTGTGCGGGGGTTCCAGGCCACATCCACACATGGTCCTTGATTGTAGAAACCGTCTCATAAAAGACCCCTGTGCCCTGCTCAGTTTGGTCTTTGTGGAGCTCTTGTTCTCCCCAAGTCTCAACAACCTCCCCCAGATCTATCATTACTTCTCACCCTCTGTCAGAGGCTTGAGCTCCAGTCTTAATATCTGCTCTGATACAT
>CM053742.1:32267237-32286185 GCA_028658305.1 Pachyuromys duprasi
TAGGTGGAATCTCTCAAGAAAATTGTCCATTTCATTGAGATTTTCAAATTTTGTGGCATATAGGCTTTGGTAGTAAGACCTAATGATTGTTTGGATGTCCTCAGGGTCTGTAGTTATGTCCCCCTTTTCGTTTCTGATATTACTGATTTGGACTGTTTCTCTCTGCCTTTTTGTTAGTTTGGCTAGGGGCTTGATAGTGGCAGATTTTATACATTACCATTCCAAAGCATAGGAAAGGGATCATGGTGAAGAAATATTGGATAAAAATAAGACGAAAAAACAGCTCGGTATACTTCAAACTCTGCATCTCCATGTGTGAGTTCAGATCTCTACCTCTTTTCAGGTTTTTTTTTTTTTTTTTTTTCTGTAACACACTTGTTTCTGTTGGTCTGGTTCCACTCCTTATAAGCAGCTTTCCTTGGCAGGTGTCCCATGGTTCTGTTACCTCTAACATCTTTGGGTTTTCTATCTTTAACTCTAAAACCTGTGCCATATAGCCAATACTGCCCAGTTCTGATGATTGCTGGGCTGGAACATGGACCACTTTTTCAATTAAGTTTTCTCCAGCTTTTTGTTTTCAATGCTTTCCTTTACTGACTAAACTTAGTTGTACTGGAACACCCTCAGCAGACCAGGATGGCCTGGAGCTTAGAAATCTGCTACCCTCTGTCTCATGTGTTCTAATCTTAGGCTTGTACCACCATGCCTGAATCTAATTGTTTCTTAATTACTTTTATAAGTTGGAAACTTACTGGGTGTGGTCTTGCTCTAAGTTCACCACTGCATTTATTCCATTTAATATTAAGCTTTTCTTTAATCTGTTTATTTCCTTGAACACAAGATTTAACTTTATTTCACTTCCTGGTGAACATTTTCTCCTTGAATTGTGTGTGTATATATATATATTTTTTTTTCTTGCTCAGCTTACTGTTTTTCATTATAGCTATTCATAAGCATGAACACTAATAACTACAGACAATGTCAATTACAGGATATTTTGAAATGTCTTATATTATCCAAGGAATATAGGAAAAAAGTTACTCTTAAAACCATACTGTTCTATGCATAGACCAGTGCATTTCACAGCCCTCCTCAGAGAAATTGCTTCTAATTTACAATATTCAAAATTAAAAACACCTAAGTTGACTTTAATTTATGAAATTTAAAAATATTACATAACTCATTATTCATCTCTTAAAACCAGGGAAGTATTGTCTTACTTTACTTCCTCTTGTTATGTTAAAGACCACAAACTGGTGCAAGTTGGACAGGGAAAGTTTTATTTGGCTTACTCAGTCAAATCACAGTCTATCATGTACAGAATTAAAGGCAGGAATTCAAGCAAAATAGGAAGGAACCTTGATTCAGGGACTGGAAAGAGGATCCTGGTTCAATACTTCTTACTGGATTGCTTTTAATGCCTTGCTAAACATATTTTCTTAAACAACCTGGTACCACCATCTGGTCCAGGTCTGGCATGGTCCATTGTGCGTTATGCCATCCCATATCAAAATTTGATCATGAAATTGCCCTACAGACTTTTCTATAGGCCCATCTGAGGATACGTTTTTCAGTTGATGCTTCCTTTTCCCAGATGACTCTCCTTACATTAAACTGATGAAAATCTAAACAGATATTGCTGTATATGAGTGACATGTACATTCCAACTACATGACATTTGAGAAATGGTGAAGTAAGATAAATGTTGAAAAAATCACTGACTGCAAGATTTTTTAATTTATTTTATTTTAATTGTTATTAATTACACTGTATTCACTTTGTACCCCTCATAAACCCTTCCCTCTCCCTCCTCCCCTTCCAATCCCACCTTCCCTCCTCCTTTTCCACACATGCTCCTCCACAAGTCCAATGATAAGTGAGGCCTTCCTCTCCTTCCTTCTGATCCTATTCTATCAGCTCTCATCAGGAGTGGCTGCATTGTCCTCCTCTGTGGCCCACTAAAGCTGCTTCCCCATCTGGGTGACTTGATCAAAGAGCAGGCCAATCAGTTAATGTCAGAGGCAGTCCCTGTTCTTATTACTATGGAACCCACTTGGACACTGGACTAGCATGAGCTACATCTGTGCAGGCGTTCTAGGTTTTCTCCATGCATGGTACTTGGTTGGAGTATCAGTCTCAGGAAAGACCCCTGTGCTCAGATTTCTTGGTTCTGTTGCTCTTCTTGTGGAGCTCTTGTCCTCTCCTGATCTTACTGTTTTCCACATCTTTTCTGAGATTCCATGCACTCTGCCCAACAGTTGGCCGTAAGGCTCAGCGTCTGTTTTGATATTCTGCAAGGCAGAGCCTTTCAGAGGCCCTCTGTAAAAGGCTCCTGACTTGTTTCCTGTTTTCTTCTTCTTTTGATGTCAAACTGCTTTGTCTTTGTGGCTGGGGATTGAGCATTTTAGCCTCTTGATTAGTTTCTTTAGGTGTACAGATTTTAGTAGGTTTATCCTATATTATATGTCTATATGAGTGAATATATACCGTTAGTGTGTTTCTGCTTCTGGGATAGCTCACGCAGGATGATCCTTTCCAGTTCCCACCATTTACCTTCAAATTTCATGATATACGTATTTTCCATTGCTGAGTAATATTCTATTGTGTAGATGTACCACAATCTCTGTATCCATTCCTCAGTTGAGGGGCATCTAGGTTGTTTCCAGCTTCTGGCTATTACAAATATAGCTGTTACAAACATGTTTGAGCAAATGTTCTTATTTTGTACTTGAACCTCTTTTGGATATATGCCTAGGAGTGGTATAGCTGGATCTTGAGGAACAGCTATTCCTAGTTGTCTGAGGAAGCGCCAGATTGATTTCCAGAGAGGATGTACAAGTTTACAATCCCACCAGCAGTGGAAGAGGGTTTCCCTTTCTCCACAACCTCTCCAGCATGTGTTGTTCCTTGGGTTTTTGATATTGGCCATTCTGATGGGTGTAAGGCAAAATCTCAGGGTAGTTTTGATTTTCTTTACCCTGATGGCTAATGACATTGAGCATTTCTTTAAGTGTTTCTCTGCCATTCGATATTCCTTTATTAAGAGTTCTCTGTTAGCTCTGTTCCCCATTATTTTATATATTTTTTATTTATTTCACTATATTTTATGTGTATTAGTGTGAAGGTGTCAGATCCCTTGGGATTACAGACAGTTGTGAGCTGCCATGTGGATGCTGGGAATTGAACCCTGGTCCTTTGGAAGAGCAGGCAAGGCTCTTAACCACTGAGCCATCTCTCTAGCCTCTTCCCCATTCTTAATTGGATTACTTGATTTGTTGCTTTTCAACTTCTTTAGCTCTTTATATATTCTGGATATTAGCCCTCTGTCAGATAAAGGGTTGGTGAAGACTCTTTCCCAATCTGTAGGCAGTCTACAATAAAAGATTTTCTGGAGGTATCTCCATCCCTGATCTCAAGCTGTACTATAGAGCAACAGGAATAAAAAGTGCATGGTACTAGCATAGAACAGAATGGTGGATCAACGGAACCAAATAGAAAACCCAGAAATAAACCCACTCACTTATGAACACCTGATTTTTGACAAATTGCCAAAACCATACAATGAAAAAAAGATAGCATCTTCAGCAAATGGTGCTGGTCTAACTGGAAGTCTACATGTAGGAAAATGCAAATAGATCCGTACTTATTACCTTGCACAAAAACTAAAGTCCAAGTGGATCAAAGACCTCAACATAAAACCAGACATATTAAATAGGTCAGAAGAAAAATTGGGGAAGAACCTTGAACTCCTTGGCCCAGGATACAACTTGTGAACATAACACCAACAGCACAAGCTCTAAGAGCAACAATCAATATATGGAACCTCATGAAACTGAAAAGCTTCTGTAAAGTGAAGGATACTTTTATCAAAACAAAATGACTCCAATATTTTTAGAGGCAAATATACATGCTGAATTGGTGGGGTACTGGACACTTTTCAGTTAAGCCAAAAAATATTTAAAACATTGTGTTTGTGAAAATTTTGGGCGTACAAAGAATAAAGAATGATGAAAGCTGAAGTCTTTTGACAGCCAAAATATAACAATTAATAAAATGTCATAAATATTTTGCTTTGACTCATCAATAAAAAGAAAAAGAATTTAGAAATGAGGTTGGTAAAAACTTCGTATACTATCTGGCCATTTTTTTGTTTGTTTGTGCTTGAGACCTGGTTTCTCTGTGTAGCTTTGGCTGTCCTAGAGTTACTTTGTAGAACAGGCTGGCCTCAGACTCACAATGATCAGCCTGTCTATGCCTGCCTGAGTGCTGGGATCAAAGAATGCACCACCAAAACCTGCTTGTGGTGAATTACCTGATTTTCTAAAGTACACATTTAGCGTTGCTCTCACAAACAAGTGTACTAATACAAAATAGTCATACAGAGTATAATTTCTACACAAGTGATTGAGAAATATCACGTGGAATTTATTGAAAATAAGACATGGTCATTATTCATTTCCTTCCTATGATACATGCATATATATATATATATATATATATATGCATTAGTGTTCTACCAAAATGCTACTGATTTCTGAATAAAATTAACTTTAGTTCATTTTTATATATCACTTAACTGATTTAACCCTGAAGGACTGAGGAAAAATATAATGAAATACACAACTGGATAAAAAAAAAATACTATGATGTGGGAAGAGCTATGAAGCATGAGGGTTTGAACACCTAAACATAACATGCAAATGGAGGTAAAACCAGCTCGGCGAAAATTACTACATACACATTGCCAAAATACATCTATTGCTTTTGTTTTTGGATACTTGTCAAGTTCTAAATAATTACATAAATTATATAAAATAATTTTTCATTGTTTCCATAAATATTTGATATTTAATCAAAATTTTAGACCTTTTATCAAGGTAAAATAGTTATCTGATGAGAAATAAGAGTCTAAATTTGTTATCATGGTGTTACAAAACAGTCTATGGTTGGATGGTTAATAGATCATTCCAATGGCTGCATTTGGCAAGTATATACTTGTATTAGTTACAGTTCCTTAGAGAAAAAGAATTTATATAATCTGGTTTTATACATAGAAATGGGAGCAGTTAGAATGATTTGGAGGCTGCACACTGTTCTGCTAATCCAAAAATGACTGTATGTGAAAGGCAAGTCCAAAATTCCAGTATTTGTTCAATCCATAATGCTAGCCCTCAGCTGGTCTTCAGTATATTCTGGAATCCTGAAAACAGTAAGCTGTAATGCCAGAGAAGAAATTGACCTGCAAGCAGGGGGAAAGCAATGGGACAAATAACAAAAGCTTCCTTCTTCCATGTCTTTATATAGGCTTCCATCAGAAGATGTGGTCCAAATTAGATACTGGTTAAGGATCTGGATTAAAGACATATTTTTGTTGTTGTTGTCTTTCCAGTTCAACTGATCTGCATTAAAGGCATGACTACTCACCTAAAAAATCCTGATTAGAATTGGGTGTTACTACTTCAAACTACAAAAAATCACCAACAGTTATACCCTGCAATTGGAGGATTTACTTCCAGATATAGTTAGACTAACAACCCAGAATAGCCACAATAGTTCTTTACACAGACACTGTTCTTCTAGTGAATCATACTGTGAAAAAAATTATATTTTGTAATATAGTTATCACATGCATTTAGATTCTGAATTGTCATGGTGATCAAGAGGTGCTCAACCTGCTAGTTTACATAAAACATTTCCAAATTAGCATATCTGACAGCACAATAAAAATGTATTAATAGGAATCGAAGTCTGTACATTTATCTTGAACCTCAGAGAATTTCTATAGTATCTTTCTTTTGGTGCTTTAAAAATACCATTAACTTAGTGTCATAAAATTACAATTCAAAAATTCAATTCATTGGAAAAAGTTGAAGAACCTATATTCTTATGCACATATTTTCTAAATCTATGTCATAGAGCCACATTGTGTAGTTCTTTTGAAAATCTTTCTATTTTTCTTTGTATTTTTTTCTTTAAATTCTCTATCTATTGCGTTTCATGAATACACTTGACATACCCTAAATAATACAAGGCTATAAACAACACTGGTTAGCAAGATTAATTCCATTTTAATTTTATTTTCCTTTTATATTATAAATTAAAATATTCATGTATTCCAAGGGTTCAGATACAAAGAACTATGTGTATGTGCAATACTCAGCTTATTACTTTTTATAATATGAATAAGATTTATAAATTCTGATTAGTATTGCACAGTCAATAATACAGTGAGTCACACAGAAAAAAAAGAATATATGTAAGAACCAGTAACAGAGAGAAACTTTTCTCATATTTTCATCATACTCTTAATAATTAATATTAAAAATAAATGTGAATAATGATAGAGGCATTGACATACCTCTACCAAAGACAGAATGTTGTCTTATATGAATGTTATCATTTGTTCATTTCATTGCTATATTCAGTGTGGGTGGTTTTGTCAGCCACTTTCTTCTTCCTAGAGTTCAGGCACTATAGCATAAATAGCACTAGAAAGATCTTGAATGATTTTCAACACTTGTAAAACAATGTACAGCTTCTTTATCTTGGCATTTGTATTATTAACACTGTGACTTTAACTGAAAATTTAACTTTGAATCCCTTACAAATACCAGGCAGATGAACATACAAGTACAATTTTTAGTTATGTTGCATTGTGGTTATATATCTCCCTGGGTTTCACCTTTTCTTCTTAAGCGCATTAACCTATTATACCAAGCTTTATTATACTAAAGCTTATTTCAATCATTTCAATCCTAAATATTCACTATTCATTCTAACATTGAATGTACTTTAGTTCCTTATTGTCAAAAATATAATAAATCTCATCATTATGTAAATACAAATCAGCTTTTATTTTCTCTAATTTGTTATATAATGATGTCTACATGTGCTTCATGTGTTGTATGCTTGGAAGCCAAGTATATTTACTTTCTCTAGTCAGAATTTGTTTTCTTCAATGACCATGATTGTTATCCAGGATCTTTTAAGATGAGCAGCAAGCCAAGACAAAATTTAAATGAATTTTAAAAAATTATACCAAATCAGAAAATAAAATCCAATTGATTAGAGATTTAGTACACTACTGATTAAATGTTGATTATAATTCATTTTATATAATTAAAATAATATTATATGGGAAAATATTGTGCATGTTTATTTTTGTTGTATTTATTTGAAGATTACTATTCTAATATTATAATTTACAAAATTATTTTGAGAGAAGGCCACTCTAATTTAATCTCCTTCTGATACACAATAGTCTAAGAAATAAAAACAGAGTAAAATAATTAAAATGAGTAAACTAACAAGGGAAATATTATTTTTCTGCTATAGATTTAGCATTAATCATTTTTTTCCTTTTAAAATTTCATTAAATTAATTAATTTATTTATTACAATTTATTCACTTTGTATCCACTCTGCAGCCCCCTCCCTTGTCTCCTCCCAGTCCTACCCACCTTCCCTCTTCTCTTCCAATGCCCCTTCCCTAGTCCCCTGATTGGGGTACACCTCCTCCCCTTCTGTCTGACACTAGCCTAACAAGTCTCATGAAAAATAGTTTAATATTTTTAAATTTAAATTTTTATATTAATTACAGTTTATTCACTTTGTATCCCAGCTGTAGCCCCTTCCCTCATTCTCTCCCAATCCCACACTTGTTCCTTTGTCTCCTCCCATGCTCCCCTCCAAGTCCACTGATAGGTGATCCCCTTCCATCTATTCCTTGTCTATTAGGTCTCATCAGGACTGCCTGCATTGTCTTCCTCTGTGGCTCAGTAAGGCTGCTCCTGCTACCCCCTCAGGGGGAGGTGATCAAAGAGCCAGCCACTGGGTTCATGTCAGAGACAGTTCCTGTTCCCCTTACTAGGATACTCACTAGGATATTGAGCTGCCATGGGCTAAATCTGTGCAGGGGTTCTTGGTTATCTCCATGTATGGTCCTTGGTTGGAGTATCAGGCTCAGGTAAAAACAATTGTATAACTGGTTTGAGGCCTGCCCCATGAGATGGAGTACATGCCAGGTAAACCTGGACAGAAATCCCTTGGCTGGGGAGATCATAGCATCTAGGAAGACACCTACTAATTATTGTTTTCCTAAATGATCATGTTAAGTTGACTTAATATAACATAGATATAATTACTTATATTTATGCCCATAGTTTGGCAAAGCTCTCAGTTTCATTTTGCACTGAATACCTAACCTGGCCAATAAAGTACAGAGAATGTCAAATATCAGAGGATTGGGGTGAGTCCTGTGAAATGCTGCCTTCTAGGAATGATATTGTCATTACTCCCCAAAACTCATAGTAGCTATGGTTATCTGTACAAGACTAAGCCACTCAAAAATTCTAACACAAAAGTCTGGGGAGAAAGTTACTATACTCTACCGCCATCTAAGGGTGTATAGGTAGTTGAAGATTGTTGGGGAATAGAGAGCCATTTTTTAAAAATATGATCTTTGGTAGATTGCCCATGCTCTAGTGGACAGTCTCTTACCCATATGTATATGTGTAGCTCTACTTGAATTCTCTTGGCTATTGCAAAAATAAAGTAAGAGGACAGGAACTGGTGAGGGTAGTGTGCTTAGGGGGTTTTCCCAAAGGGACATGGCATAGACATGATCACAATATACAGTATATATGTGTAAAATTCTTTGGGCAGGGAATCATATGAAAGAAGGGGGAAGATAGAAAGACCTGGAGGGGACAGAAGATCCACAAGGAGAGCAACAGTACCACGAAATCTGGGCATTAATCAAATTTTTATTACACAATATTCAGTAACTCCTAAGCATAGTTAATTATTAAGATTTTTTTGTATTTTTTATTATGATGAAATGTTTATTTCATCCTTTTTGCATACAACAAGTTTGGTTTTAAGGGTATTGTTGAGAAACAAATTTATGCAAAGTAATTCAACTCTCTTAGTAAATAATTAACATTCTTTATAACGTATGTTTTCCTGGAGTGAATGCTCTTTAATTTCTTAGATTTCTAACGGATCTATTTGGTCAAGAATGGTTTCTAGTGAGAATAAACAAGATATATTTTTAAACCTAGCAACAGTTAAGAATCTGAATACATTTTCCATTTTAGCTCAATATTTATGAGTAGTGGTACAGCAGACATAAATCAAGATGAACTTCACTGAAGCAGTATTTCCATTGTTTTGTAAAAAGCAAAGTAAATATTAAACGAATGTTAAGGTATCTTTGGGTGATTATTGAAAACTATGCAGTTATTATAGACTTCATGTAGACAAATCCAAATAACATTGGAAATTTGCTTCATTTCTTTTTTTTTTTCTCTTTTCTTATTTTTCCGATTCATGTGGGTTTTTTGCCATTGTTCCCCAAGGTTTTTAATTTTAATTTTTATTAATTACACTTTATTCACTTTGTATCCCACATTAACTCCTCTCTCCTCCCCTCCCAATTCCACCTTCCATCCCCTTCTCCACACATGACCCTTCCCAAGTCCAATGATAGGGAAGGTCTTCCTCTCCTTCCTTCTAATCCTAATCTATCAGCTCTCATCAGGAGTGGTTGCATTGTCTTCCTCTGTGGTCTGGTAAGGCTGCTCCCTCATCAGGGTGAGGTGATCAAAGAGCAGGCCAATCAGTTCATGTTAGAGGCAGTTCCTGTTCCCATTACTATGGAACCCACTTGGACACTGAACTGCCATGGGCTACAGCTGTGTAGAGGTTCTGGGTTTTCTCCAGTTCTTAATCTTCTCCTCTATTGTCCAATTTTTATCTTGTATTGAGTAATTTAAAAATACAATGCCAAATTAAGAACACATGATACCGATTATGTGCTTATCCACTTTCTCAAGGAGCTCAAGGTCTAAAGAAGCTAGTTCCAAACTTAATTACAATATCCACCTGGGAAACTATTAAGACATCACATGGAAAGATTGTACTGTGGAATAATTATATCTGGCTATTGGAGAAAGGAAATTGCATGAGCATTTTTAAAGCATTAATTATTTCCCAAGTTTTGGGCAAGGTTTAATACAATGGACCTTATGTAGCTCCAATATTTATTTATATATTCAGATCATATACATGGATTACTTGAAAAGTAATTATTAGGTAACACTCTGGAATTGCTGATTCAATAGCTTTTTCAGTGGGGCTCAGAAATTGAGAATTTCATCTATCATAAAATGTCTAAACATCATAAAATAATATTAGGGTGTCTTAGAACATAATAACAACTACAATAAATGAACAAACAAACAAATAACAATAGACTGTATTTGTATGTTACTCTTAAAGATTCTACTTAATTGGACTCAGATTAAATTGAAACATTAGTAAGAGTCTATTTCCTGATTCTGGTTTGTGTCCGGATAACAGAACCAGTGTTCTATCAGAACAAAATGTTCACACTTTCTGATTAAATATTTAAATAATCTCATGAAATATCCAACATTGTGGGTTTAAGTTACATCTCAGACAAATTAAATTAGATATTTTTGTGTGTGTGCAAAGGTTTAGATATTATTCCTTAAATGCCTCTACAAATCATTCCATTATAAAGCTAAGGTAAAGAACACACTGAGTTAGAAGACATATAATAATGAACATGAAGAAAAGATGTTAATGGAGTGTGGTGAGAGAAACAGTGGATGCACAGAATAAACTTTAGATACATTGAACTTAAAGACTATCACCCATCATGCAATAGTTTGGATAGAAAGGGACAATAAGAAATTTTGGATGTAATTTAAGGGTCCTAAATTAAAGTGTAATTTAAAGAAAGTTTTTTTCATACATGATGTTATTAATATGTATAATTATGCATAAAGTATTTATGTCTTTGTGGAATGCTTTCCCTATGATTGTACTTATAAAACAACATACATGCATATCATTACTGCCACCTTGTCTAAATTCAGGCCATTACCTTTACTGGATAAATCAACCTTTGCATGAGAAAACCAGGTAGCCTAGATGTTGTGAACAAGAACTTGGGTTTTGCTTGAATTAAAGGAAGAGGAGCCAAGGAAGACTTGTCATATTTCTATGACATTTTGGAAATAAAAATTTAAAGCAAAGGAAAACTTGAAAAAAAGTGGTATTTAACAGATCACTGGTTGCATGAGACCTGGGATGGAATGAGAATTAATGCAAAAGGGTAAAGAAACTTTTGGGGATGATGGAACCATTGTCCAACTGGGATTTTGTAGGGAATCACTTGTATAGTTAAAGAAATTCCTCTCAGTTTACATTTGAAATGGGTTAAAGTTATTGAAAATATGTAGCAGAGAAGTGAGATGTTCCCTGTCACCTGTGCTCCATTATCTGGCCCACAAATCTGCCAGCATTCTTAGAACACTCACAGCACCAGGGACAACCAGGAAAGACCCTTTCCTTAAGCACTTACATCCTACATTCCTTAAGGGACACTCAACATTGGTAAACTGAACCTAGTCTCCTGACCTTCAGTTTCTGGCAGACAACTTGGCTTCCATTAATGGATGTCTACAAGTACCAGGGACAACCAGATGGTTAAGGCCATCCTGAGAGCAGAATCAACAAGAGCCAAGGCAATATTACAACACCAGATCCCAGCTGTCCTACTACAATAAGCCCTGGATTTTCTAACACAGCTCAAGCATAAGAAAATGACCTCAGTTCCAATCTTATGAAAATGATAAAGGCCTTTAAAGAGGAAATGAATAAATTCCTTAAAGAAATAAAGAAAAGTACAATCAAACATGTAAAGGAAATTAATAAAACATTTTAAGATCTGAAGATAGAAATAGAGCTGATAAACCAGGGCTAGTTGAAAGGGGAGGAGGTCTTCCCCTATCAGTGGACTTGGAAAGGGGCAAGGAGTAGACAAGGGAGGGAGGGAGGGGAAGATTGGGAGGGAAGAAGGGAACGGGATTCATCTGGGATACAGAGTTAATAAAATGTAACTAATAATAAAAATAAAATAAAATAGTTAGAAGCAATAAACAAAACACAAACGGATGGAATCCTAGATAAGAGAACAGAAACACCAGAAGAAAGCATCACTAACAGAATACAAGAGAAGAAAGATTTATGAGAAAAGAAATTGATACAGCAATCAAAAAAAAATGTCAGTTCCAATCTGACATGAAACATCCAGGAAATTTGTGACACTATGAAAAGACTAAGCCTAAAAAGTATAAGAATACCTGTGGGGGGTGTGTGTGTGGTGGGTGTTGATTAAGTTAACTGAGGTGGGAAGACCATATACTTTTGGTGGCTCCCATGCTGGGATCCCATACTGTGTAAGTGATTCATCAATTTATTTTCCTTCCCTAAATTATGGACAAGATATATCTCGCTACTTAAAGCTTTTGCAGCCTTGACTTTCTTGCCATGATTGATTGTATTCTTGAACTGTGAGCCAAAATAATGTTTTCTTTATTGGATTAACTATCTTATCATGGAGAAAAAAAGAAACTAAGACATAGCTTACTGAATTTAACTTTTTAGAAAAATTATGATTTATTTTGGGGTGATAATAGTTTTTATTGTTCATATTGCTCTTTTTGTAATTTGTGATTTTGGTTTGCAGAATAACATTTCTGTCTCCATCTATTCTGATCAAGTATCACCTACCTTGGAGATGGTGGAACCATTAGGTCCTTATCAGTAAATACCCTATGGGTAGTATGTTCTCCAGGGATCTATGTCTTTTTTTTTCCTCTCTAACTGAGGTAAGCAAATCAACAAATGCCACCACAAACACCCCAACAGGTATGCCAAGAGATTCCTATGACTGCATATATTCCAGGGAAAGAAACAATCAGGCAAACCATTAATTAAACAGGAAATAAACAGAAGAAGATTCTTACATTCTGCACAGTTATGTGGCATGTGTATATATCCAAGAACGCAGTGTCCATCTTAACTAGCATTATATTGATAACTGACATGCTATTGTCAGGTTTTTTGTGTGTGTGTGTGTGTGAAGAACAATAGGCCATAAAATAAGGAATTATATAAATTATGTAATGAAATATATATTTCCACAGGTAACCAATTGGGATGTGGGTATTACAGATGAGGGAGATATTGAAAAATAGCACCAGATCAGACTGGTAAAGGAAGCATATATAAACTAACTGAGTATATCTGGGCACAGAGGTCTTGTCTGAGACTGATTCTCAAACCCAGGACCATGCATGGAT
This sequence comes from Pachyuromys duprasi, assembly GCA_028658305.1. Classification (NCBI taxonomy): domain Eukaryota; kingdom Metazoa; phylum Chordata; class Mammalia; order Rodentia; family Muridae; genus Pachyuromys; species Pachyuromys duprasi. The sequence continues at coordinate 32,280,412 of CM053742.1, forward strand.
ATAATATAGAACCCCTTCTGGGACGTAGCCCATGCCAGCTCAGTATCTAAGTGGGCTCCTTAGCAAGAAGAACGGGGACTGTCTCTGACATGAACTCAGTGGCTAGCTCTTTGATCCCCCCTTCCAAGGGAGAAACAACCTAGCTAGGCCACAGAGAAGGACATTTCAGAAAGTCCTGGTGAGACCTGATAAGCTTGGGTCAAATGGAAGGGGAGGAGGGATTCCCCTATCAGTGTACTTAAAGAGGGGCAAGAAGGAGACCAGGGAGGGAAGGTGGCATTGGGAGGGAATGAGGGAGGGGCTACAGCTGGGATACAAAGTAAATAAACTGTAATTAATATAAAAATGAAAATAATTTTAAAAAGAATTGCATAGGTAGAAGAGGAACATTCTCTTCGAAAATTCATTTTACTGTTATCTGTATTTTATTTATACATAATTGAGCCCTACTGATATGTAGGTTTACATTCATTTATTCAAGTAAAACTGAATCAAAATATGTAGAATGAAATTACTCATGTATGAACACACATAAAAAAAGAATAAAAGGAATAAAAGAAGTTACTTCAGGCATGGAGCTCTGTCTAAGCAATAGAAAAGTAACTAAGACACCTTCTATTGAACAAATCCCACATATATGACTTTTACACCACAGGGATAAATTTGACAAAGCACCTTCAAACAACACACAAAATACAGATATCGTGTAATCAGTATCTTTCTGATCCATGATATTTCATAAATCTTCAAACAAAGTTTAATTTTTGAATATTAAATTATTTAAAAATACCATGGAAATATCATTTTGATTGCATTTCTTTTCCCGGGTCCTATGAAATATAATCAGTTTTCATTGTTTTACTTTATTCTTCTATATAAAGGAACTTAATATGTTCTTCAGTATGGTTCTATAATATGTTGATGATGTGTAGGTTTCATCACACTACACATAGAATATGAAAATAACCTTGAATGTAATTTATTCTGAAATCACCTAAAAAGAACAACACATTTTATTTTTGAAAGAACTTCATTCTAAGTATGTTTTATATTGTGGTTCACAACCACCTATAACTCGTTTCTAAAGGGGGGGGGATCCACGCAACAAAGATAAACTCAGAAATCAGCACCTACACCTACAATAATTATATACCATGTTGATTAAGAACATAATCAATAACAACCAGGGCAATATGGCAAGAAAACAGTCCAGCTATCATAGTACAGTAAGCACTACTTATTACAGCATGTATGAATCAGAAGAAAAGATGATAAATCCAACCTTATAAAGATGAAATAGGCCTTTAATAAAGAAAATGAGTAAATACTTTAAAGAAATTAAACACAAACTGAGGGAATAAAATTTTTTGGTAAATGAACATGACTAGAGATGCAAATATCACCAACAGAATAAACCTGTAAACAACCCGGATGTCCCTCAGTTGAGGAATGGATACAGAAATTGTGGTACTTTTACACAATGTAATACTATTCAGCAATTAAAAAGGAGGAAATCATAAAATTTGCAGGCAAATGGTGGGACCTGGAAACGATCATCCTGAGTGAGGTATCCCAAAAGCAGAAAGACACACATGGTAAATGCTCACTTATATAGACCTATAAGATAGGATAAAAAAATACAGAAATCTATACACCTAAAGAAGATAAACAAGAAAGAGGACCTGGGGTAAGAGGATTAATACTCACTTAGAAAGTCAAAAGGGACAGACATTGGATGTAGCAGTACTTGTTTAAGTAGCAGGACAAGAGCCAGCCACAAGGGCCTGGAAAAAAACTCTTCCTATCAGTGTATCAAAGCAAATATTAAGAAACATAACCAACCCTTTGGCAGAGTGCAGGGAATCATATGAAAGAAGGGGGAGTTAGTATGACCTGGAGAGGTCAGGAGCTCCGCAAGAACCAAATATATCAGGGCACAGGGGTCTTTTATGAGACTGTCTCTCCAACCAAGGACTGAGTATGGTTATAACCTAGAACCCCTGCTTGTATGTAGCAAATGGTAGCTCAATTCCCAAGTGGGTATACTAGTAAGGGGAAGAGAAACTATTTTGGACATGAACTCAATGGCTGGCTCTTCGACCTCCCCGCCCCCGAGGGAGAAGCAGCCTTTCTAGGCCACAGAAGAGGACATTGTATCCACTCCTGAAGAGACCTGATAAGCTAGAGTTAGATGGAAGGGGAGGAGGTCCTCCCCTATCAGTGGACTTGGAAAGGGGCAGGGAGGAGATGAGGGAGGGAAGGGGAGAAAGGGAGGGAATGTTAGAGATGGCTACGGATGGGAAACAAAGTACATAACCTGTCATTAATACAAAAGAAAAATGAAAAAAAGAAAAAAAGATAAAAAAGGAAATCTCAGGTGCAGAAGATATATGATAGATGAAATTGATATAGTAGATGTGAAATTGATATATATAGATGTGAAATCTAAAAAGTTCCTTACATACTACATCCAGGAAATCCAGGACACAATAAAAAGACCAAACCTAGAATAAATGGAAAACATGAAGGAGAAGATCCCCAGCTCAAAGGCCCCGAAGATATAGTTAACAAAATCATTGAATATTTTCTCTAGAGGAGAGATCCAAGATGGCTGCCCCAGGAGGACACTGTGTTTGAGGAGCAGGACAGTAGTGTAGGCACAGCGACCTGGAGACTGAGATCTTGGACCTAAAACACCAGCATTTGCGACTGCCAGGTGAGGGGCATTCCTACGGTGGGGAAATCAAGTGGAAAAGTCCAAGGGACATTCAGCTATTCCCAGGAAAAACTCCGGAGGGAGACAGGCTGCGCAAAGCCTGGCTGGGCGCCTAAGCAGCCATCTTGGGCTGGGGCACACTGTACCCTGGACGGTCTGAGTTTCACCCAGATACTGCGGGGCTACACCAGTCAGACCCACACCCCTAGGCACACCCAGCTACCACCCCGGATTGGGACTCATAGTATCAGGTCCAGACCGAGGTGCCCCAAATACCATCTCAGACTGTGTTGCACAGCCCCTGACCCAGAAGGAGGCACCAAGGCTCCAGTCCAGAAGAGAACCTTTAGCAGCAAGCTCAGGTCAGAGCTTGGAGCCTCCTGAGCAGAGAAGCGCCCCCAGCGGTCATATCAAAGGGGGACACGCAGCCTCTGGCACAGAAGGAAGAGCCAAAACTCCAGACCAGAGGGGAGACCAGACTGTGGTGCTCACAGCCTCTAGCACAGAGCACGAAGCCAGGCACACAGATCCCACAACAGAATTCAATTGAGGCACAACATACACTATCAAACCACTAGAACTCTCTGATCTTCTTGAAGAATACTCCAGACACAAGAGATTGACAGCTCCAGTCTGAAGTTCAACCTTGAAGCAGAAACAGCTCCTTGATTGTATATAAACAAATGCCCATAAATCGGCATAAGAACTCAACCAACAAAAATCAGGACACCATGAAATACCCAAAAGCAATAGAGATTTTAATGCAGTGGAGACACAGGAAAATTATATTAAAGCTATAATTATGCAGATATTAGAGGAACAAAAGGAGGCAAAAAAAGAGAAAATGAACAAGACCCTCAAGGAAATTAAGAACGATTTAACTGCCCACATACAGGAACAATTAAAGATAGACAGAGAGGAAACAACCAAAATAGGAGACACAGTCAACCAGATGAAGGAAAGGATACAAAGCATGAAAACAGAATTAGAATCTATAAAGAAGACACAAATGGAGAAGATCCTGGAACTGGAGAACTTAGAGAAAAGATCAGGAACCACAAAGGTAATCATCACCAATAGAATACAAGACATGGAAGAGAGAATCTCGGGAGCTGAAGATAAGCTGGCTGAAATGAATACCTCAATCAAGGAAAAAAGAAAATCGGAAAAGTCCCAAGCACAAAATATCCAAGAAATCAAGGATGCCATGAAAAGATGAAACCTAAGAATAATTGGAATAGATGAAAAAGAAGACACCATGCACCAAGGAACGGAAAATATTTTTAAGAAAATCATAGAAGAAAATTTTCCCAACTAAAAAAAAAGAAATGTCCATCAACATACAAGAAGCCTACAGAACACCAAATAGACTAGATCAGAAAAGAAATACCACTCGTCACATCATAGTCTAAACCTACAAAAGAAAGAAAAAATATTAAAGGCAGCAAAGGAAAAGGATCCAGTAACATAAGGAGGTAGGCCGATCAGAATCACACCAGACTTCCCATTAGAAACTATGAAAGCCAGAAGGGCCTGGTCAAAAGTAATGCAGTCCTTAAGGGAACACAGATGCCATCCAAGACTACTATACCCAGCAAAGCTTTCAATCATCATAGATGGAGAAAAAAAAATTTTCCATGCCAAAACAAAATTCATGCAATACCTACAAAGTAACCCAGCACTACAGAAGATACTAGAAGGAAAATTTCAGTCGAACAGAAACATCTACACCAAAGAAAATATAGGATAGAGATAATTTCCCAACTACAACAACAACAAAAAAGCAATGAATCACAGTAAGACCACCAACTCCACAATAAAAGGAGCTAACAGTCATCGGTCGCTATTATCTATCAACATCAATGGATTCAACTCTCCAATAAAAAGACATAGACTAACAGAATGGTTACAGAAACAGGATCCAACATTCTGCTGCATCCAAGAAACAGAGCTATGCAACAAATATAAACACTACCTCAGAGTAAAGGGATGGAAAACTATTTTCCAAGCAAATGGACCCAGAAAACAAGCTGGGGTAGCAATCCTAGTATCTAATAAAATAGACTTTCAACCAAAATTAATTAAGAAAGATGAAGAGGAGCACTTCTTTCTCATCAAAGAAAAATTCCAACAGGCGGACATCACAATTCTGAATATTTATGCCCGAAATACAAGACCACTTACATATGTAAATCAAACATTATTAAAACTGAAATCACACATTAATCCCAACACCCTAATAGTGGGAGACTTCAACACTCCACTCTCACCAAGGAACAGATCATATGTTCAGAAGCAAAACAGAGAAACAAGGGCACTCACAGACACCCTAAATCAAATGGACCTAATAGATGTCTACAGAACATTTCACCCTAGATAAAAAGACTACACCTTCCTTTCAGCACCTCATGGAACCTTCTCCAAAATAGACCATATAGTTGGTCACAAAGCAAGCCTCAGCAGATACAGGAAGATTGAAATTATCCCTTCTATCCTACCTGATCATCACGGTCTAAGGCTGGACTTCAACAACAACAGAAATAACAAACAGCCTGCACATTATGGAAACTAAACAACTTGCTACTCAAGGGTAGCCTGGTTAGGGAAGAAATTAAGAAAGAAATTAAACACCTCCTAGAATTCAATGAAAATGAAAGCACAACATACCCAAACTTATGGGACACAATGAAGGCAGTGCTAAGAGGAAATTTCATAGCACTAAGTGCCTTCAAGAAGAAATTTGAAACATCTCATACAAGCAACTTAATGACCCAACTGAAAGCTCTAGAGAAAAAAGAAGCAGATACACCTAAGAGGAGCAGACGGCTGGAAATAATCAAACTCAGGGCTGAAATCAATCAATTAGAAACAAATAAAACTATTCAAAGAATCAATGAAACCAAGAGCTGGTTCTTTAAGAAAATCAACAAAATAGACAAACACCTAGCCAACCTAACAAGAAGGCAGAGAGAAATGGTCCAAATCCACAAAATCAGAAGTGAAAACGGGGACATAACTACAGACACTGAGGAAATCCAAACAATCATTAGGTCTTACT
>CM053742.1:32286685-32312996 GCA_028658305.1 Pachyuromys duprasi
TATTGCCTTTACTATGTTTAGGTATGTGCCTTGTATCCCTAGTCTCTCCAGGACTTTAAACATGAATGGGTGTTGGATTTTGTCAAATGCTTTTTCGGCATCTAGGGAGATGATCATGTGGTTTTTCTCCTTCAGTTTGTTTATATGGTGGATCACATTGATGGATTTGCATATATTGAACCACCCTTGCATGCCTGGGCTGAAGCCTACTTGGTCATGGTGGATGATATCTTATATGTGCTCTTGGATTTAGGTTTGCAAGTATTTTATTGAGTAATTTTGCATCAATGTTCATAAGAGAGATCGGTCTGAAGTTCTCTTTTTTTGTTGGATCTTTTTGCAGTTTACGTATCAATGTGAGTGTGGGTTCATAGAAAGAGTTCGGTAATTTTCCTTCTATTTCTATTTTGTGGAACACTTTATAGAGAATTGGTGTTAGGAGCTCTTTGAAGGTCTGGTAGATTTCTGCACTAAAACCATCTGACCCAGGGATTTTTTTCCTAGGGAGGCTGTTGATGACTCCTTCAATTTCCTTGGGGGATATAGGTCTATTCAATCTTCCTATCTGATCTTGGCTTAATGTAGGTAGGTGGAATCTCTCTAGAAAATTGCCCATTTCGTTTAGATTTTCAAATTTTGTGGCATATTGGCTTTGGTCGTAAGACTTAATGGTTGTTTGTATTTCCTCAGTGTCTGTAGTTATGTCCCCCTTTTCTTTTCTGATTTTGCTGATTTGGACCATTTGTCTCTGCCTCTTTGCTATTTTGGATAGGGGCTTATCTATCTTGTTGATTTTTTCAAAGAACCAGCTCTTGGTTTCATTGATTCTTTGAATAATTTTATTTGTTTTTAATTGATTGATTTCAGCCCTGATTTTGATTATTTCCAGCTGTCTGCTCCTCTTAGGAGTATTTGTTTCTTTCTTTTTTTTTCTAGAGTTTTCAGTTGGGCCATTAAGTTGCTTGTATGAGATCTTTCGAATTTCTTCTTGAAGGCACTTAGTGCTATGAACTTTCCTCTTAGCACTGCCTTCATTGTGTCCCATAAGTTTGGGTATGTTGTGCTTTCATTTTCATTGAATTCTAGGAAGTCTTTAATTTCCTTCTTAATTTCTTCCCTAACCAAGCTGTCCTTGAGTATCACGGAGGCTTGCTTTGTGAACAACTGTATGGTCTATTTTGGAGAAGGTTCCATGAGGTGCTGAAAAGAAGGTATACTCTTTTGCTCTAGGATGAAATGTCCTGTAGACATCTATTAGGTCTATTTGGTTTAGGGTGTCTGTGAGTGCCCTTGTTTCTCTGTTTTGCTTCTGACTGGATGATCTGTCCCTTGGTGAGAGTGGAGTGATGAGGTCTCCCACTATTAGGGTGTTGGGATCAATGTGTGATTTCAGTTTTAATATTGTTTGGTTTACATATGTAGGTGGTCTTGTATTTCAGGCATAAATGTTCAGAATTGTGATGTCCTCCTGTTGGAATTTTCCTGTGATGAGAAGGAAGTGCCCCTCCTCATCTTTCTTGATTAACTTTGGTTGAAAATCTATTTTACTGTATACTAGGATTGCTACCCCAGCTTGTTTTCTGGGTCCATTTGCTTGGAAAATGGTTTTCCAGCCTTTTACTCTGGGGTAGTGTTTATCTTTGTTGTATAGATGTGTTTCTTGGATGCAGCAGAATGTTGGATACTTTTTCTGCGGCCATTCTATTAGTCTGTGTCTTTTTATTGGAGAGTTGAGTTCATTGATGTTGATAGATTATAGTGACCAATGACAGTTAGTTCCTTTTATTGTGAAGTTGGTGGTCTTACTGTGATTCATTGCTTTTTTGTTGTTGTTGTCATTGGGAAATTATCTTTATCCTATATTTTCTTTGGTGTAGTTGTTTCTGGTGGACTGAAGTTTTCCTTCTAGTACCTTCTGAAGGGCTGGTTTGCTGTGTAGGTATTGCATGAACTTTGTTTTGTCATGGAAAATTTTGTTTTCTCCATCTATGTTGATTTAGAGCTTCACTGGGTATAGTAATTTTGGTTAACATCTGTGTTCCCTTAAATCCTACATGACTTCTGCCCAAGCCCTTCTGGCTTTCATATTTTCTGATTCGAAGTCTGGTGTGAGTCTGATAGGTCTACCTTCATATGTTACTTGACCCTTTTCACTTGCTGCCTTTAATATAATTTCTTTGTTTTGTAGGTTTAGTGTTTTGACTATGAGAGGTATTTCTTTTCTGGTCTAGTCTATTTGTTCTTCTGTAGGCTTCTTGCTGGCGGGTCAGAGTAGTGTGTGCTCTCAGTGTTCAGGTCAGTCAAAATGGTACCTGGTTCTTCCTCAGTCTGCCCGGGAGACTGTGTGATCCAGTCTAGTATGGCAGCTGCTGGCTCCCAGAGCAGCTGCTAGCTCAGATCAGAGCTGTGCACCACCGGTCACCTGGAGATTTTTCCTGAGAATATCTCGGTGTCCCTAGGATTTTCCCACTTGATTTTCTCACCATAGGAGTTCCCCTCACCTGGCAATCACAAATGCTGGTGTTTTAGGTCCTAGAGTTCAGTGTCCTGGTCGCTGAGTTGTTTCTGCTGTCCTACTCCTCAGAAACCGTGTCCTCTTATGGCAGCCATCTTGGATCTCCCTCAAAACATACTATTCTTAATGGATACATATTTGAAAAAAATTAAGAAGGCATTGAGTAAAATGTAGAATACTTTTAGGCAAGGCATTGACGGCAATGTGATGGAAAGGTCTGATATGCTAATTTTATTTTAATGCTCCATAGCACATACAGACTTCATGTGCATTTTCATTTTATTTTAAATTGTAAAGCATATACCATTACAATGCTGAAAAATGATGCACCAAGTTAATGCTATTAAATCCAAAGAAACCAGGTAATTCTGTATATCCAAATATAGCTTATGTAACAACAAATATTGTGTGAAACCAGGTGTGATATTTACATTTTTTCACATTAAACCAGTGAATCAATAACCATGTATTCAAATTAAGTAAAGCTAAATTTTCTATAAATTATAAAGAAATAAAAAATCAATTTCGAAGGAAATTATGTAATATGTTTCTAAATATACACACACACACACACACACACACATACACAAGGATACTAATGTTTATTCTAGCATAGTGATAATATGTTCTTTTTTTATATATTCCTTTCCAGATTACTTACTCATTTATGTATTTTGGTTGTAATTATAACACCACTATTTTGCTGTACAACACAGTATTTCTCATTAAGTGGTATAACATAAATACAACACAGACAAGGACTAATAATGATACAGCAAAAGAAAAGGAAAAATCTATATGTTTAACTATTTTACGATGTTTTACTACTGCAGAAAGTAACTATTAGATTGCTTTGTTTTTCTTACTGTTGTAGTTTTCTTCATTGGACTGAAGGTTGGAGACCTACAAAATTCTGGCCTCAGACTCCTTCAAAGACTGAAACTAAATATAGACAATAGCGATTAGAAAGTTCTTAGACTATTTCCTAAGTGAGAATCAGGATGTATCAAGAATTCCTGGTGAAAAATCTCTCTAGATTTACTCTCGACTTTTCTTGTCAAAGCTTTTTTGATTCTTCTTCGAAACTTTTCAGTTATTTGTGGTTTTATTTTATTTTAACTTATTTTAATTTATTTTTATACGTACAATGTTTTTTCTGCCTGTGTGCCTGCTGACCAGAAGAAGGTACCAGATCTTGTTATAGATGGCTGTGAGCCATCATGTGGTTTCTGGGAATTGAACCAGGGACCTCTGGCAGAACAGACAGTGCTCTTAACCTCGGAGATATCTCCCCAGTTCCTGTTGGTAATTTTAAACAAAATATTTCTTCTAAATTTTTTAACAATATAGTTCCATATCATACACTCAGAAAAGAAAGACTTAAGATAATATATTTGAAGAAATTAAAGTGAAATTTCAAAAAGATATCCACTTCAATCCCAGAATTCTAAAATGCCAAACTACGTAGAGACTTACTTCTTTACCTGGGACCATGAATCCACGAAGTTATAGCCCTTGGGAAGCCAGATAGCTTTAGCTATCTTTAGTTTGTTAACAAGATGGCCAGACGTAACTTTTTTTTCACAATTGCATGTTAACATCAGATAATTTTCTTAAAACACATTATAAAATGTTGGACAATTTTGTCTCCTTTGACAAACTGCTCTTATGTTTATATTTAAACAAAGATCAATGAAATGTAAAATCAAAGAGAGTTACACAATTTTAACTAGAACAATTTTATGTCTCTATAACTGACAGGCTTATAATAGTTATTTATTATTGATAATAAAATAATAATTTGAGTGGTGATTGTTTATATAACAAGGATTGTTTATATAACAAGAAGCTCAGAATTTCTCACATGAAGACTGTATATTCAAGAGAAAACTAAAAAAAAAAAAAACAAAGTAATGCCCCTGAAACTCATAGAACATATTATTTAGTATATATGTATGTATTATTCATATATATCCATGATATATAAGTTCATGGAATAATATATTTGTATATATACATATAATCTTTATATATATATATGTATATATAAATATTTAAACTAAACACAGGCTTTCAACAAAATCTTTGCTTGAGAAGTGAGACTCACATTACGACCCATAGCTGTGGAGTGAAAGGCAATTATTTCCTACTGGAAGAGAGAAAGAATGTTTTCTCTAAGAGCATATGCCCTCATAAGTTGACCTCGCTCTAGTGAAAGGCTATACTTTCAAGAACAAATGAAAACACTTTTGTTTTTTGTTTGGGTTTTAGTTTTTTGTTTTCAATGAGTAGGTTCCACCTGTCGCCAAAATAATATTGTCTAATGCCATTGTTCTTGGTTGGTGTGATTGTTATTGTTAGATGTCAGATTGATAGAATCTATAATCACCTGGTTTAGGAGATTGTGGACATCCCTCTGGGAGATTATCTTAACTGTGTTAACTGAGGTGGGAAAATACAGCTACTGTGTATGTTGTTATTCCCTAGGCAAGATACTATATAAAATAGTGAAAGCTAACAGAGCAACATATTTTTATAAATTTCTGCTTCATGATGGTAGATGTAATGTCACCAGCTATTTCTTGTTTCTTAACTTTCCTGCTATTGATGGCTTGTGCCTTGAACTGTAATGTAAAACAAATCTTTTCTCACTTAAGCTTCTTTTGTTTAAATATTTTAGAAGATCAAGAAAAGAAATTAAGAAAGTTACTAATAAACACTAGATGATAATAACGTATTGCTGAAGACATCACATGATTTGGATTCAGGATATAGAGAAATCAAACTATAAATGAGCTGGGAACTTCCTTCCTGCTGGCTAGCTATCATTGCAACAGAAGAAGTTATGTAGGCAGCTTGAACCTAAAAGCCAGTGGTCTTATCCAGCACTATACCATATTTGCAATAATACTGACATGCCAGGAAAGATGTGCCTATGGATACAATAGTGCAATGACTATTATATGGATAACCAACAGCTTTCTGATTCTAATTGAGTCAATTTCTTGGGAGCGAGTTCTTTGTTTTGTAAACTTCCATAGAACATAGCTATGAGAGCTTAAAAATCAATATTATTGCTTTGTACACTGTGCTGGTTAGATTGTCTGTCTGTCTGTCTATCTCTATTGATCCAATTTTTGGTCAATGTGACATAAGCTTAAGTCATTTGGAAGACTGGGCCCTATTCTGAAAATATTTCAAACACGTAGATTTTCCTATAAACAAATCTGTGAGATCATTTTCGTGATTAATTATTAATATAGAAAGGTCTAGTCTACCGTGGATGATGCCACCCAAGGGCAGGTGGCCCTTTGTTTTAGAAGAAAGCAGGCTGAGCTAGCACCTAAGAACAAGCCACTGAGCAGCACCCCTCCATGTCTTCTGAGCCAGTTCCTTCCTCCATGTTCCTGATCTGCTTGAGTCTCTGCCTTGCCTTCACTCAATGGACTGTGATTGGGGTAGATAATTAAAATGAACTCTTCTCCAGCCACGTTGCTTTAACTCATGACCTTTATCATAGCAAAAGAAAACAAATTAGAACAGAAATTGGTACTAGAGAGCAAGCACAAAAATATTTTGGGAAAGATTATGGAAGTGTTCAGAATTTTAGGCTGGAAAATCCATTAATGATCAAAGATTTATGGGTTCTTCTCTGATTGTTTGTGACATATGGATGTTAACAGCAAATTAGAAGTTGGAAGCTTGGTATTGAAGTTTCAGAAGGAAGCAAACACTCAGTCAAGGCCACATTGTGTTATATTTAGTGGGTTCTTGTCACCTGGGTTTGAAAAATCAACTATTATCAACCAGCAACAGTCAATTAAGATATAGAAAGTATTTTCTCAGGGTAAGCAGATAGAGCTGTGATTGTAGATTTCAGGGCAGGGGAGATAGCATATCAAGGCTACTCATCATTATGGTAGCCAAAACTGGTAAGGTTTAAGAGTCTGGCCCATGTTACTTGTCTTGATGGTATGAGAGCTTCAGGACTGGAGGGTCTTGTAGATCAACCATGGTTTGGGTATCATGAGAGGTCAAGTGAGGTCACTGGTAAACCCTGCAATTTATTTCCCCAAGAATCCTGGGGATAAAGAAATCATGAACAAAAGCTCTGGAATGACACAACTTAGCAGGTTGGAGTTTCTGAAGAAAGGTAACTAGGAAAGGTGCAACCCTATTTTCAGAAGAGAACTCAACATTTTAAAGACATCAGGACTGGCATGTGAGTACCAAGTATAGTATCAGGTATATAGTTGAGCTGTACTGAGCCTGCTAGGCAAGTTGGGTGCATTACAGATGGCAGAGCTGGGGAGATGCAATTTTACAAGCCCTTTGGAGCCTGGAAGGTCATGAGTAGGTTCAAGACATGGCATATTGAATTTTTTATATTGTTATACTTTGGCTTTACATTTATTTAAATGTAACTGTTCCTTAGGTCTTCCATTGTGGAATAAGAAGTGTGAAATTTATTTTTAAATTAATTTTAAGGGATCAACAGTGAAAAGACATCAGACTTTTAAAGAGATGATTTGGTGGTTTTTCTGTTTGTTTGTTTGTTTGTTTGTTTTATTCCTTTTCTGTTTATGAATGATTCGCCTGCAATCATGTCTAATGTGCATGGAGGCAAGAAGATGGTATAGATACTTTGGAACTTTAGTTAGATCAGATTGTAAGCTGCCTCATAGGTGCTGGAAATAGAATCGAGTTAAGAGACAGTGATCTTAACTACAGAGACACCACTTCAAGGAGGTGGGATATTTTAAAGATTCCAAATTTTTAAAGATATTTTATTATGTGATTTTTAAAGTTATGTTTTATTTTGGGCTATTAGCAGAATTGACTCAGGGATAAACAAGAAGAAAGATTATAGTGTAATTATGATATATTTGTGTGTCATTTGACAAAGGAATAGTCGTGCTCATTAGGTTTGTTATTGTTGTTGGTTTGTCAACTTGACACAAGTTAGAGTCATCTGAAAAAAGAGAGCCACAAATGAGAAAATTATTCCATTACAATTGTCTATAGTCAACTTTATAGATAGTATACTTGATTAATGATTAATGTGGAAGGGCACCGCTCTTTCCTGCCCAAGTTGCTTTTGGTAATGGACTTTGTCACAGCAACAGAAGGCAAACTGGGGAAAACACATTGTCCAACTATCTCCTAAATATTTATGTTTCTGTTCATATGTTAGTGCTGCTAGCTACGAGATAACCACAGTGAAGCATCTTTTAGCTGCAGGAAGCAGTTAATGTAGTGATTCATAACTGGTGAATGTTCTGAGAATAAGAGACTGTTGAGTGCTCAGTACTAATGGAGTCACCATTATCACCTCACCTCACCTCAATATTAATGGAAGAGGATGCTAGAACAATCAGATAAATTCTGTGTAATTGTAATGTAGGTATGAATAGTCAGTTGCAACCATGAACATAGAACATTTAACCCATCCACATTCCAGTCCAAATAGGCAAGTTACTCACCTGGTCCTTCTTTTACATAAGGAGCTATTGGCAATAATGTTTAATGGTTGAAAGTATTCATGTTTTATTCACTACTGGAGTGACTGGTATGATGCCTATTCTGTAGTAAATAACTTCACACAACTGCTCATGTATGCACCTCTACTTACAATCCATAAGTAATAAAGAAAGAAAAGTAGAAGCAGGGTATATAAGGAAGATGAATAATTTCAAGGAAAGTAGGAGTTATATAAAAGAAGGTTAATGGGAGGGTTATAATTAAAAAATCACTTCTTCTCTCACTCCTACCTCTCTCTGTATACACACACACACACACGTTTGTGTATGTGTGTGAAATTTCCAGGAAAATAATTTAAATATGAGTGTCATTAGATCACCAAATATGACAAAGGAATGAAACAGCATTGGGCAGAAAAAGAAGTTAAGATATGATACAGAGGAACCTTTAGACAAGTATTTGAATTATTCTGGCATATATTAGCCATTAAGATTGTCTCAGGTTTACCCAAAATGAACAGATAGCTGTACTTCAAAAAGCAATCTAGGGTACTGGGTTATGGCTGCAGAATAACAGTGGGCTTTCAAATTCAAGTCTCTGCAGCAATGAAAACTTTCTTTAATTTTTTTAAATTTATTCATGTTTTATCGCTATTGCACCCCCTCTCTTGTATCCTCCCTCTCCCACCCTTCCTCTGTCTTCTCCCTATCTCCTCCTCTAGTCCTCATAAAGGAGGAGCACTCCTTTTCTAACATCAGTTCCTAGCCTATCAACTCTCATCAGAACTGCTGGATCCTCTTCCTCTGTGGCCTGGCAAGGCTTCCGCACCAGGAGAAAGTGGTCAAAGAATTGGCAACAAAGTTCAAGTCAAAGGCATACTCTGCTCCCCTTACTCTGGAACCCACATGGAGACTGAGCTACCTATCGACTACATCTGAGCAGGGGGTCTAGGTTCTCTCCATGCATGGTCCTTGGTTGGTGCATTATTCTCTGAAGGTTCCCCTGGGCCCATATATTTTGGCTTTATTGATATCTCTGTGGAGCTAGTGCTGTCCTCTCTGGGCACTTCCATCTATTTACCCTTTGATTACAAAGTAGAAACTTGACATAAACCAGAGTTACTTGGAAGGAGGGAACATTTTTTTTATTTTTTTATTGATTACAGTTTATTCACTTTGTATCCCCAGCTATAGCCCCCTTCCTCATTCCCTTCCAATACTGCCCTCTAGCCCTCTTCACCTCCCATGCCCCTTCCCCAGTCTACTGATAGGAGAGGTCCTTTTCCCCTACAATCTGACTCTAGCCTATCAGGTCTCATCAGAATTGTCTGTATTGTCTTTCTCTGTGGCCTACTAAGCCACCACCCCCTCTCACTGGGAGGTGATCAAAGAGCCAACAACTGAGTTCATGTCAGAGGAAACCTGTGTTCCCCTTACTAGGGCACCCACTTGGAGAATGAGCTGCCATGGGCTACCTCTGTGCAGGGATTCGAAGTTATCTCCAGCATGGTTGGAATATCAGTCAAAGAAAAGAACCCTGTGCCCAGATTTTTTAGTTCTGTTGCTCTCCTTGTGGAGCTCCAGTCCCCTCCAGGGCTTTCTGTCTCCCAATTCTTTCATAAGGTTACCTACACCCTGCCCAAAGTTTGACTATGAGTCTCAGCATCTGCTTAATCCCTTTCTGGGTAAAGTCTTTCAGAGGCCCTCTGTAATATGCTCCTGTCCTGTTCCCTGTTTTCTCCATCTTCCGAGGTCTATCCTGTTTGCCTTTCTGATTGAAGATTGAGCATCTTACCTATGGAAAGAATCTTAACAGAGAAATTTCCTCAGTCAGATTGGCCTGTGGGGATTTTCTTAACTGATTATTGATGTGAGAGTTCTCAGATCACTGGGGGCCATGCTTTTCTAGGCATATGACCATGGGTTGTATAAGAAAGCCAGGAGAGAAAGCACAAGGAGCAAGCTATAATAAACAGTGTATTTTTTAAATTATTTAATTCAATTTAAATCTTGGACATAGGCCTCTCCCTCATCTCCTCCCACTCCTATCCTCCCTCCTGCATCCCTTTCCCCCTAATCTAAGGAATAGGGGAGCTCCCCCACCCAGACACCCCAGCTCATATATTCACACTAGTACTGAGTTCATTTTCTTCCCATATGGCCTTATATGGAAATTCCATAGTTCATCCTTAATCTCTGCTTCAGTTCCTGGCTCTGGGTTTCCTGCCTTCATTTCCTCAGTGATGTGTTGTGAACTATAAGTCAAATAAACCTACAAATAAAAAATCCCCAAAGGTGGTTTTTGGTGTTTATCACAGCAACAGATGGAAAACTAGGACAGTAACCATATGTATGGCTGAAAATCACTGCCAATTATTCACAGAAAAAAAAATATGTTCAGCAATATTTCTGCCTTTGCCTTATGAAAGCTTACATACATGTGCAATCATACATATAGCATCAACTGGCTCTTTTAATAGACAATTTACACTTTTATTGTGTTGATAAATAGTATAGGAGGTTTTGTAGAATGTTATTGCATATTGGTAGATTTCATCAAATAAAGGCTGTATAGCTTCTGTTCTGGATATAGTACATTTACTGTAACAAGCAAAAACTGATAAAATTACTTGGTATAAGCTTTTATGTTGAGTGAAGGCATTTTTTCTTAATTCAATAATCAGGAAATATTGATAACAAATTGTGTCCTGAGGCAACAAAACTGCATTTTCACAATTTTCCTAATATCTACACATATTCTTTTCTTCATATCTGTGTTTACTATTCTTTTGTCACCTTGACACACAAACTAGAGTTATCTGAAAGGAGGGAACCTCAATTGAGAAAATGAGTCCACAAGATCTGGTTGTAAGACATTATATTATTAGTGATTGATGGGGGAGTACTCAGCCCATTCTGGATGGTACCATCCCTGGGCTGGTGGTCCTGAGTTCTGGAAGGAAGCAGGCTCAGCCAAGCGATGGTGAGAATGCAAGTAAGAAGCATTCCTCCATGGCTTCTGCATCAGATCCTACCTCCAGGTTGCTGTCCTGCTTGATTTCCTGTTCTGACTTCCCTTGGTCATGAATAGCAATGTGCAAATGTAACCTTAATAAACCCTTTCTTCCCTAACTTTCTTTTGGTCATGGTCTTCCTTCCTTCCTTCATATACTTCTTTCTTTCTTTCTTTCTTTCTTTCTTTCTTTCTTTCTTTCTTTCTTTCCTTCATTCTTTTTTTGCAGCAATAGAAAGCCAAACTAAGACAATGTCTACTTCAAAGATAACATAACTGCTTCACTATTATGTACCATAAGCAGAACGGTCTGTTATAATGATAATATTGTTGAGAGGACTAAAAGATAAGCAACTTCCTAAATTCCAATATGTAGAAAATAAATCTCATGAAACTTTTGAGAAGCAATTAATCTGAAGTCTAGATAAAATACTCTCATTCAAGAGAAAGCAATTTTTCTCATGCTTGGTTAACATTCCCTGAGGAGATGTGAGCATATCTATTCATTTCAGATGAGGCACCTTGGAGAGGTGAATAAAAATATTCTACACAAGTACATCTGGGTGAGCCAAAGAATTTATTAGGTTTATTTACATGAATATTAGTGAAGGGAAACTTGTGTGAGTTTGATGACTCTATAAGTATAACATCACCAGTCTCTCAAAAATAACAACCACACAGAAGTTGCATCGTGGAGTTACCTTTCAATTAATCTAATGTGACTTATGTAATCCCACATCTCTCAAGATTGCTAGAAATGAGGTAATTTCTAGAGGAGGGACTCAAGGCTCTCTCAAGTGAGGGTTCTGTTATTTTTCTTTCCTTCTACATGTACTGTTACCACTTCAATTTCCATTACCGTAAGCCTAAGCATTACTCATTGTTCTGATTATTTTCCTGACCTGGCTGTCAGGCTATAGCTATCTCAAGTAGTCTCAGAGAATGAAATTGAAGTATCCATTAGCCTCTGTTATTGTAGGATAACTTAGCACCTTGTACTATGTTATTTGCAAGTGAGAGTATCTACTTCAAGTTGTGCATAGGGCACCACATATGCAAACAAAATAAAATTTCATTAATATATAGATATATTTTCTATGGCCATTTGAAAAATGTTATAGGAACCTGCAGATGGTTCAGTAGTTTGGAATCTGATTTGTACTCTATAAAAATAAATTTTCAATCTGTGTATCCCGATCATGCAGTTGATAACTGTTTGCAACTCTAGCTCCTAAGCTTCTGATACCCTCTTTTGGTCTATGCTGGTACATGCACATACATATCAAATATTTATACAGACAAATAAGTATGCATAAATAAAACTAAATCTTTAAAATAAAACAAAAGTCAGATTGAACAAACATATGAGAAATCTTAGGTTTGGAAGTAAATCCATACAACTGAAACAACTTTTCAGATTCTTTACTCACTACACAAAGACCTAGGAAAACATGAGACTCATTGTCAAAAAGGTTTATCTGTGAGAAAAATAGTCATACTTAGAAAGACAAGCATGTTATTATTAATGGGAAATTACAGAGCTTCCTTAGAGCCAAATACAGCTTTCAAGAGCGCATTTTAATGATCTCAATGATAATACTCATGCTACAACTATGCCTTTATTTAATAGACACTCATGATTGCAAGAGAAATTAAAATGGCCAGTTAACTGCATATGAAAAATAATCATTGGAACGTACTTCACAGTGTTTTTGTCAAAAGTTCTCCATAACCCAAAATATAAGTCCTAGATATTATAACCTCTGTATAAAATGTCTTTGAAGGGCAATAAAGAATGTAAATTTAAGTAAGTTGAAATTTAGTCAGTCAATTTAAAAGAACATTTGTACTAAAAACTTTCCGATGCTCTGGAATCAGGTCAAGTTATAGGACTGTGAGGAAGGAAAATGAGGAAGTGGCAGTCTCTTCTTATTGGCTGAGAGGAAAAACTTTTAAGCACAGTTTCATTGTTGTGAAGGTAATACATATAATAACAATACATGATTCATTTTGTAGAAGGTTGTTCAGGTAGGAAAATTGAAAAAGTAACATAATTCTAAACAAATATGTCTTTACTTCTTTTTTATTTATAAACCTGAAATTTTCTGGGAATATCATAAGACTATTAACTTTGTTTTCAGTAAAAACATCATAACTTCTCTTGCAATTCGTGTGACTTAGTGTTTTACATTATTAGCTGTAATATCTAACGCACATTAGGATTTGGAGTCATATAAGTCATTAAAGTCCTTCAGCTCCCCTTGAAGAGATATTAAAAAAAAAGTCTTATCTGATCCCCTGCACTCTGCCAAAGGTTTGGTTGTGAAAGAAGGGGGAGTTAGTAAGACTTGGATAGGACAAGAGGTCCACAAATACCAAATAGATCAGGGCACAGGGGTCTTTTATGAGACTGTTTCTCCCACCAAGGACAATGTATGGATATAACCTAGAACCCCTGCTCGGGTATAACCCATGGTAGCTCAGTGTTCAACTGGGTAGCTTAGTAAGGGGAACAGGGACTATTTCTGTCATGAACTCAATAGCTGGATCTTCAACCATCCCTCCACTCCCCCCAAGGGAGGAGCAGCCTTGCTAGACCCCAGAAGAGGACATTACAGACAGCCCTGAAGAGACCTGATAAGCTAGAGTAAGATGGAAGGGGAGGAGGTCCTCCCCTATCAGTGTACTTAGAAAGGGGCAGGGAGGATATGAGGGAGGGATGGGGAGAGTGGGAGGAAATGAGGGAGAGTGTTATGGCTGGGATAAAAAGTACATAACCTGTGATTAAAATAAAAATAAATAAATTTTAAAAATTAAAAATAAGTAAATAAATAATGATTAGCATTGTAAAAAAAGTCTTATCTGAGACTACTCTAAATTGAGTTAAGCAAAACTCAATTGAGTAGTCTACATCTGTACTTACTATGCAACATCTTATCCTTGAACACCCAAGTTGCCTCCCCAACTCAAGGTTTGAAAATTTGTGATAGAATATTTTTGAAAAAAAAATGTTTGTTCTATTTCATACTGAATATTTCTATAATTCTTTTCTGTGCAAAAATCAAGATTTCCTGTTTCATAGTAATAAATTATTCTTAAAAGAATTCACCAGGTTTGTAGATGATAACAGGGTACTCTGTCACCAGTCTGTTATCTGTTATCTCTGGCAAAATTATTAATTGATTATCATCTACCTATCAATACCTTTACAACTTTCTTTGGATAATGTACCAAGTTTATTCTTTTTAAATCAGTGGTGACTCAACCAGAACATTGTCTACTATTTCATAACCAGAGAAGCTACATTCCCTTTCAAAAACAATGAATGTTATAGTTTTTTTTCTCTGTTATGATAAACCAAAACTAAAGGGAAATAGGGGAGGAAAGGTTTATTTTAGCTTAAATTGCCAAGTTAGTCAGTCATTTAAGGAAATCAGGGAGGAAGCTGAAGAAGAAACTGTGGAGGAAAGCTATTCACAGGCTCTTCCACTGGCTTCTGCTCAGTTACTTTTCCTATTCAGCCAAGGTACACCTGCTTAGCTATGGTATCTTCTACAGTAAGGTATGCTCTTCTATATTGAGTAAAAATTGAGATAAACTATCACAGATAGGCCTACAGGTCAGTCTGATCCAGGTGATTTTTCTGTTGAGATTCTCTCTTCCTAGTTTATTATAGTTTGCGTCAAGTTGAAAAAAAAATCTAACCAAAATGGTTAAGAACAGAATATTGAGAATCTTTTGAAATATAAAGAATATCTTTTCTTTGTTATCCATCTATAATTGCATCATCAATTTCAGTGACTGCTCAAAAAAAGTAAAAATGTTGAGTGCATTGCACAAGAAGTACAAATCTCAAAAATGTAGAACTTCCTTCACCTTAAACAACCATAGTATGCATCATATTGATAAGTCAATATTCCAAGGATAACACATAGCTCTCATTATGTGACACAGTGATATGTGAAACTACCTGGTTGCTTACATAATAGATGAATTGCAGTGCATTTCTTTCATTTCTGAAAGAAAAGAATTTTACATATGTACAAGTGGACTGTAATTAAATTTTGCTATTCTACCCATTCTTTATTTCCAGTATTTATTATTAGTTTTCTTAGACTGTATGACAAAGTAGCACACATTGCATGTTTCAAACAGGAAAAAAGGAGCCATTTTCTGGAGACTAGAAATGTGTGGTTAAGATGTAGTAGGGTTGGTTTCTTTTGAGCCCTTTGGCTTATGCTTTCAGTTGACTGTCTTGTCAGTGTATTTAGCCACCTTTCTTCTGTGTTCATGAGTCCTTTTGTATATATCTTGTGTATTCCAATATGCACTGTTAAGACACAAGCTATATTAGATTATATTTCGTTCTATTAACTCCATTTTAAGTTAATTACTTTTGGAAGGACCTCTTTATACAGTCACATTCTGAGATAATGGAAATTAAGACTCTAACAGTTGAATCGAGGGTAACATAATGTGTTTTATAAAACAACATTTTTAGAATATCTTGTACAATGATACTACCTCATACATTTTGCTTTCAATCAAGTAAGTCAATTCACTCACAAACACAGAAAGTAAACTGACTACCCAGATTTCTTCATAGAATGAAAAATCTCCTATGATCCAGTTATCTTAAGTTACTATCTCAGAAAAGCATAATCAGGCAGGCAAATTACCAGGAAGTACTTAATGCTTGAAACCAAATTAGGAGTTGCTATTAGCATAATACTCAGAGTGTATGTATGTATGTATGTATGTATGTATGTATGTATATATAATGTGATACATATACATAATGTGATATATTTATTTATTTATGGAAATGTAATAGTAAAAGAAATTGTATTATTTATATTGTTTATTATATATGGATGATGAAATTTCTAACTGGTATTAAATACTCAAAAATATAAAAAAACTCCCGGTGCAATGTAACAAAAATAAAAAATCAGTAATATTAAATTCATGGAAATCATATATATATATATATATATATATATATGAAATAAATATTTATTATTCAAATTAAATAAAAAACATGTTGGAAACTTTAAACTATTTACAGATGAAATGCAAAGAAAATATTGCCATCAAAATCTGTGTTTTATAACCAAAATAGTACATATTGTATAATATATGAGTGCAAATATATATATTATAAATAAATAGATTCTTTAGTCTGTTTTAATATGTTAGTTGCTCAATTTAGACATTAGATGAACAAGAACAGAAGAATCTCACAGAAACAGAGAGGAAACAAGAGCAAAAATTAATGAAGAAAATAGTAATAAAAAGTTTTCAGCCAACAATAATGTCAGTTTTTTGAGAATAGATAAAAATTAACAAACTAGTTATAAACTACATGAAAGTAAATGATCCTAGGAATGTGAACACACATAGTCAGATATCATAAGTATTTTTCTTTCTTGCACTCAAAATAGTGAACTTTGAGAATAGTCATAACATTGGAATTTGACAGTGTAATTAATCTAAAATGACTTTAACAGAACCATAAAACATGAGTAGAAATATACTTATAGATGAGGAAAGATTCTGTAGTTAAAAATCTCCTTATGCTATAAGATTGGATATGAAGAGTAACATTAGGAACTGAAATATTAGAAAATATGCCTACCAAAAATCTGAAATAAATATGCACAGTGTCAGAATTCAGATTCCATGTCACAACAAGACAAAAATGTAATTTATGAGCAAGGGAAACAGACATCTCTGTACAATGAAAGCATGAGGATCTGAGTTTGGTCCTTAAATTCACATGAAAAGTCAGATTTTGATTCGCAAGCTTGTATTCCCAGAATGAGAAGGTGGAGGTAAGTGGATTCCTAGGACTCTGAGCCACCTCATTAGGCCCATGAGTTCTTTCAGGTTCTAAGTGGCTTCTAAGTAATGACACCAAAGTTGACCTTTGGTTTCTACATGTATGTGCCTATGTATGTACAGCTATACACCAAAGAATGCACACTCACACAAACAGCATCATTTTTCCTATTTCTTTTCTATATAATACCAAAATGGTCTAGATAGTTTAAGTGCAAATATTACATTTCAGTTGATGTCTCACGAAATACATAACATGATTTAATTAAGAAGGAATGTGTACAATTTATAGAAGAAGTAAAGTATAAAACTTTTTTTTCAGAAATACTTAACAGGTTATCTACATAAAGAGAGAAACAATAATATATTCCAGGAGGTAAAGGCAGCTTCTAAAAAAGTGAGTTATCAAACACATTGCTCTATTCATAAATATGTCAATCAAAAGCTATTCAGGGAAACAGGGACTGTTTCAGTCATGATCTTGATGGCTGACTCTTTGACCCTCCCCCATACAAGCCGGGGAGTGACAGACTGGCTAGATCCCAGGGGAGGACTTTGCAGCCAGCCCTGAGGAGACAGGATAAGCTGGGGTTGGAGGGAAGGGAAGGAGGTCCTCCCCTGTTGGTGGACTTGGAGGGGGCGGGGAAGAGGGAGATGAGGGAGGGAGTGGGAGGGTAGGAGGGAATGGGGGAGGGGCTAAGCCTGGGATTCAAAGTACCTAACCTGTGATTGAGATAAAAATAAATAAATTTAAAAATAAAGAAAAAAAAAGCTTAGCAACATTTTAAAAATTTAATGGTTTATTATTATAATCCTACTTTTAAGAAGAAAAAGAACAAATTGTTTGCAAGTACTAAACTTATTAGACACATTCACCACCGCAGATGTAGCCATAATTTGCATTTTCTGCATTATCCCATGGGCAATCTACATATGTTTGTTTAGGGGTATATAAGTTCATCTGTTTTTACCAAAATTGTTAGAAAAATATATTTATTCTACATTTTAAAAACTTTTTATTGATTCCACACATATGAATGGTATAAGTGAATATTAGCCATATATTATAGGATAAACACAGCAAAATCTATAGTCCTAAAGAAGCTGAACAAAAAGGAGGGCCCTAGGAAATGTGCTTAATCCTTATTTAGAGGGAGAAGGCAGGAAACAGGACAGGAGCCTACCACAGAGAACCTCCAAAAGACTCTATCCATCAGGTTATTGAAGCAGATGATGAGATTCATAGCCAAATTTTGAGCAGAATGCATCGAATTTTATGAAGGAAGGGGGAGATTGAAAGACCTGAGTGGACAGGAGCTCCACAAGGAGAACAACAGAGCCAAAATTTTTGGGCTCGGGGGTGGGCTGCAGAGACTGATAAATCATCTAAGTGCCATGCATGAAGAGGACCTAGACCCCTTGTTCAGATGTCACACATGGGCAGCTCATTCTCCAAGTGGATTCTCTAGTAAAGAGAGCAGGTGTAGTCTCTGGCATGATCTTGGTTGCCTGCTCTTTGATCACCTCCACCTGGCAAGGTACCCGTATTAGGCCACAGAGAAAGAGAATGCAGACAGTCCTGATGAGACCTGAAAGGCTAGAGTCAGATAGTAGGGAAGGAGGACATCCCTTATCAATGGGCTATTTGAGGGACATGGGTGGAGAAGTAGAAGGGAGGGTGGGACTAGGAGGAAATGAAGGGGTGGGGCTACAACCAGGACACAAAGTGAATAAATTATAATAAATAATGACAATTTAAAAAAATCTACACACCTAGGGAAGATATACAAGAAGGAAGACCCAGGTTGGTATGATCAATGCTCATTTAGATGAACTAATAGGATGGACATTGAATGGAGGAGAAAACAAGCAACAGAACAGGAGCATACCAAAGAGGACCTATGAAAGAATCAGTATAGCAAAGTATCAAAGCAGATATTAAGACTCGCAATTAAGCCCTTGGCAGAGGGCGAGAAGTAATAATAAAAATAAGGGAAGTTAGTAAGACTGGGGGAGAACAAGAGCTCCACAAAGATCAAACTGAGCAGGGCACAGGGGTCTTATACGGAACAGTTTCTCCAACCAAGGACCACATATGGATATGGCCTAGAACCCCTGCTCAGATGTGGCCCATGATAGCTCATTGTAGAACTGAAGACCCTAGTAAGAGAAACAGGGACTGTTTCAGTCTTGAACTTGATGGCTGACTCTTCGACCTTCCCCCATACATGCCAGGGAGTAACAGCCTGGCTAGATCCCAGGGGAGGGCATTGCAGCCAGCCCTGAGGAGATAAGATTATCTGGGGTCAGATGGAAGGGGAGGAGATCCTCCTCTGTTGGTGGACTTGGAGGGGGTGGGGAGGAGTTGATGGAGGGTTGGGGAGGGTGGGAGGGAATGAGGGAGGGGGCTACGCATGGGATGCAAAAAACCTAACCTGTGATTGATATAAAAATAAATAAATTTAATAAAAAAATTCTCTGGTGCTCTGAAATTGTCTGTTGCATGAGATTTTAAGTCCTCCTCATTTATCTCCTCAACTCTCCCAGGTAAAACCACTTCTGGAATGGGCACCAAAAAACAGTGCCAGGGGTGGGTCCTATCTCACCTAGTGTTCCTTAAATCCAATCAGAGAGTGGTTGGCAAAACTGGTTGGTTCTGTCAAAACATAAACCATATTTCAGAATATCCGTGCACCATCCTTGTATATATTGTTTTACTACTGTTACAAAATATCATTGGAAACTTTGTGACTTATTACAACACATTTATTTTCTTAATGTGTTGATAGGACAGAAGTATGAAAGCAATTTTATTGAGATAAATTCAAACTTTTGCCAAGAATGTTTCTTTCTAAAAGGCTCTTCATAGAATACATTACACTGTCCCTTTTCTTAAAAATCACATTTTTGTTGGCATATATTCATTACACATGTGTTACAGTAAGATATGTGAATATCTGAATTTCATGTACTTTAATGGCACTCACTGCTCCTCCTTTCTCTTATCCACATCTTCCCTATTCTCTCTCCTTCTTCTTATAGCTTGAAAACTACTTTAATACCCAAAATGCAAACAAGATTTGTTATATCTATATAAAGCCTAAGATGCATAAATGAAAGAAAACATATGTTTTTTATTAGTTCTATGAACTGACATTTGTCATTCTGTGTGATGATCTCTATTTCCACCTGTTATTAGGCATGCTGTTTCATTTTTCATAATAGCTATAAAAAAACCTCCCCTGCTATTTGATCTTAGCCTATCAGTTGTCATCAAGTCTGGCTGCATTGTCTTCCTCTGTGTCCTGGCAAGGCTACACCCTCCAGTAGGCAGTGATCACAGAGCCTGCCACTGAGTTCATGCCAGAGAAAGTCCCTGCTCCAGACACTTTGGCTACATTGGATAAAATGTCCAGAGAATATGAGGACTAGAAAGTAAACATCATGAGATGAACATTACTCAGTTTATTAAACATCAAAAAAGTCTCAAAATCTCTTATTTTGCTAATATATATGTATATTCAGAAAAAAACGGAAGTGACTAATATGAAGTTATAGACTTAAATCTAACTTTGCATATTAATTTATTATTTTAATTGACAATAATATAAAACTGCATTTTTTCTTTTAAAATATACATATACTCCAAAATACTCCACACACTTCTAGTCTTATTTAGTAATATTTCTAACATATAGTCACAGATTTAGATTTTTCTTTTGCATATGCACTTAAACAGATAACAAGTGTATGATTTTATTTCATTCATTTAATTACAAGAAGAGTACAAATTCTATACTATTATAGTTAATATTATAATTGAACTATTTATTTTATGTTTATTTGTTCTCTATGCTTAATTAGTTGCTTTTTATATAAATATATTATTTTTATTTTACTATTGTAACAACAGACAGCATGAAATCTACCCTCTTAAAATTCTAGGTGCAATATTGTTAACTAATTGTTAACTGTGAGCACAATGTTATGGGAGAGATCTGTATTACCTATTCCTATTGAATAATTAAAACCAAAGGCCTGCTGCTTAGCAAGTGACCATTTATGCCTCCCATGAAATCTTTCTCTGTCCCTCTTTCTGTTCACATATGTAGAATTATACAATATTCGTTATTTTATGGCTGATTTAATTCACTGAACACAGACTCATAAAGGTTCACTAACATTGTCAGATAATCAGATTGTGTTAATACATATTAATTGACCATCTATGCACATATCACATTATTTTTATCCTTTTATCCACTGATGTTCACTTAGATTTCTCTTACAACCTTTTAATTTTAAATAGTATAGCAATGAACACTAAGGTGTTCTGATGTTTCAAGAACATTTACATTCCTTAGGATTAACACAAGATTTGGTATTGATGAATCAAATGGTCCTGATTATTATTATTACTATGATGATGAACTTATTACATAGTTTACACCTCTATCACAGCTTTCCTTCCTCTCCTTCTAGTCCCTGCCTTTCCTTTATCTTCTTCCCCATCCATGTCTCCTCCCTTTTTCCTCAGAAAAGGAGGGTCCTCCCATGGATATCAACCAGCCTTAGAATATTCAGTTGCAATAAGACTATGTACATAGTCATGCATGGTAAAACACGCCTTTAATCCCAGCACTCAAGAGGCAGAACCAGGCATATTCTCTGGTTTTGAGGCCAGTATTGTCTACAAAGTGAATCTAGGACAGCAAGGGCTGTTCCACAAAGAAACACTGTCTTGAAAAACAAAAACAAACATACAAAAACAAAAAATAATAAACAACAACAGAAAGACTAGGCACAACATCTCTGATTGAGCCCTGAAGAGGCAGCCCAGTTAGCGGAAAAGAATCTAAAGGCAGAGACAGTCCCTGTTCCTGCTGATAGTAGTGTCATATGAAGACCCAACTGCACAACTGTTACATATCTCCCATTTATGCTCTCTGTTGAGCAGTTCAGTCTCTATGAGCCTCTATGGCATCCTGGAATCCAAGATTGTATCAACATACATAGTAAATTAACAAGATGGACCACAGAAACTGAGTTTTAAGATCAAGTGTTTGAGGAAGTATTATATTTTTACATAAACTTTATTTCTACTAACAGTGTACAAAAATGTAGTGTCATATTCACAAAGATTTGTGATAGTCTCCTTAACAGGAAAGAAGTAGCATCTCATTGTGCTATTGATGTACATCTCCCTACCAACTAGTAGTAGGCACTCTCACTTTAATTACTTGTTGATTTTCTCTTTTTATTAATTTTTATTTTTTATATTAATCACAGATCATTTACTTTGTATCCCAGCCATAGCTCCCTCCCTCATTAATGAGAATATAGAAAAATCAATGAAAGTAAGATTTGTTACAGACAAAGTCCCAAACATAATACTGTATTTGCTCTTTGGTTCCCTTTAGAAATAGTTGATAATAACCTATTGCTAAAATACTACATTTTTGAATAACAGGACATTGGTAAATTAAGCTGCTTTAAACCTGAAAGCTTCCTGCCAGCTTTCATTAGGCTAGAAGTTTCTATATGTGATATCAGGAGATAAAAGTCAGTAACAGTCTTATGTTACAATGAACCTTGTGAGATACGACAATGATTGGTATGGGAAGACATGCTCAATGATATGATAGTGGCATTAATGTTCTGGGCATCAGCAAACACTTTAAAAATATTATTTGAAGCCCAGTTTACAAGAATTGAACACAAGGCTGATATTAGTCACTGAAGCAAAAACTCAGATTGATAGATAATAGACACTAAAAGAGAGCCTACCTTTATTTTTCTGCTCAATGGATCAAGTAAGTTCTTTTTTCCCATAGATTAGTGAATCTCTGGACCTTCACAGAAGTTCCTTTTTGCAGTTGATATGTATTAATATAGATACCTATAACCAATATGCAGAGAATAAGTGTAGAGTACTCATCTCTAAATAGAACATCTACCTCAAGCCTTCTCTTCAATAAAGGCCCAAGGATCACCATGGAAGAAGGGAGAAGGGAGAAAAAGGATCATAAGAGCCAAAGAGTGCAAGAGTCTGAACTTCATGTAGATTTCTCTTAATTTGTTCCTTTCAAAGTAGAGAATATGAAGAAGATTTCTGATGTATGTGCACAGGATTGTGTGTTTAAATCACTGGTGTATTTTCCTTTCAACATAATATTTTTCCTCTGGACTAAGACTAAAAATTAAGTAATTATAAATATAAAAAACAAACATAGCTAATTAAATATTGTTTTAACTGCATTGAGTGTACTACACTAGAACATTCACTTGTTTTTGAACCTATTTTTCACCAAAAAATATAGAAAAACTTAAATATTTTAGGTTGAAATATGTTTAGGTATGTCAAATTGTTAGAAAACAGTAAAATCTAGTGGAACTGATATGTTATCTGTTCTCTAAGTGTATACAATTTCTAATTATTGCTAGCTTAAACTAGAACAAACAAAACTTAGCCAGTTATTAAGCTGTTCATTGGAATTATGGACCAACACTGTTTTGTATAAAAACACGCAAAAATCAAGTTTATTTAACATTGACTTAATGCTCAAAAACATACGCTAGAATACAACATATTTCTATTTATCTCTAGAAAATCATTTACAAATTTACTTTTACTCAAACTTGGTCATTATTTAGAAGTAATAGTGGAGACAGAAATAATTGCATAGGCCATGCAATTAAATTTAAATAACTATAAATTTCCTTGTGTTTTATAAAAGGCAAAGAGAAAAACTGAAATATCTCTGCAGTATACAGCAATATTATATTGAAAAAAATAGAATGAATTCATCACAACAGTGTTATCCTTAAATAAAATGAGGAGATCATAATTTTCATTAAAAATGTATTGAAATTATATATAGAACTTCATAAAAGATCCTGGATTCTCCATGGTAACTGATAACTTATTAAAATTATGTCACTGCTTTCTATATCATTAGTTTATCTCTAAGCACAGAGTAAATTATATAATAGTTCACAGTTATTTTAATGTTTAGGTTAACTATTATATATAACGTGTCAAATAATGTATCAGCACTTATTTCAATTGACTTTAGCTGCGAAATAAGCCACACTGAAACTTAATTGCTTAAATTAACAAATATTAAATAAATGTTGATGATCAGCATCTTTGGCTGGCTTATTTGCAAGATTGTTCTCCCAGATTTGCTTGTACTCCTCATTTTTATACAAGTCAGTTACTTGGTAACCCCAAAGGGGCTAAATTTTGATAGACAGCCTCACATGCTTGGTGGTTGTTGGTTAGGCTTCATGGGTCTTCTTTGTTATTTTCTTCAGTAGTTAGGTCAAGTTCACTCACACTCTTACAATGTTCAAAAAGGCCTCAACAGGAATGACAATACCTACTGAAATTGAAGCTCAGAAGTAGTTTAAAATTTTTAATATATTTGCTGGTCAGAATAAATCTTACACTTCATTAGCATAAATCAAAGATTTGATTGTAAATAATTTCTCTTGATGGTAGAAACAAAAATTATGCCTTGAAATTACTGATGTAATACTAGTGGACTAATGAAATAAGGAACTAGCTTTTAAAGAATTGGAAACAAAATAATGGAAGCAAAGCAGAGAAACTGAATGTATGGATGGTTCTAAAAATTTTCTGTTAACTACAACAGAGTAACTCCAAAATGTAAGAAGGAAAAAGTAAGAAAGAGGATAGATTTGTAGAAAAGATGTTTCTGCAACTGTACAGAACAAAGAGGAATGTCCTTTGAGAGTAAAGGGGCGGGATTAAGGATAGTTACAACAAACATGTTGAAAGAATCCGAAATATTGCAGAATTTTTTACTAAAGACAGTGAAATGCTGCTGTTAGAGATGATTTTAAAGGTAATCAGTTTGTAGTGGTTCAGATGTACATTGCAGTGTAGCCTTCACCAGCATTATCTAAAAGCCAGTTTAAAAGTTAAATCTTAATATCTTAGTGGAATCAGAGATGGCATGTTTCACTATAATTTTTAGTAAAGGGAAAAGAAGACAGAAGAGTTCAGTGACTAATAGAATGAAAAAACACTTTTAAATGGTATACAGTCACCACAGAGGAAGACTATGAAAGACATTCCTCATGAGATCTGATAGGCTAAGTTCAGATGAAAGGGTAGCAGCTCCTCCACTATCAGTGGTCTCAGGGAGGGGCATGGGAGGAGATGAGGGAGGGAGGTTGGTATTGGGAGGGGATGAGGGTTGGGCTACAGCTGGGATACAAAGTGAATAAATTTTAATAAATAAAAATAATATTAAAATAATTTAAAAGACATATAATCAGGTATAACTATGATTTTAAATTAAATGACAATTGACTAAGGGATTTGTATGTATTGAAAGGGATCTGTGAAAATTAAAAACCAGAGAAGAATATAAGAAAATCAGAATGTTAAAGCCATAGACATAGATCTAAATATAAAGTATAATATGGTTAGACTGTATGTGATGTAGATGGCAACGCAATTTCCCCTCCATTATGAAAAAGGACATTTGATTATTTATCACTTATCATTTTAGATACTTATATTTTATTTATTTATTGACAATTTTATATAATAACATTATATTTATGTAATGTCTATCCTCTTCTCTCTCTTCCAACTGTTTGTTTGTCTCCCCACTCTATCTCAAATTCATTGTTTCTCCTTCTTTAATTATTATTGATATGTGTATGTATGTGTGTACAACCTATTGAGTTCCCTTAATATTGCCTATATGTATTTTTTGTTCTATTTTTTAAATTTATTTATTTTTATCTCAATCACAGGTTAGGTACTTTGAATCCCAGGCTTAGCCCCCTCACTCAGTCCCTCCTACCCTCCCACTCCCTCCCTCATCTCCCTCCTCCCCGCCCCCTCCAAGTCCACCAACAGGGGAGGACTTCCTTCCATTCCATCCAACCCCAGGTTATCCTGTCTCCTAAGGGCTGTCTGCAATGTCCTCCCCTGGGATCTAGCCAGTCTGTCACTCCCCGGCTTGTATGGGGGAGGGTCAAAGAGTCAGCCATCAAGATCATGACTGAAACAGTACCTGTTTCCCTCACTAGGGTCTTCAGTCCTACACCAAGCTATCATGGGCCCCATCTGTGCGGGGGTTTCATGCCACATCCACTCATGGTCCTTGATTGTAGAAACCGTCTCATACAAGAACCCTGTGCCCTGCTCAGTTTGGTCGTTGTGGAGCTCTTGTTCTCCCCAAGTCTCACCAACCTCCCCCAGATCTATCATTACTTCTCGCCCTCTGCCAGAGGCTTGATCGGGAGTCTTAATATCTGCTCGGATACATTGCTACATTGACCCCCCCAGAGGGCCTCTTTGGCATGCTCCTGTTCTGTTGCTTGTTTTCTCCTCCACTCAATGTCCATCCCATTTGTTCATTCAAAAAAGCATTGATCATACCAATCTGGGTCCTCCTTCTTGTATATCCTCTCTAGGTG
>CM053742.1:32313496-32334260 GCA_028658305.1 Pachyuromys duprasi
CTTTACAAAAGCTTTTCAGCTTCATGAGGACCCACTTATTGTTTCTTGATCTTAGAGCCTGTGCTGTTGGTGTTCTATTCAGGAAGTAGTCTCCTGTGCCAATGAGTTCTAGGGTCTTTCCCACTTTTTCTTCAAGACTTTTTAGTGTGTCTGGTTTTATGTTGAGGTCTTTGATGCACTTGGACTTTAGCTTTGTGCAAGGTGATAAATATGGATCTATTTTCATTTTTCTGCATACAGATATCCAGTTGGAACAGCACCATTTGTTGAAGATGCTGTCTTTTTTCCACTGAATGGTTTTGGCTTCTTTGTCAAAAATCAAGTTTCCATAGGTGTGTGGGTTCATTTCTGTGTCTTCTATTTGGTTCCCTTGATCCACTGTTCTGTTATTATGCCAATACCATGCAGTTTTTATTACTATTGCTCTGTAGTACATCTTGACCATATTGCCAAAAGCAATCTACAGATTCAATGCAATCCCCATCAAAATACCTTCACAATTCTTCATAGACCTAGAAAGAAAAATACTCAACTTCATATGGAGAAACAAAAAACCCAGAATCTCCAAAACAATCTTCTCCGACAACAGATCATCTGGAGGTATCTCCATCACCGACCTCAAGCCTATATGTATTTTTATGAGATGACAATTTGTTATTGGATAACTATTTAAGGTGCATATCCATGGAACAGAACAATTATCCCTCTATCTGCAGTTGATAATTACCAAGAGTTCTTCATCTACATTTGTGGTCATGTGAGACACATCTGCACATCTGAACATGGCAGTCATAAAGATGTTGCTCCTTAGATTTCTTCCTACTGTAGCAGAGACAACTCACCAATGCACAATTTCTGTCTTTACTCTGAAATCCATTTAGTTTCTGCCTAGGCCACACTTTCCATCTGCTGCTCTAGTAAATAACAGAAAGATGCTAAAGGGATACATGGCTAGGAAATACATCTGTCATCTTTTAGTTGCTTCCAGACCTTTCTTATGTTTTCTTTGTTTTCTATTAGAATTTACCACAATGTAAGTTGCTTATGTCTGGTTTTTCTTCATCTGTCTGGGTGACATGTACATAAAGATTAAACAGCTGCATCAGAATCGGTAAATCCATTTACATAGCTATTTACCCTAACAAAACACTGACACATTAAACCGTGTTTTAGTGTATGCATATTGGAGGGACTAGCTGTAAAACAACTGGTACCCAAAAACCTTTTCCTAATTGTTAGTAATAAGATTTCACATGGATCCACTCACACTTCCATCTCTAACATACCCCAATATCAAATTGAAAATGACATAATCACAATTCGTGTAATGGCCAGTACTTGGCACACTATAATTGTTCAACATTAAATATTTCATGTTTGATGACATTGCAAAATATATTTGTGACAAAATTCTGTAACAGGTGCAAGAGGGCACTCATTTGAACGCAATGTGGGAAATAATATATGAAAAGTCAGAGAAATTGGCTGGTTCATGCAGAGGTGTGGTGATAGAGTGCATATAATGAGAGGCTTGGAGCAGGTAACAAGCAGTTAATATCTTAGTGAAAGAACTGAATGTTGTTAATATAAAATATAAAGAGGCGTTAGTCACCTGTAATAGAAGGCCAGATACAACCAAACAGCAGACTGAAGAAGTCATGGTGAGAATTGTAGAGCTCCAGAGACACCAATGCAGATCTTTTATGAGCAAGTAATGACCATAGTAGAAACAACATTGTATCCTGAAAACATGAATTACTGCATCTATATGACTGTCCTGAGAACACTTACCATACAGCTTTCTCAAACTCTACACGTAAACATAAGTTGGAACACCATCTTACCTAACAGCTGAATGTTTAGTGTCATTCTAGAGGTTGCAGGAACCTCTCTCCCAAATTTCAGAAGTTGCTCTTTTAGTAGATCCCTTTACTTATTCTCTTGGAAACAAAATCTATAATTCCAATTAAATCCCAGTATAATCTGAATGTGAATAAACTTATATTGATAAGACAACTATGAAGTTATGGACATAAATTATAGGAATTAACACACACGTCAGCAGGAACCTGAAGAAAGGCCCTCAGGTTTGTGTTTTGAGACTGCTTCATGGGATTAAAATAGTTTTGCTTTGTTAAATTTATTTTTGAGACAGGGTCTCAAGTATCCTAGGCCTCCAATACACCATATTGGTAAAGTAACCTTGAATTTCTGACCATCCTACCTCTATATCCATGTGTGCTGTGATTACAGGCATGTGCCACCATCCCTGAATATGGTAGTGTTGGACATCAAATCCATGGCCTTCCTCATAAATGCAAACAAGCATTCCATCAACTGAGCCACAGCCACAGTGCTAATTTGGGTACATTTTCTAATGAATGAGACTTAGCAAAAACTCTAGGTAATATAACAGAGTTGTAGATTATATGAGTTTTAGAAACAGCTGAATTGATAAGGGAAATATATATATATAATATATATATCAAAAAGTATAAAATTTTATAGTTTACTGGAAAATAGGTGAAGTTAGAATAATTATGTTAAATGAAATAAATGAGTCTGACAGAAAAATATTATATGCATATGTGGTCTCTTATGCGTAGAATAGATAAAATAGGATAATATAAGAAAACATATCATAAGACATGAGTGCAGGAAAGGAAATATTTGATTAAAAATAAAGATACCAACAGGGGGCTAAAAAGAAAAACTATGGAGGGATATTATGAACAAATATAAATATATATTTATATATCCATATATGAAATATTTAACAATAAAAATTATAAATATAATTCTACACAATAAATATATACTTATATTAAAAAAAAAACTCTTGGAAATTGGTGCCAAATGCTCATCAAAAAAGAAAGAAAAAGTAGATGAAGAAAGGTATATATAGAGATAGATAGATAGATAGATAGATAGATAGATAGATAGATAGATAGATAGGCAGGCAGGAAGGCAGACACATAGATAGAAAGATCCTTCTTTCTTTAACATGGAGCTGAATGGTAGCCACAGTATTGAGCTCATTAACAGCTATATAGTACTCAAAGAACAATAATATAATAGAGCCAAAGTGAAAGATATTTATTGCTAGGTATCAATTGGCCACATTCACCACAAAATCAGAAAATTTGGTAAAGCATCTTAAAGAACTCGCTTTGCAGGTGATTATATCAATTTACGGAATATTGTATAACTGACAGCAAAATAACTGGTGACATTAAGAGTACTGATTAATATCTAAAATGACAAAAATAAGAGTTGAATTAAGGCTATGTTGGTTACCTGAGTTAAATAGTGACCACGCTACACTTAATGTAACTACAAACAATTACATTTCAATGAATATGAAAGGAAATTTCTAACAAAAAGCACAGTAAATAACAATGATAAAGCGAAGGTATAGTTTAGCAAAAGGGAGTGATTTTCAGAGAAAATGCTTTGGACTGAAAACGTAGCTGGCTTGAAATTAAAATGGGAAGTAAAACTTTTATTGGAAATTTTAACTGAAAAACCATTCCTCATTCAGGAATGACAGAGAAAAACATAGAGGCAAAGGGTGGGGGCTGAAGGGAAAGTAGAAAAGAAAAACGGAAAAGGAAATGGAAAGGGGAATGATTTCTCTCCACTGTGGAGAACATACGTGTGTGTGTGTGTGTGTGTGTGTGTGTGCCTGTGTGTGTGCAGTATGTGATGAGTTGCTAATCAAATAAGTCATTTTGTATTCTCATTTTTGTTTTAAACATGTATGTATGTATGTATGTATGTATGTATGTATGTATGTATGTATGTATGTATTCTAGG
Organism: Pachyuromys duprasi; assembly: GCA_028658305.1. Taxonomy (NCBI): domain Eukaryota; kingdom Metazoa; phylum Chordata; class Mammalia; order Rodentia; family Muridae; genus Pachyuromys; species Pachyuromys duprasi. The sequence continues at coordinate 32,317,313 of CM053742.1, forward strand.
CTACCCTGGAATCAAGCAGGTAATACATTAAATAAAATATATTCATTCTCTCTGAATGGATTTTGTATTTATTGTTATATGTGAAATTTATTGTCATACCCAAAGACACCGAAATTTTCTTTAATGTCTTTTTCATAAGTTTTATATTCCAGTCATATGCATTTAGGTTCCTGATTAAATTTTAGTAAATTTGGAATGATCCTGTCTGTGTCTAGATTTCATTGTGTTGCATATGACTACCCAGTTCTTCTAGAACCATTGTTCAACTTATTGTAATTATTCACCTCACTGCCTTTGTAGTTTTTCTTTTCTTTTTTTATTTTTATTTTAAATTTATTTATTTATTTATTTATTTATTTATTTATTTATTTATTTATTCACTTTACATTGTGATTGCAATCCTCCTCCTTTCTTCCCAATACCCTCTCTGTCTCACATCCCTCTGCCATTATTCCTTCTACTTCTCCTCAGGGAAGGGGAGTTGCCACATGGGTATCAACCCACCCTGACCCAGTAAGTTGCTGCAGAACTAAGTGTGTCTTCTCCCATTTAGGCCAGACAAAGCAGCCAGGATAGAAGAATATGCTCCAAAGGGAGGCATCAGAGGCATAACGCGTCTTAGCTCCAGTTGCTGGGAAATCCACATGATGATCAAGCTATGCATCTGCAACATATATGTAACAGGCTTAGTACCAATTCATATATACTCTTGGGTTTGTGTTTCAGTCTCTGGGAGCCCCCATAGGCCCAGGTTACTTTAATCTGTAGGTCTTCTTGTGGAATCCTCAACCTCTTGGGCATCGCCAATCCTTCTCCTAGCTCTTTCATGTGACTGCCTGAGCTCTGTATAATGTTTGGATGTGCTTCTCTGACTCTGTTTCCATCAACTGCTGGATGAAGCCTCTCTGAAGAGTTATGATAGGTCCCTGTCTAAAAGTTAGCAGAGTAACATTAATAGTGTTAAGGATTGCTTCTCTCCCATGGGATGGGTCTCAAATAGGGCCAGTGTTTGGTTGCCTGTTCCCTCAATATTTGCTCCATCTTTATCAGTGCACATCTTGTTAGCAGGACAAATTTTGGGTCAAAGAATATGAGGGTGGGTTGTTATTCTTATCCTTCCAAAGGAAGTCATGCCTAGCTACAGGAGGTGGCCACCTCAAGCTCCATATCCCACACTGCTAGGAGTTTCTGCTATACATCTAGAGATAACATCTAGAGATTATTTTAATGATACTTTTCAAAAAGAAAATAAACACTAGGGAGGACTATTATATTCACAAATTCAACATAACATTCCACATAATATTCAATGTTCATGGACAGTAATTCACACATAAAATGACTCAGTATTATTCACTACAAAACTCAAGTGAATATTACAATTTATGAAAATTCATAATTTATACAAATTATCCAAACATTTTTCAAGAGATTCATGTGTAGTCTCAATTTTCTTCTTCACAAAATAATTTGAAGTCACACATACTTTATAATTGAATAATCCAGAACCTGACACAGATTGAATAACTTTCAGTACTTTTGAAGTCACAGGTTTGATACAATCTATTAGGTGAATGGAAGATATGTGATATCATATATTATAGCTTTAAAAATCTATTTCTTTAATCACAATGGCTATCAGTAAAGAAGAGAAATTTTACTGTATAAGAAAATATAAATAAATGATTATAGTTATACAAGTAAATACCCAGGTTATATTAAATATTTGGTTTTTAATTATCATGGAAACATATAATTTCACATTTATCATAACCTTACAGACAAGAAAATTGAACTTCAAAAATGTTAAATAACTGAACCAAGGTCAAAACTATATTTCAATTATGTTATAGAATGATGTCTCTTGAATGTATGCTTGACTTACAGTTTTTATCATGATCAATAGCTTTTGTCTTATGTATGTCTAAAAGTAGTATTATCTCAATTTTGTTCTTCTTTTAGAAATTTATTATTCTGATTGATCCTTTATGTGGATGAAGTTAACTATTGTTATTTTAAAAGTGAATTAATTGAATTTGCTCTAAATAATTTTTGATTTTATAATTAAAATATATTCGGTAATCTCAGCCTTTACTTTCATCCCTTTAAGCATTCTTTTCTCTCTCAAATTCATATACACCATCCCTACAATTATTGGTCTGCACACATACACATAATGTAGTTAGGTGTGTATGATTTATTCTCTTCACTTTGTCAACTTTTAAAATTTATTTATTTGTATTAATTGCAGTTTATTCATTTTGATTCCCACTTTTAACCTCTTCCTCATCCCCTCCCAAAACCACCCTCCATCCCTCATCTTCTCCCATACACCTCCCCAAGTTCACTGATAGGGGAGATCCTCCTTTCCTTACCTCTGACCCTAGCCTATCAGGTCTCATTGGGACTGGGTACATTGTCTTCCTCTGTGGCCTGGTAAGTCTGCTCCCTCTCCAGGGTGAAATGATCAAAGAGCCAGCCATTGAGTTCATTTCAGAGACAGTCCCTGTTCTACATAGGAACCCTCTTGGAGACTGAGTTGCCATGGGCTACATCTGTGCAGGGGTCCTAGGTTAATTTCATGCATGGTCCTTGGTTGAAGTATCACTCTCAGAAAATATATACATATATACATACATACATACATACATACATACATACATACACACACACACACACACACACACACTCACACTCACACACACAAACAAACAAACAAACAAAACAACCCTGGGCAGAGATTTTTGTAGTTCTGTTGCACTCCCTGTGGAGCTCCTGTCACTTCCAGGTCTTTCATTTCTCCCTTCTTTCATAACATTCCCTGCACTCTGCCCACAGTTTGGATATGAGTCTCAGCATCTGTTTTGATACATTGCTGGGTAGAGTCTTTGTGGTAGACTCCTGTTCAGTTTCTATTTTCTATCTCTTCCAATGTCTTTCCCATTTTCTTATCTGAGTGATGATTGATCACCTTACCCAGGGTCCTCCTTTTTGCTTAGCTTCTCTAGGTGTACAGAGTTTAGTATGTTCATTATATGTCTGATATCCACTTATGAGTGAATATATACCATGTGTGTCTTTCTGGTTCAGGGATACCTCCCTCAGGATTTCCCACCATTTGCCTGGAAATTTCATGATTTCCTTGTTTTTAATTGCTGAGTATTATTACATTGTATAAATGTATCACAACTGCTATATCCATTCCTCAAGTTGAGGGACATCTGTTTTTGTTGTTGTTGTTGTTGTTGTTGTTGTTGTTGTTGTTTTTATTCTGGATGTTATGAATAGAGTTGCTATGAACATGGTTGAGGGAATGCCCTTTTTGTTTTCCTTAGTATCTTTTGGATATACGCCTAGGAGTGCTATGTCTGGATCTTGAGGTAGCACTATTCCTATTTATCTGAGAAAGTGCCAGATTGTTATCAAAGGAGGTTGTAAAAGTATATATTCCCACCAGCAATGGAGGAGGGTTCCTCTTTCTTTGCATCCTCCCCATCCTGAATTGTCATTTTAATTTTGATCTTAGCCTTTCTGATTGTTGTAACATAAAATATCAGGGTCGTTTTGATTTGCATTAACTTGATGAGTAAGGAAGTTTAGCATTTCTTTAAGAGTTTCTCTAGGACATATCCATACATGGTCCTTGGTTGGAGAAACTGTCCCATAGAAGACCCCTGTGCCCTGCTCAGTTTGGTCTTTGTGGAGCTCTTGCTCTCCACAAGTCTTATTAACTTCCCCTATTTTTTATTATTGGCCCATAGTAGCCCAATATCCAACTCAATACTCTAGTAAGGGGAACAGGGACTGTTTCAGACATGAACTCGATGGCTGGCTCTTTGACTCTCTCCCATACACGCCAGGGAGTAACAGCCTGGCTAGATCCCAGGGGAGGACATTGTAGCCAGCCCTGAGGAGATAAGATGATCTGGGGTCGGATGGAAGGGGAGGAGGTCCTCCCCTGTAGGTGGACTTGGAGTGGCCTGGAAGAAGATGAGGGAGGGATAGGGAGAGTGGGAGGGAAAGAGGAAGGGGGCTATGCCAGGGATGCAAAGTACCTAACCTCTGATTGATATAAAAATAAAAAAAATAAAATGAAAATTTTATTTAAAAAAAAAGAGTTTCTCTGCCACTCAATATTCCTCTATTGAGAATTCTGTTGAACTATATATGCCGTTTTTCAACTGGATTGCTAAGTGGCTTTCCACTTTCATGAGGTCCCATTTATTGATTGATCTTAGAACCTGTGCTGTTGGTGTTCTATTCGGGAAGCTAACTTCTGTGACAATGAGTTCAAAGATCTTCCCCACTTTTTCTTCTAAAACATTTAGTGTCTCTGTGTTTATGTTGAGGTCTTTGATCCACTTGGACTTTAGTTTTTTTACATGGTGATAAGTATGGATCTATTTGTCTTTTTCTACATGTAGAAATTCAGTTAGACCAGCACCATTTGTTGAAGATGCTGTCTTTTTTTTTTTTCCATTGTTTTGTTTTGGCTTCTTTGTGAAAAATCAAGTATGCATAGTTGTGTGGGTTTATTTCTGGGACTTCTATTCAATTACATTGATCCACCGTTATGTTTCTATGCCAGTACCCTGCAGTTTTTATTATCATTGCTTTGAAGTACAGCTTAAGATCAGGGATGGAGATACCTCCAGAAGATCTGTTGTTGTACAGGATTGTTTTAGCAATTACAGATTTTTCGTTTTTCCATATGAAATTGAGAATTGTTCTTTCAAGTTCTGTAAAGAATTGTGTTGGTATTTTGATAATTGCGTTGAATCTGTAGATTGCTTTTATAGGATGGCCATTTTCACTATTTTAATCCTACTGATCAATGAACATTGGAGTTCTTTCTATCTTCTGATATACTCTTAAATTACTTTCTTCAGAGAAATTTTCAAACAGGTTTATCACTTGCGTGATTAGAGTCACACCAAGGCACTTTATGTCCTTTGAGGCTATCATGAAGGGTGTAGTTTCCTTAATTTCTTTCTTAGCCTTTCTGTCTTTCATATACAAGAGGGCTACTGAATTTTTGAGCTAATTTTGTACCCAGCTATTTTGCTGAAATTGTTTATCAGCTGAAGGAGTTCTCTGGTTGAAATTTTGGGGTCACTCATGCATATTATCATATCTTTGGAAATAGTGATACTTTGCCCTCTTCCTTTCTAACTTGTATCCCCTCGATTTCCTTTAGTTGTCTCTTTCCTCTACCTATGACTTCAAGTACCATGTTGAAGAGATTCAGAGAGAGTGGGCAGCCTTACTTTGTCCCTGATTTCAGTGCAATTTATTTAAGTTTCTCTCCATTTAGTTTGATGTTGGCTATAGGCTTGCTGTATATTGTCTTTACTATGTTTAGGTATGTACCTTGTATCCCTGATCTCTCCAAGACTTGAAACATGAATGGGTGTTCAATTGTGTCAAATGTTTTTTCGGCATCTTGAAACATGAATGGGTGTTCAATTGTGTCAAATGTTTTTTCGGCATCTAAGGAGACAATAATGTCTTATTTCTCCTTCAATTTGTTTATATGGTGGATTACATTGATGGATTTCTGTATACTGAATCATTCCTTAATTCCTGTAATAAAGCCTTCTTAGTCGTGGTGAATGATATCTTTGATGTCTTCTTGGATTTGATTTGAGTATAATATTGAGTATTTTTGCATCAATGTTCATAAGAGAGAAAGGTCTGAAGTTCTCTCTCTATTATTATTATTATTATTATTATTATTATTATTATTATTATTATTATTTTGGTTGGTTCCCTGTGTGGTTTAGGTATCAAGGTGACTGTGACTTCATAGAATGAGATTGGTAGTGTTCCTTCTGTTTCTATTTTGTAGAAAAATTTGAAGAGATTTGGAGTTAACTCTTCTTTGAAGGTCTGATACCATTCTGTGCTGAAAGCATCTGGCCCTGGGCTCTTTATGGAAGGGAGACATTTGATGACTTCTTCTATTTCCTTGGAGGATATTGGACTATTTAATTTATATACCTGATCCTGATTTAATTTTGGTAAATGGAATCTATTAAGAAAATTGTCCATTGCATTTTGATTTTCAAGTTTTATGACATATAGACATTTGTAGTAAGACCTAATGATTGTATTTCCTCAGTGTCTGTTGTTATATCTCGCTTTTGGTTTCTGATTTTGCTGATTTGAATAATTTCTCTCTGCCTTTTAGGTAATTTGGCTAATATTTTGTCTATCTTGTTTATTTTCTCAAGGAACCAGCTCTTGGTCTTATTGATTCTTTGAATTGTTTTTTTTTTCCAATTTATTGATGTCAATTTTGTGTTTGATTATTTCCTTCTGTCCATTACTCTTCTGTGTGTCTGCTTCTTCCCCTGCTTCCCTCTGTCTTTTAGGTGTGCTGCTAGGTTGCTTGTATGAAATATCTCAAACTTCTTTCTGGAAACACTTAATGCTATGAACTTTCCTCTTAAGGCTGCTTTCATTGTGCTCATAAGATTCAGTAAGTTGTGCCTTCATTTTCATTGAGTTTTAGGAAGTCTCTAATTTCTTTTTTCATTTCTTTCCTTACCAAGCTGTCTGTTTAGAGTGTTTTTTAGTTTCCACTTGTATGTAGGTTTTTGTTATTTCTGTTGTCATTGAAGTCTAGTTTTAATCCATAGAGGTCTGAGGGAATACAAGGGATTATTTCAATCTTCTTATATATGTTGAGATTTCCTTTGTCCCCAACTATACTGTCAGTTTCTGAGGAGGTTCTGTGAGGTGCCAAAAAATTTGGGTGAAGAGTTCTGTAGAAATCTATTAGGTCCATTTGATTTAGAACCTCTGTAAGTGTCATTATTTCCCTATCTACCTTTTGTCTAAATGATCTGTCCTTTGGTGAACACTTTCTCAAATTTTTATTGGGTTTTTTTTGTAACATCTCCCTTGTTGATTTATTTTCCTCAATATATTTTTAATTTCTTCCCCAAGATACTGACTGCTTCACACACTTTGCTAAATTTCTCACATAGATTTTCAAACCACTTACTTCATTCTAATGCTTATATAATTCCTCTGTATGGATGTTAATATTTTTTTAAGTACTGTTAATTTTTTCTGGCATTTCCACTTTTTGAGTGTCTTTGGTTTCTGCTACTGGAGAATTGTGAGGTTGTTGTTCCCTGATTCATTGTTTTGTTTTATTAATTTCTTTGTTGTTATCCTGCATCTGTTTGGCTGGATATGATTTTATTTCTCATCTTTCACACTATTTAGTTCCTTTGTTTACTTCTATGCATATTCACAGAATGTTGTCTTTATAAATAACTACACTTCCTGCTTCTATTCAAGAAGCCAATTTTATTACTGCCCTACAATGATTTTCCAGAAAATTGAGCATTGATATGTAAACATAGTAGTGCAGTTAGCTTGCATCTTCAATGAAGCACAGATATTAGGAATTTTAGAGTACTGGCTGGGGAAAATGTAGTTTACAGATTATCTCAAGAGGTAAGGACATAAATAATTCATTAGTGAATTGATCAAGTAATTGGGAATAAATTATTCAAAGTGGGTAATTAGGAGTCAGGAAAAAAAGTATGTAGGTTAGAGATAAGTTAGGTAGTAGAGAAGCTACTGTGAACAAAGACATATAAAAAGTTTCATTATAAGTGTAAGAGACAGTGAGATAGAAGTTAAAAGGTGGTAACTTAGTATCTATAAACTTGTAGCTATTAATGCAAAATAAAAATATCAAAATAAAAACCAGACGTAGCATGACACATAAGACATATGTCCATAGCTCAAGTTTCTTCTTCACTAGTATTATATTGTTTCCAACTCATTTTGTTGTCTTTATATCATCTCTACTGCTATGGTGAGGAGGAGTTTGCCATATTTCTGCTACCGACTCTTCTGCTTACCCTGTTCCAGTCTTCTCTCAGCATTTGATTTTGTTATCTGCTGTACCAAAATCACATAAGCATTTCTCCAGCAGTAATGGGTTATATTATTTACTACGCTACTGCAGCAGTGGCTTGAGCAGCTGACACTGTACAGGATATCAGATGTTCAGGAGTATTTTGGAGCAGTGGTACAGTACATAATGCCTTTCTTCTCTTCATTTACTTTTGTTTCTCTTGTTTTTTTCTTTTGCTGTTTTTTTGTTCGGTTTGGGGGTTTTGAGACAGGGTTTCTCTGTGTAGCACTGGCTATCCTGGACTAATTTTGTATATCACTCTGGCTAAGAACTCAGAGAGATGTGCCTGCAATTGCCTTCCTGAGTGCTGAGATTACAGCTAGGCGCCACCACATTATATTGGGCATTTTGACCCAATATGAATTTGTTTTGATGTCAACATACAATAATAATAGTATGATCAGTAATAAGCATATATATATGTATATATATATAATTTTTTAAGAAAAATCAAACTAAAACAGACTTGGAAGGAAAAAGACTGAGAAATTATATTCTAGATTAGACAGGAAAGAAAGTTCATGAATTCTTTGAATCAAAATAAGAAAAAACCCTTCAGAGGAATCCAATATGGAATTTATAATAATATCAAAAGAGGTAACTCCAAATGAGACAAATCCACAAAGGTTTGAGAAATTAAAATGACAGCCCAGCCCACAGATATACATATATTGGATTAAAAATACAGATTCTATTTATTGATACATATTCAGATTTCCAATGGCCTTTTGCCTTGAACTCTGGAGAAGAAGATTCTGAGGTTGCACGTTTATTAAGAATGGTGATCGCCTTGGAAATGTGTTAGAAATTTGATGGTGTTGGTGCTTCAGCATGTGTATCCACTGGAACACAAAAGGTTTGGGTATTTTGGCACAGAAAATATTACAGATAAAACTTACAATCAAACAGGCCAAGCGGTCGTTGAAAGATCTAACTGTACTTTAAAAGTATGCTTGACAAACAGAGAGAGGTATCAAAGACCTCTAGAGATAGATTACATAATGCATGATTGTCCTTAAATTTCCACCATGAGGTGTAGTAAGTATACCAAGTGAGATTTCATTAAAGAATACAAAGATTTTCTTTGCAATCAGGTGCCAGTTTTATATAGCTTCTTGGTTAGTGGTGGTAACCAACGTCCATTTCTTTCTCTACATTGGGATCTTGCTAGCTTGAACCAATGCAAGCCCTTTGCTTATTAGCATAATCTCTGTGAATTTATATGCATATCATGCATGTTGTGTCTAATTTCCCTAATGGTAACACAAATTTGCATTCTACTCTCAATGAATAAGTGTTCATCTTCCCCCTATATGCTCACAAGCATCTGTTTGATTGATCTTAGCCAGTCTGGCTGATTACAGAAAAAAAATCTCAAGGTAGATTTGATTTATATTTCCCTGATGATTATTCATGTTGAATATATCTTTAAGTGTTTCCTAACCATTTATGTTTATCTTTGATAACTTTCCACTTAGTTCTTTACTTCGTTTTAAAAATTTGATTGCTTTTTTCTTGATATACAAATTTTAGTTCTTTGTATATTATAGATATCAATCCTGTATTGGATGTGTAATATGTACGAACAAACAAAAAATGAAAAAATTTTCCCATTCTTCAACACATTGTTTTGTCAAATTTGTGGTGTTCTCTGTCATACAAAAGATTTTCAATGGTCATAAAGTCCCCTTGACTAACTGATGATCTCAGTGTCTGCTATTAATGTTATATTTATTGAGGTGATCAAAGAACAGGCCAATCAGTTCATGTCAGAGGCAGTACCTGTTCCCATTACTATGGAACCCACTTGGACACTGAACTGTCATGGGCTACATCTGAGCAGGGGTTTTAGGTTACATCCATTAATAGTCCTTGGTTGGATTATCAGTCTCAGAAAAGACCCTTGTGCCCAGATTTTTTGTTTCTGTTGCTCTCCTTGTGGAGCTCTTGTCTCCTCCAGGTCTTACTATCTCCCCCTTCTTTCATTAGATTCCCTGCATTCTGCCCAAAGTTTGGCTTTGAGTCTCAGCATCTGCCTTGATACCCTGCAGGGTAGAGCCTTTCAGAAGTCCTCTGTGGTAGTCTCCTGTCCTGTTACTTGTTTTCTCACTCTTCTGATGTCCATCCTCTTTGCCTTTCTGAGTGAGGATTGATCGTCTTACCCAGGGTCCTTCTTGCTTAGCTTCTTTAGGTGTAGATTGCAATTTTTTGAACACAGTCTTTTATTTTTTTATTATTTATTACAGTTTATTTACTTTTTATCCAGGATGTGTCCTCTTCTCTTGTCTCCTCCCAATCTGACCCTCCCTTCCTCTTGTCCCCAAATGCATGCCCTTCCCCTAGTCTACTGATAGGTTATAGGGAATGTCCTCCTCTACTTCCATCTGGACACTAGCTTATTCTACTATGCAATTTTTCTGTTTCTGTTTTGGTCAATTTGTAACTGTCCATAGGTGTGTGAACTTATTTCTGAGATATCAATTTAATTCCATTGTTCAATCAGTTTTTATGCCAATGCCATAACTCTGATCTACAATATGAAATTTTTGGATGGTGGTACTTCCAGCATATCTTTTATTATTTGTGATGTATTTGAGACAAGTTTAAATTTTTGTGTTTTTAGCTGAGGCTGAAAAATATTTTTTTCAATTTCTATGAAGAACTACTTTGAAATCTTTTTGGAAATTTAAATTATCATTTTGGTTTTGCTTTATATGTGTTATTCAAATGTATGTTATTTTCCTAACTATTGTAAAAAAAAATTCCAGGGAACTCCACATCTTTTAATCTCTAGACACTTATGGGACACAATGAAAGCACTTCTAAGAGGATAGTTTAAAGCACTAAGTGCTTTCATAGAGAAATTGGATAGACACAATACTAGCGATTTAGCAGCACACCTCAAATCTCTATAACAAAAGAAAACAAACACATCAAAGGGAAGTAAAGAAGAAGAAATAATCAAACTCAGGGCTGAAATCAATAAACTGGAAACAAAGAGAGAAGATCAACAAAATAGACAATCCCTTAGCCAAGGCAGAGGGAGAGTATCAAAATTCACAAAATCAGAAATAAAAAGGCGACACAACAATGAGGAAATAAAAGGAAATCATTAGGACTTAGTTAAAAAAAATATGTATTCCATACAATAGAATGCATAAAATACCTTTGACAAAATCCAACACCTCTTAATGATCAAAATCTTAGAGAGATCAAGGATACAGGGGTCTTACCTCAACATAATAAAGGCTATGCAGAGCAAGCCAAGTATCAAACATCAAATTAAATGGAGAGGAACTCAAAGCAATTCCACAAAAGTCAGTGACAAGAGAAGGCTGCATTTTGTCTCCATACCTCTTGAATATAATTCTTGAAGTACTAGCTAGAGAAGACAACTACAGGATACATATTCCAAAAAAAAAGTCAGAGTATTGCTATTTGTAGACAGTATGATAGTTTATGTAAGTGACCCCAAAAATTCCACCAGAGAACTATTACATCTGATAAACAGCTTCAGCAAAGTGGCTGGATAAAACAAACAAACAAACAAACAACAACAAAAACAAAAACAGTAGCCCTTGTGTACCAGAAAAACAAATGGACTGAGAAAGAAATTTGGAAAAATACACGGTTCACAATAGCCACAAATAATATAAAGTATCTTGATGTAACTCTAACCAAGCAAGTAAAACACATGTATGACAAGAAATTCAAGTCTCTGAAGAAAGAAACTGAAGACGATTTCAAAAGATGGAAACATGCCCCATGTACAAGGATCAGCATGACTAACATAGTAAAAATGACCAGTTTACTAAAAGCAATCTAGAAAGTCAGTGCAATCTCCCACAAAATAATGATGCAGTTCTTTACATAACTTGAAAGAACAATTTTAAACATCATATGGAAAAACAAAACAAAACAAAAATTACAGAATAGCTAAAACAATCCTATACAATAAAAGAACTTCTGGAGTTATCTCCATCCCTGACTTCAAGCTTTATTACAAAGCAATAGTAATAAAAAAAAACTGCACGGTATTGGCACAGAAATAAACTGATCAATGGAATCAACTCAAAGACCTAGAAATAAACCCACATAACTATGTTCACTTGATATTTGACAAAGAGCCAAAATGAAAAACACAAAAAACAAAACAAAAAAAAACAGCATCTCCGACAAATGGTGCTGATCTAGCTTGATGTCTACATGAGAAAAAAAAATGTAAGTACATCCATAATTATCTCCCTGCACAAAACTCAAATCCAAGTGGATCAAATACCTTAATATAACACGATATATAGTAAATCTGTTAGAAGAGAAAGTGGGGAAGAGCCATGAACTCATTGGCACAGGAGACAACCTACTGAACAAAACACCAACAGCTCAGGCTCTAATATCATCAATTAATATATGTGACTTCTTGAAAATGAAAAGCTTCTGTAAGGCAAAGGAAACTGACACTTCAATGAAATCACAGTCTTCAGATTGGTGAAGGACATTCACCCATCCTATATCCTTCAAAGAGCTACTATCTAAAATATATAATGAACTCAAGAAATCAAACACCAATAAACAAAATAAACAAATTAAAAATGGAGCACAGAACTAATCAGAATTCTCCTCCTCGAAGGACTACAAACCATTGAAAGAAATGTTCAACTTCCTTAGTTACCAGGGAAATGCAAATCAAGAGGACTCTAAGATTCCATCTCATACCAGTCAGAATGGCTAAGATCAAATTTTCAACATGCTGGTAAGAATATGGAAAAATGGAAACACTCTTCCATTGCTGATATGACTGCAAATTTTAAGTCCCCTTTGGAAATCAATCTGGCACTTTCTTAGAAAGTTGAGAATAGCTCTACCTCAAGACTCTGCTATAACTCTCCTGGGTATATACCCAAAATATGCTTCACCATTCAACAAAGACACTTGCTCAAGATGTCCTTTGACCAAAGAATGGATAAAGAAACTGTAGCAAATGTGCACAGTGGATTTTCACCACACAGTACAGGATAAAAATACTAGGAGGCACAAAATCAAAGAAGATAAATAACAAGGAATATCCAAGGGAAGATGCATAAATCTCACTCAGAAGGGGAGATAGAAAAGACAGAATTAGTAGCTGACGATTGGAAACACAGAAGGAAAGGGGGCATGGACAGTTAAGGGGGTGGAAATCAGACCTGAAAAGAGCAATAGAGAGAAATTAGAAGGCCTATGGAGAAAAGAGAAACTGAGGTTGGGGCTACCGCTGTGATAAGCTGAAGACCTAAGTCAGAGTAAGCTCCTGTGAGAGTATGAGGGTACTCAAGCAGAGAATTGTAGTAGCAGAGGCCATAAAGAGTGAAGAACATGCCCTCTAACTATACTAATCTGTTAGCAGAGAAAGGATAATACCAATCCATGCACAAAAACTTTGACTGAAAATTTACCCAGCCTACAAGATATGCAGGGATAAAGACAGAGCAGAGATTAAGGAAATGCCCAAACAATGCCTGGTCCAACCAAAGACCACCACATTAGAGAATGACAACCCATTACATTATTAACAACTTAAGAAACTTGCAGACAGAATCCTGACAGGGTTGTCCTCTGGGAGGCACCACTCAGCAACACCTGAAAACAGATGCCAAGTCACAGGCAAACTTTGGGCAACGTGTACAGAATCTTCTCGAAAAGTAGGAGGAAAGAAAAAGGAACTGGAGATGAAAGGAGTGCCACAAGAAGAGGAATGGAGTCAACTAACAAGGGCCCAGAGTGGCCTGAAGCATCAACTAAGGACTACCCAAGCAGGAACTGAACATAAGTCCCCTACAAAGATGTAGCCGATGGCAGCTTAGGCCTCCCTCATGTGGGTCCTCTAATAAGGGAAGTATGTAGGGCATAGAACACAGACTCACTTGCTAGCTTTTTGATCACTTCCACCTGGCAGGACTGCCTTGCCAAGCCACAGAGGAAGAGGACAAGCTTGGTCCTGATGCACCTTGATGAGGTAGGCTGGATGGGAAAGGAACCTCCCCTTTTCTGGGGAAAAGGAGGGGGGAGGAGGGATGGAAACTGAGACTGACACTGGGTGTGTGGGGGGGGGGAATGTTGCTACTGGAAGGATGCAAAGTTAATTAAAACATAAAATAAATACTGCTTTCAAAAAATCACATTAATAAGCAAAATGAGGATTGAAAATTTCCTACCAGACATTGCAAAAGACAAATCTCAGTTAACAAGGTATTGATCTTAGCTGTGGTATTCAATTGATATAATAAAGAACTGACTGGAGGCTAATTTGTCACTATAAGGAAAAGAAAAATTCAAAACTTTCCTTGTAGATGAGTAGAAAATGTTGAGAATCCAAGATCTATATCTTATACTTTCAAAGGCAAAATGAAATGGCTAGTTTTTGATCAACTTTATACAAGGCACCGTCATGTTAAAAGACGAATCAACATTTGAAAATATAAGATTGCACTGTAGGCAAGTCTGTAGGGCAGTTTCTTTTCATTTTTCTCTGTGTAGCCTTGGCTGCCTATATTCACTTTTTAAACCAGGCTGGCCTCAAACTCAGAGATCTGCCTGCCTCTCTCTCTACCTTTGTATCATAGAATGCTGGGATTACAAGCATGTGCCACAATGCCTGGTTTGGAATTTTCTTTTTTTTATTAATGGAATTTATATATTTTTATATCAATCACAGGTTAGGTACTTTGCATCCCTGGCATAGCCCCCTCCCTCATTCCCTCCCACTCTCCCCATCCCTCCCTCATTTCTTCCCCACCCCCTCCGAGTCCACCAACTGGGGAGGACCTCCTCCCCTTCCATCTGACCCCAGATCATCTTAGCTCCTCAGGGCTGGGTGCAATGTCCTCCCCTGGGGTCTAGCCAGGCTGTTACTCTCTCACATGTATGGTGGAGGGTCAAAGAGACAGCCATCAAGTTCATGACTGAAACAGTCCCTGTTCCCCTTACTAGGGTCTTCAGTTGGACACCGAGCTACCATGGGCCACATCTGAGCAGGGGTTCTAGGCCATATCCATACATGGTCCTTGGTTGGAGAAACTGTCCCATTTAAGACCCCTGTGCCCTACTCAGTTAGGTCTTTGTGGAGCTCTTGTTCTCCCCAAGTCTTACTAACTTCCCCTATTTTTATTATTATTATTTCCTGCCCTCTACTGAAGGCTTGGTTGTGAGTCTTAATATCTGCTTTGATACATTGCTATATTGATTCTTTTGGAGGCCCTCTTTGGTATGCTTCTGTCTTGTAGCTTGTTTTCTCCTCCATTCAATGTCCATCCCATTTGTTCATCTAAACGAGCATTGATCATACCCACCTGGGTCCTCCTTCTCTTATATTTTCCCTAGGTGTGTAGATTTCAGCTTGACATTCCTATCCTATAGAATTATATGAGTGAGTATATACCATATGTTTCTTTCTGCTTTTGGGATCCCTCACTTAGGATGATCGCTTCCAGGTCCCACCATTTGCCTGGGAATTTCATGATTTCCTCCTTTTTAATTGCTGAGTAGTATTCCATTGTGTAAAAGTAACATAATTTCTCTATTCATTCCTCAACAGAGGGACATCTGTGTTGTTTCCAGGTTCTGTTTTTGCAAAGAAAGCAGCTACGAACATTGTTGAGCAAATGTCCTTGTTGTGTACTTGAGCATTTTTTGGATATATGCCTAAGAGTGGTATAGCTGGGTCTTGAGGAATCACTATTCCTAATTGTCTAAGAAAGCGCCAAATTGATTTCCAGAGTGGTTGTACAAGTTTGCATTCCCACCAGCAATGGAGGAGGGTTCCTCTTTCTCCACAACCTCTCCAGCATGAGTTGTCACTGGAGTTTTTCATCTTAGCCATTCTGGTGGGTGTAGGGTGAAATCTCAGGGTCCTTTTGATTTGTACCTCCCTGATGGCTAAGGATGTTGAGCATTTCTTTAAGTGTTTTTCTGCCATTCTATAATTCTCTACAGTCAGTTCTCTTTTTAGCTCCACACCCCATTTTTTAATTGGATTACTTGATTTGTCGCTCCTTAACTTCTTAAGTTCTTTATATATACTGCATATTAGCCCTCTGTCAAAAGTAGGATTGGTCGTGTTCCTTTCCCAGTGTGTAGGCTGTTGTTTTGTTTTGATGACAGTATCTTTTGCTTTACAGAAGCTTTTCAATTTTATAGGTCACATTTATTTATTGTTGATCTTAGAGCCTCTGCTGTTGTTCTTCTATTCAGGAAGTATTCTCCTGTGCCAATTAGTTCTAGGGTCTTCCCCACTTTTTCTTCTAACCGGTTTAGTGTGTCTGGTTTTATGTTGGAGTTTGATCCACTTGTACTTTAGCTTTGTGCAAGGTGATAAATATGGATATATTTTCAGTTTTCTGCATACCGAATCCAAGAACACATAAAAGATATCATCCACCATTATCAAGTAGGCTTCATCGCATGCATGCTAGTGTGTTTCAATATGTGCAAGTCCATCAGTGTGATCCACCATATAAACAAATTGAAGGAGAAAAACCACATGATCATCTCCCTAGATGCTGAAAAAGCATTTGACAAATCCAACACCCTTTCATGTTTAAAGTCTTGGAAAGATTAGGGATACAAGGCATATACCTAAACATAGTAAAGGCAATATACAGCAAGCCTATAGCAAACATCAAACTCAATGGAGAGAAAATTACATCAATCCCACTGAAATCAGGGACAAGGCAGGGCTGCCCATTGTCTCCATATTGCTTCAACACAGTACTTTAAATCCTAGCTAGAGCAATAAGACAACTAAAGGAGATCAAGAGGATACAAATTGGAAAGGAAGAAGTCAAAGTATCACTATTTGCAGACGATATGATAATATATATGAATGACCCCAAAAATTCAACCAGAGAATTCCTTCAACTGATAAACACCTTCAGTAAAGTGGCTAGATACAAAATCAACTCAAAATAATCAGAAGCCGAGAAGGAAATTAGGGAAACAACACCCTTCACAATAGCCACTAATAACATAAAG
>CM053742.1:32340671-32355927 GCA_028658305.1 Pachyuromys duprasi
TGCTAGAAGCTGTGAGCACTGCAGGCTGGTCACCCCTCTGGTCTGGAGTCTTTACTTCTCACTCTGTGCTAGAGTCTGAGTGTCCAGGTTTGAGATGTCAGCTGGTGGCTGTGCACTCCGCCTTGGGCTTGCTGCTAAGGGCTCTCCCCTGGAATGGAGATTTGGCACCTCCTTCTGTGCCAGGGGCTGTGCACCACAGTCTGAGATGATATTTGGGGCACACACAGTGGGTTTCGGTTGGTGTGCATCTGCTGTATGCAGGGCTGTCTGAAATGGTGCCAGAGGCCTTCTCTGTCTGGCCTGCGGACAGACACCTGAACTGGGGTTTTTGCTGGCGAATGCGTGCAGCTTTCGCCCTCAGTGTGAGGTCTGGTCAAGATGGTCCCAGGATCCTCTCAGCCGTGGGTTGAGACAGAACTTTGACTGAATTTGTCGAGCGCCCCCGCAGTGTGCGGACTGGTGGAAACAGTCCCCCAATCCACTCAGTCTGTGGTGGTTCCGGCGATCGGTTAGTGTCCGCCGCACACCTGTGGGTTCAGGTAGAACTCGGGTTCCTCCCAGACCCCCCAGGGGACTCACACACTGACTGAGTTTTTGCTGGCGTAAGCCTTAGGCTCGCCAGTGTGCAGACTGGTCAAAACGGTTCCGGTGATCGGTTCGTGTGCCCGCCGCACACCCGTGGGTTCAGGAAGAACTTGGGAGCAGTGTGAGCTAGTAGGGTGCAGATCAGTGAAAACGGCACCTGGTTAGTCCTGAGACTGCCCGCGAGACTGTGGGATCCAGTCTATAATGGCGGGTGTGGGCACCCAGTGCAGCTGCTAGTTCAGATCAGAGCTGTGTGCTGCTGGTCACTGGGAAATTTCTCCAGGTAGTACCTGGGTGCCTCTAGGGTTTTCCCACTTGATTTTCTCACTGTAGGAGTTCCACTCACCTGGCACTCACAATGCTGGCGTTTTAGGTCCCAGAGTTCAGTCTCCTGGTCGCTGCATTGTTTCTGCTCTCCTACTCCTCAGACACAGTGTTCTCTCGTGGCAGCCATCTTGGATCGAGCTGGTATTTATATCTTCAAAATGCAGCAATCTTATAGTCAACATCAAAGTAAATAGGAAGAAATTTAATCTCTCCCGCTAAATTCAGTGACAAGGCAAGGCTGCTCAGTATCTCCATGTCTGTTCAACATAGTACTTGAAATCCTACCTAGAACAATAAGACAAGTAAAGGAGATCAAGGGATTACAAAACAGAAAGGAAGAAGACAAAGTATCACTATATGAAGATGATATCGTAGTGTACATGAGTGACCTCAATCTCCACCCCTGATCTCGAGCTGTACTACAGAACAGTAGTAATAAAAATTTCATAGTACTGCATAGAGAGAGAATAGTGAATCAATGGAATTAAATAAAAGATCCAGAAATTAACCTACAAACCTGTGCATACTTGATTTTTGACAAAGAAGCCAAAACCATACAATGGAAAAAGGCAGCATCTTCAACAAATGGTGTGGGTCTAACTGTATATGTACATGCAGAAAAATGCAAATAGATCCATATTTATCATCACATACAGAACTAAAGTCCAAGTGAATCAAAGACCTTAATATAAAACCAGACACAGTAAATCTGTTAGAAGATAAATTGGGGAATTGCCTAGAACTCATTGGCCCAGGAGACAACTTCCTGAACAGAACACCAACAGTACAGACTCTAAGATCAACAATCAATAAAATGGGATCAACAGCCTACAGACTGGGAAAGTGTCTTCACTTAAACTATATCTGATATGGGTCTAATGTCTAGAAAATATAAAGAACTCAAGAAGTTAAAAAGCAACAAATCTATTAATCCAATTAAAATATAGTTTATAGAGCTAAACAGAGAATTTTCAATAAAGGAATACTGAATGGCAAAAAAACACTTAAAGAAATGTGCAACTACCTTAGACATCAGGGAAATGTAAGTAAAAAAAGACCCTGAGATTTCACCTTACACCTATCAGAATAGCTAACATTAAAAACTCAAGTGACAACACATACTGGAGAGGATGTGGAGAAAGGAGTCCTTCCTCCATTGCTGGTAGGAAAGTAACCTTGTACAATCACTTTGAAAACCAATCTGGTGCTTTCTTAGAAAATTATTAATAGTGATACCTCAAGATCCAGCTATATCACTCCTAGGCATATATCCAAAATATGCACACGTATACAAGAATATTTGCTCATTGGTGTTCACAGCAACTTTATTTGTAATAGTCAGAATCTATAAACAACCGACATGTCCCTCAACTGAGGAACTGATATAGAAATTGTGGTACATTTACACAATGGAACACAATTCAGCAATTAAAAATAAGGGAACCTTGAAATTTGTAGGCAAATGGTGGGAACTTGAAAAGATCATCCTGAGTGAGGTATCCCAGAAGCAGAAAGAGACAAATGTATATACTCACTTGTAAGTGGATGTTATACATACAATTTGGATAAACCTACTAAAATCTGTACACCTAAAGAAGCTAAGCAAGAAAGAGGACCCTGGGTAAGATGATCAGTCCTCATTCAGAAAGGCAAACAGAATGGGCATTGGAATAGGGAAAAAACAGGAAACAGGACAGGAGCCTATCACAGAGGGCCTCTGAAAGACTCTACCCAACAGGGTATGAACATTAGATTCTAAGACTCATAGCCAAACTTTGGGCTGAGGGCAGGGAATTATGAAAGAGGGGAGAGATGAAAGACTTGGAGGGAACCGGATTTCCACAAGGAGAGCAACAGAAGAACAAGAAGAAGAAGAAGAACAAGAAGAAGAACAAGAAGAAGAAGAAGAAGAAGAAGAACAACAACAACAACAACAACAACAACAACAAAACACAATAAAGCAAAAACAAAAACAAAAACTGGGCACAGGGCTCTTTTCTGATTTTAATTTATAATATAATTGTATCATATATTATATATAATAAAGTAAAATAAAATAAATTATATAATTATATAATTTATTTTATTTTACTAACTTGGTGATTTAAACAATCATTGTAAATTATGTCATAGCTCTCTATGTTAGTAGTATAAGAAGGATCTATTGAGTTCTCTGCTTCTCATCTTCTACTGCAACATAACCAATATTTTGGGCCCAAGGGTCCTTGCAAAAACAGATATTACAACCAAGGGCCATTCATGAAGATAACCTAGACCCCTTGCTCAGCTGTAGCCCATGACAACTCAGTCTTCAAGTAGTTTCCCTAACAGGGGCTGTCTCTGACATGCACTCAGTGCCTGGCTCTTTGATCACCTTCCCATGGGGGTCCTGCAGATGTACCAGGCCATAGAGGAAGACAATGCTGCCAGACCTGATGAGAACTGATTTACTATGGTCATATTGAAGAGGAGGAGGACCTCCCCTGTGAGTGCACTCAGAGAGGGGTATGGGGAAAAAAAGAGGGAGTGAAGGGTGGATTGAGATAGGACTAGGGAGGGGGAGATATCTGTGATTAAAACGAATAAATTTTAATAATCAAAACACAAATAAAAATTAATAAAAACATATAGTATAGTCTGATTACATCAAACATTTTTTTTTTCTTTTCCACACATTTCCTATTCCATAAATATGTTTTAAGTAACAGGTGTGAACTAGATTTGTAGCTCTATTGATGAGACAAAATACAATAGAATGAATCTTTGTTCTTGTGGAGTTTACAATGTTTTTGTCGAAAATATAATAAATACATACCAAAATTCCCTATTTAGTTTTGCCGGAGAAATCAATAAGATACAACATCTATGTTGAAATGTAAATTCTTTACATCTAGAGAAGTTGGAGTTGGTCTAAATTAAGAGATTAAAATACCCAAGAATGAGGAGAACAAACATATGAGAGCAGAGAAAAGACAGAGCAACAAGAGCAAAAGTGGGCAAGTGAGAGAGAGAGAGAGAATTTGTACAGTGGAATGATTAGCAGGAGAGGGTGGTGGATGAGAATTGTTCTGTCTTTCTTGTGTTTATTTTTTTAATCTGCTGGTCTCCTGCCATCAACAAATTGGACAGTTCTCACTCACTTTAATGAAAGCAGATGTATAATTTTCCAGTCCTAATACTGGTATCTAAAATATTCAGACAGAAATATGTTCTATTTCTGGGGAACTCAGTTATATTGTATGTATATATTCATAAAATTTCTCATTAGTAATTAAGATAAGGAAACAAGTATTTTTCATTAAAACACCAATGACAGTAGAAGTTTGTGCTCATTCATCAATAATATATTGTACCTGTTTTATTGCAGTGAAATTTTAATATATTTTTAATTAATGCAACATGGTCCTTGAATTAATGAAGTACATAAACAAGGAACAATTCACAGAAGTACACACAACATTTGTCATTAGGTACTGTACTCATTCATCACAGAGATTAAAAAGATGTCAGTGGTTCTTAAGAAGGAATATTACAAATATAAAATATAGGAATATATTGCTATGCTTGTATTGCAAAAATCCCAGAGACCACCAGAAGACTGACCGCAGAACAAAGAGCCTTTATTTAGGGCTTAAGCTTGGACTCCCGAGCATCCAATTCAGTGGATTATTGAGAGAGCCCTGAGTAGCTGCAAAACTGGGTTTTTATTATGGTTTGAGCAAGGAATAGGACTTTCAGTTACATGATTGGTTCACATTTAGCAGAAGCAAGCTTTTTATAAACTGATTGGTTGTTGCTGTTCTAGGAGATGGGGTGGGAATACTTCATGTAATGTCCAGTAATAATGTGTGCCCAGGTAACAAAGAGTGCTAACAAAAACTGTCCAGGTAATAATATCATTTTGACTAGCTAAACAAAAGTTTCTAACTAAACTTTAATTTGATTGGTTCAGTGCTTGTGGACTTTTCAAGGCTGTTACTAAATTATTGTTTCTGATTATCAGGGAGATTATCAAGTTATTGTATCTCGTTTCCTTGGACTATAGTTTTATGTTCTGAAACATTGAAACAAGATTTAAGCAACTGTGGGAACATTACCAGGAAAGAGAAACTCAGGCCTACAGTATCTTATGAAGACTCTCATGGCAGTACAGCTGCTTGGACTCTTCACATTTGAGAGTCACATAGATGTCTGGGCTTAGGGTGTAAGCTGTGAGTGTAAAGAAGAGACTACTTATCCCAGCTTGCCTTAGTCTTTCTTAATAAAATTTATTTTTGTAGACAGGGTCTTATGTAACCTAGGTTTGTCTCCAATTCACGATGTTGCTCAGCATTACCTTGACTTTCTGATCATCTTACCTCCACCTTCTCTGCATGGTGAGATTACAGCTATGTATCACCATACTTGAATTATATAGTGTTGAAAACCAAACACATGGCTTTCCATATGCATGCTAGGCAAGCATTTACCAACTGAACCACAGCCACAATACTAATTTCTTCATATGTTTTGATGCATGAGAACAATCAAGAACACTGGGTATATAATTGATTTGTTGATAAAATAATGAAATGGCTCTTAAAAATAGATGAATACTAATTTCTTTATATGTTTTGATGCACGAGAACTATCAAGAACACTGGGTATATAATTGATTTGTTGATAAAATAATGAAATGGCTCTTAAAAATAGATGAATTGATAAGAGAAATATTATATACAGACAGTTGAGGTTTACTTAGTAATCAAGAAGAAAAAGAAATAGTTTGCTGGTAAAAAGAGGATATAGAATCATGTTAAATGAAATAAATGACTCTGAAACATGGATATTATATGTTTTATTTCATGAGTAGACTCTATAAAATAATCTAGAATATATGTATCATAAGACATGAATATAGTAGAGAAAATATTTTGGGAAGAATAAATGAACCAACAAGGTGATGAAAAGAGAACAATGGAGGGCTAATATTAACAAACACGCATGTATTCAAATATAACACTAGTAACCATAATTATGATTCTATAAAATGAACCTACACAAACATTAGAAGAAACTTTGGGGAAACAGTTGTCAATACTCGTCAAAAATTAAACATGATTTTCTCTGCATGATACTTTATGGGAATATAAGAAAGGCATAGAGTGTGGACATTCTAGAAAGGACATAATGAGAGTGACAGATCTACAAACAAATCCTTTCTCTTGAGAAGAACTGAAACACATATCATTCACCAAAGACATCAGGACTATATTTGGGGATGAGGGTTATAAGAAGTTCAGCATTTCAGTTTTTTTTTTTTTAACCTGGAGCTGACATTAATAAAGTCTCCCCCCACAACACACAGTATTTAACTCATTAATGTGTACATGGGGTTCCTAAAGATATATTAAAATAGAAGCAAAGTGCTAGAGATTTTATTGAGGTATCAAATGGCCACATTTACAACATCAATAGGCACACTTGGAAAAATACACTAAATGTTAATAATTATATAAAAATGCCATGCACACAACAAATCTTATATCCAATGATGTTTATTAGATGGAGATGGAGAGGGAGAGAGGGAAGGAAAGGCCTATGGTGGGGGGAGAGGATGCCCCAATAGAGAGAGAGAAGAGCAAGAGAGCTAGAGCAAGAGATTAATAGGGCAAGAGAGGGGTAAAGTGGTGGGTTGATCCTTTTATGGAAAAACTGAACCATACCTACCAGCTGCTACTACCTGGCAGGTGACACATGATGACATACAATTTGCTAGGCAACCCAGAAGCAGGCTGCCTAAATACTAACATTCCTCACTTTTTCTATAACTAAAAAAAAAGAATAGCTTGGGATGCTTCTCATATAAGGCAAGTTAAAATATATAGTTGTACGTTAATTGGAAGCAGCTGTTGATTACCATGCAAGGGAGTAAGAGGGAGAGAAAAAAGAGCGATAGCAACAAAATGTCCAGATTACATGGTCAAGGAGCAAAGGAGAAGTCCCTGTCCTGGAAAGTTCAGGGTAGAGGGTTGCCAGTAGACAATTGCCAGTCAGGGACTGTAGCAGGTAGGGACTGAGGAATGCTCAGAGAACCTGAAGCTACTTGTCCTGGGACTGCAGCACACCATTCCAACTTTTTGTTAATACTAAATAACGAGTGGAGATTCTCTTCTGGCTACTTCCTGCAGACACTGGGGGTGCTCTAGGGAGGTCAAAAGGCTGAAATGCTGGCCAATTCCAGGAAGAACAGGTTGTTTTGATGCTATCCGGAGTCTTTGAGAACATCCATGCCTGTCAGGGAAAGTACAGGTAACAGCTTGACAAAGTCTGTGAGGTCAGACTGGAACACCTGTGGTAGTTGCTTTGGTGCTGTTGCAGATGTAGGAAACACCTGGGTCTAGCAGGATACTGGAACATATGTATAGGCAGAAGACAAAGTTAGGTAGGTTATGGAGAAATTCCTTTAAGTGTACATTTAAAGCTTTTGGGAAAGTAAACAGAGATAGAAGAAAAGACTTGAACATGGGAACCTCCCGTTACCTGACGGAACACCATTTACTTGATCACTAGCAGTAATTAAAAAGGCTTTTCTTTGGATCTGTCATCTAAGGAAATTGAGGCCAAGTATGGTTACAGAGGTATGTAAGATTAAAGGTCCTTAAATCAGGCGCTAGGTGTAGAAATCTGAAATTCTCCAGAAGATATCCAAGAGGAGAATCTGGAGGAAAAGATGAATGGACTATTCCCATTGGGCAGGTAGAAGTAAGTGACCTGTCAAGGCATCCCAAGAGCAAGTTTTGACTCAGTAGATTAGTGTGATTCAATTTGTTCCAAGAGCTTGTCAGCATTGGCCAGAGACCAAGGGCACAGTTGCCCATAGCACACATGGTTTGACTTGCTAGGATTTTCATGGATGAGTGAGACAGGGAGGGAGAGAAACCAGTCTGGAAGAGGGAAAATTCTTACCCAAGGGAGAAGGATGTAGGCTGGCGAGTGGTAGGAAGCGTTTGTGCCAGCCAGAAGTGAAGACTCACCAATTGGCTGGTGTTGAGTGTAGGAATGTATCAATTGAGTGGCCAGGAATTGATGCCAACCAGAAGGGAAGACTCACCAACCAGCCAGTGTTGGATGTAGGAATGTAGCAGTCAAGTAACCAGGAAATGGAAGTCCCAAAACTGGAGAAAGGAGAGGAATCCCATCCTTCAAGATATGCAATAGGTGCAGTACTTTTCTGGAGCCCAGTTGATCTGATAGGTGGATTCAGGTGGATTTCCTGCAGCTTAAAAGAATCCCTTTAAAGTTTTACAAAGGAGAGAAATCTTTAGACATGTTAGCATTGCAATTTGTAATGAAATATATACATTGTAGAAAAGGCAGTAGATGTACACCTTTTTTTCAACAGCATAAACATTTTTTTCAAAGGTGAGCTGTAAAAAGGCAGAAGTGCTTGGTAAAGTAGAAGGAAAAAAAGCCCATTTGATCTTACCTTTTAGTATGGTTATACATTAAGAAAAAGAGGCTTTTTCCAGAGTACTGGATGTATATAATTCTAACACAATGAGAAATAATTTTTAATCCTATACTTAAATGAAAAGCCAAAGGCAGTTGGTCCGATGGAAGGGGAGGAGGTCCTCCCCCGTAGGTGGACTTGGAGGGGGGCAGGGAGGAGATGAGGGAGGGATGTGGAGAGTGGGAGGGAATGAGGGAGGGGGCTACACCTGGGATGCAAAGTACCTAAACTGTGATTAATATAAAAATAAATAAATTACATTTAAAAAAATCTTGAGCATGGAACCGTGATAGTGGATGGTATAGTGGAATGGCTTTTTATATTAAAGGTAGATTAATAAATCAGAGCTGTATTGATAAAGGTCAGAACTGTAGACAGTCAATATAACAGTAGAATAGCAACAGAAAGAAATATTAAGCATTTTTACCTATTTTGGATACCTTAAATCACCTTGCAACTTTTATAATTTGCATTTATCAACGTTAAAACACTCTCTTAGACCCTCAAAGAACATTTTCCTTAGGCTTTTCTATTAAAACATCTTTTGGTTATTTACCATGAGACATAGGTGAGACTGCTATGAACATTTCTTAGGTAAAGGAATGGTAAAAGGTTACATGTGAGGTCTGTTTTTTGAGTCAGATAGCAAACTGGACTCTTTAGACCTGAAAATAGCAATTCTAAGAGTGAGGCTTAAGGTCTGTTCTCTTGCATAGGAAGAGAACTGAGAAGGCATCTGAAGCTTCCCAACACAGAGCTTGGCAATATGTCCATGGGGTCCATGTGTGACATTAAAACAGACTTGCAATGTTACCTTGGGCTGAGTGATGGTGGTGGAGGTCACTGATTCTAGGAGCCATTTGTCCTCTACCAAGCCAAGGAACTTGAAAGCTGGAAGTGTTTGTGGCTCTTGTGCTGGTTGAGCTTCCATGGCTGGGCACAGAGGTCAAGCCTCCATGGGAGCATTTTGACTTCCAGAGGCCAGTCTGCCAGCAAGCAGCCCTAAGATCCGGGTCCTTCCTGGCTGCATTTGAAATAGTTACCTGGCAGAGTTGACTTTTGTCAATACCCCGGAGGGAAAGGATATTGCAAACCTCTTGTTCTCTATGTAGAAATGCTGATAGCCACAGAGCAGAAACCGAGGTCTGGAGCAGAGTTTTTGCTGTAGATGAGCCTATCAGGAAGACTCTTCTGTTATTATTTTTATCAATTCCTGTATGGTGACTCCAGGACCATCCTCAGCTGTTTAATTAAGATAACAGTGAGACCATGTTCGCATCTGTAGGACTATAAATATATTTTTGAACACTTTAAAGGAATTGATCATGTATGAATTGACTCATTTTTAGTTCACATTCATTAAGCATTAAATATTAGGACTTGAGATTTCATCCCTATTAAGTTGGACCTTAAAAGTTGTAAGCATAGTCCATTAATGCAAAAGCATAACAGTTTCTTGTATGACTTAGTATATAAAAACCCATATCTTATAAAAATCTAAGGCTAAATTGCAAATTAATAATATTTAGAAAATAAGACCAAGCATATTTTAACCTTTTTGAAAATGAAGATATAGCAAAATGATCAAGTTTTAACTAAACAAATAAATGTCTCTAAAAGTAATAGATCTTAATTTAGAGTATCCTTGGAATTATATTATATAATTTAAAGGTATTTAGGCAAAAACTTTATGAATCACCAAGTTATGAGCTTTACAATAAACAATATAGTAAAAATTAAAGAAGAATTTTAAAATTACACTTGAATTTATTATACCAAATCTATTGGCCGGAAAGTCTGGTGGGGAATCCGGATCATAGACAGCTCTTGAGGGGAGAAACAGCATTTATTAATTCAGGAATTGATAAATGCATAGGCAATTTGATGTATATTTTAAATTAGCTTAATTTGAATAGATCTTTATAACTTTGAAATTTTAGCACTATATAAAAATTATTTTGAACCAGTGTTGAATCATATATAAGTATGTTGTAGAAATAGAAGTTCAAATTTAAAAACCCTTGCCCACTTAAAATGAGACTTGTTGCTGTCCGAGTTTAAAAGGCAATAAACAGAGAATTAATTATGATTAAAAATTTTCATACCATGTGGTCATCTTAAGGTTTACAGTTTAATCTTAATATTTTTGAGATTATACAAATAAACTAGAGAGTATTTTTATTTAGTAGTATAGCAGGCAGAGAGAAACAGACAGGACTTTGAGAAAAGAGATATAGGGAATCACTTTTTCTTCACTGATTCCTCTTAGTGTTACTGGATATTAGACATTTGAGAAGGCAAAATATATGTTTAGAAGCCAAAGGTTTCCCAAAGGGGGGAGAACATGAAGAAGTCATTCCTACAAATGAGAATGGGAAAATGGATATGGAGCATGTGGCTAGCGGTTTATCAGACAAATAGAATTGCAAATCAGGGGCTTAGACTAGGTAAGCGGGAGAAACTGGGTGCCTGATACCAGGACTTTATCAGCAGTAAGGCCAAGTTCTCATTAAGGGAATCTCATCTGCTGGATAGGATAGAGGCAAAGAGGCAGCTTTAGAGTAGAGGTAGGAAGGGGCACAGTGGCATTTTTAAGGCCTACAAGAGACTGCAGTTTTGCAGCTCTGAACACAGTGTGAGAGAAACAAGGTAGGAAAAGCAGCTGGCAGCAGTGGAAACCATACCTTTTTCTTTTTCTTATTTTTTTTAACCAAGATTGCTGCCAATCATGTGAATATTCTTGCTTGCCCTAAGTTAAGATGGCAGTGACACACTTCAGATGTATAAATAAATAAATTTATAAATTTACTTCTAAAAAAAAAAAGATGGCAGTGACACCATATGCTTGCCCTTAGTGGAGATGGCAATGAAGACATGGCTCTACCCACTTTATCCCAAAATTAACATGGCAGCTAGCCATGAGTTTTGTGCAGCCGCAAGCACAAGCGAGACGAGAAATTCAAAATCCTAATCCTTGGGGACTGAGGAGGTGGCAAAATTTGAAGTCGTTTTAGGATAGTTTTAAATTCCTCTGTGCTGTGCAACCAGGTCCCAAGGCCTGGCTTGCCTAACAGTGAATTACAGTGCAAGCAAGCAATCCTGAAAGAACTGAGAGGATGTGGGGTGTCAGTAAGAAAAAAAAATGTTGTGGGCCACAGATATATCTAAGCAGCTGCCAGAAGCAGAACAGATGCGTGTGGCAGTGGCAGGGGCAGTTAAATGATCATGAAAAGAGGAAGAGATGAAGGTGTGAGGGAAAGATTTGTTGTGGGAAGGCAGGCATGTGAAGAGGGATTCTAGTATGTCTAAACATTACTGAAAGAGTTTTCAGCCATTTCAGCACCAAATGTTAGTATTTATGTAAAAATGTCATGCACACAATCAATATTAAATCCAATGAAGTTTATTGGATGGGGATGGAAAGAGAGATAAGGAAAGAGAGATTGTGGCAGGAGGGGGCGCCCAGACAGAGAGAGGGGAGAGCAAGAGAGCCAGAGAGAAAGAGAGCAAGAGAGAGGCAAAGTAAGAGGTTGAACCTTTTATGGAGCAACAGAAACAAGCCTGCCAGGTGTGACTACCTGGCAGGGGACACCTGATGACATTGTAGGTTGCTAGGCAACCCAGAAGCAGGCTTCCTAAATACTAGCACTAAATAATTTGCTTACAGAAGTTTTTGGAACATTGAATAACTGGCAAAAAATAAGTGCTGAGATTAAGGATATTGATTAATATCAAATGCTACGAAAGGAGAAGACAGAGGAAGACTATGTGGATTACCCATTAAAGGGATAGTTCATCATTACAGATGAAGTACAGTGTCAAATATAGGTGTCTACACTAACAGAATCCCAAGGTACCAGGTCCACAAGACATGAGAGAACAGGAAGCATAGAATTCCATCTGGAAACTAAAGTAAACATCACATGCAGACATGCCCCTACTTTCTTCTTATAAAGGAGACACCATCTTAAAGGTTCCAGTATCTTAGAAAGAGGACTACCATTTACCAAATGTTCAAATAAAAGCCTGAAAAGATACTTTATATACAAACACACTAAACATACACTATTTCGTTAATATCAGGTATTAAACCACTAGTGTTATGTTTCTACTGGACGGGAAAGCAACATCTTGCAAATATGTGTATACTTTACAATTAATGTTTTGATGATGCTAAATCTTTGAGTTCTAATTTATGTCCTATAACTGATTCATTAGATAACTTTGAGCCAGTTGTCCAAAGCCTCAGAATACTTAAATCCCAAACTTCAAAAAACTACGAATACCACCTACATAATCAGATTATTAGGAAGAATTAAGGAATTATACTTGTAAAATGCTTATTAGCCTTTCTAGTAGTTAATGTGTGATCATTTAATTAATGTTATGATTATAATAATAGTTATTAGAATTATTAGTCAAAGATGAGTGAAAATGAAGATGCAAAGTAGAGCTATTTATGTCAGAAGTCTAATGAAAAACATAAGATCCATTCTTAATATTTAGTGACAAGCACTCAAGTTAGATTATCTAATTAAAATCTATTTGATTAATTTGATAAGAATTGTTATGAGTTCTTTACATATTTCATAGAATTCTGTAGTGAAAGAATCATTTTTTTTTAATTTTCTGAAAGTAAAAAAAAAATTCCCAAGTTGGTCCTTCTTGGAATTCTCAGGTTTTCAATCCATGATGAATGTAAAGTAGTTTATATAAGTCTAGGGAAAGTTGGAAGATAGAGGTTATTTCCACATTCATTCTGTAGTCCCAATATGAATTATACTTAGAAAATATAAATAAAATTTTCTTGTGATACAGCATTAAATGTCAAAAGTAGCACACTGATGTATATGTAGAGGGAAACATTTTTTTATACAGCACAGGTGGAAATATATAAGGTGTAAAACATCATGGTAAACAGTTACTCAAAAACTAACATGAAATATAACTATTCTACTATCTAGCAGTGTCTGTACTCAAGACTTATACAAAAGCAAAACAGAAATAGCAAAGAGAGTCCTGAACTAACATGCTTACTGAAGTGCTATTCACAATACACAGCAAATAGAATCAGCCTTTGATACTTCATAGGGAAATATATTAGGGAAATACATAAGATGATATTATCTTTTCATAAAATTCAAGAAAGGATATCAAGATAAACACTTGTAAAGACAGAATGAGCCAGAGAATGAGAAGGATCCAGAAAATTATAGCAGGTTGCTAGAGTTAGTTTGAGGTCAAGTGGAGCTGTTCAATGAGAAACAGAGAAAACCTAGATTGAATCACTCAGCTGGGAGAAGACTTTGAGTCAAACAGCTAAGTTGAATCAGCCAGCCAGAGTTCAGAAAGAGCTAGACAAGGGGAACTTATTCAGCAGTAAGTCTTGAAGGCTAAACACATTCTAGGCCTAGATTAGATTGTTTGGAATCTAGGAGCTTCCAGGACCAGGCTTAAGTTATCACACTGAGGCAGTAAGCCTTAAAGACAAACATTACCTCAGGCAAATAAAAGTTACTTTTACACCCAGAAAAGTTAAATAATAAGGAGGGCTCAAGGAGAAATGCATGGAAGATAAACTCTAATAGATTTCTCAGGGGAACTGAATGCAGATGGGGATGGAAACAGGAGGGATCAGGTAGGGGTGGAAAGATGGAGGGAGAGTTTAGGAAGACAGATCAAGAAATTGAAGGACTTGAGGAGGTGAGGCAGAAACCTAGTGCAATGGAAATTCCCTGGAATATATGAGGGTGACCCTAATAAAGGGCATACTAACTTGAATTGACTCTTCATTTTATGTAACCAAAAAATAACAATAATTATTATTATTTTGTGCTGGTCTGTGTTCTTAGTCATCCTTTGTATTTGACTAAATCATAGCTACATTTAATGTCTTTTTCAAGTTTATTGGCTTCATTTATTCCTCTTTTTACTATAGTTAGAGTGATATATACTTCATGAATCTGTATGGGTGTGACTTCTCTTAGTTTGGTGAAGTTGGTTTTTTGTTGTTGTTGTTGTTTATTTGTTTTTTTTTCTAATATCTTTTGATAGATATGACTTCTGCCATTGACTTCTGATTCTTCTTCACGTTTGCCTATAAGTCAAGGATTTGGTTTTTGTTGTTGTTTACACATCCTGAACTTTTCTTTCTTGTGATTTTTAAAATTTACTTATTTTATCTAGATTCTCTATTTTATCTTTGGGTCATGATAGTCTTTTTTTTTTTTTTTCAAGACAGGGTTTCTCTGTGTTGCCTTGGCTGTCCCACACTCACTTTGTAGACCAGGCTGGCCGCAAACTCACAGAGAAATGCCTGCCTCTGCCTCTGTTAGTGCTAGGACTACAGGCATGTGCAACACTGTGCCCAAAGGGTCATGATAGTCTATCTCCCCTTTATACATGCTAATTTTAAGACTTTCCTTTGAGTTTTCTAGTTGAGTTACTAGAATTTTCAATTCAATCTTCATTTCAGCTTGATTCTACTTCAGTGTTTCTAAATCTTTATTTAATTCTGATTTAAAGTCCTGGATTATCTTTATTTTTTCCATCAGCTTTTGTCTATTTTCCTGAGCAACTGTTAGTGTTAATTGTTATCTGCTTATCATTCAGTATAGTGATTTTTCATGTCTTCTTTACATTTCTTGAATGCTTAAATAAAGTATAAGACCAGCCCTTTAAAATTCTGTGTCCTGAGGATCATCTAGGTCATTCTCTCTTTTTTTTTTAATTTATTTATTTTTATCTCAATCACAGGTTGGGTACTTTGAATCCCAGGCGTAGCCCCCTCTCCCATTCCCTCCCACCCTCCCACTCCCTCCCTCATCTCCTTCTTCCCCGCCCCCTCCAAGT
>CM053742.1:32358927-32387690 GCA_028658305.1 Pachyuromys duprasi
AGATGCTGCGACACATAACCAAACCTTGAGCAGAGTACAAGGATTCATATGAAAGAAGGGGGAGTTAGTATGAGCTGGATAGGACAGGAGCTCCACAAGGACCAAATATATCTGGGCCCAGGGGTCTTTTCTGACTGTTTTTCCAACCGAGGACCGTGAATAAATATAACTTAGAACCCCTGCCCAGATACAGCCCATCACAGCTCAGTATCAAAGTAGGTTCCCTGGTTGTGGGAACAAGGACTGTCTCAGAAATGAACTCAATGGCTGGCTCTTTGACCCCCTCCCCCACTCCCATCAAGGAGGAACAGTCTTTCTAGGTCACAGAAGAGGACATTGTAGCCAGTTCTGAAGAGAACTCATAAACTAGGATCAGATGGAAGGGGGAAAGGTCCTCTCCCATCAGTTGACTTAGAGAGGGGCAGGAAGGAGATGAGGGAGGGAGAGTAGGAATGGGGGAGACTGAGGGAGGAGAGTACAGCTGGGACACAAAGTAAATAAACTCTAATTAATATGAAAATAATAATAAATAAACAAATAAGAAAAAATTAAAAAGAATTACACCAGTAAAAAAAAAAGAAAGTGACTACTCTTTTCATTGAACCTATAAATAATCACCATCAAAATATTAGTGAGGACCCTGGGTCCTCATTCAGAAAGGCAAATGGGATAGACATCAGAAGAGGGAGAAAACAGGAAACTGGACAGGAACCTACCAGAGAGGGCCTCTGAAGATTCTTCCTAGCAGGGTATTAGAACAGATGCTGAGACTCATAGCCAAACTTTGGGCAGAGTGCAGGGAATCTTAAGAAAGATGGGGGAGATAAAAAGACCTGAAGAGGAAGGAGCTCACCAAGGAGAGCAACATAACCAAAAATTCTGGGCACAGTGGTCTTTTCTGAGACACCAAATTGGTTCTCTAGTAAGGGGAACAGGTGCCGTCTCTGACATGAACTCAGTGGCTGGCTCTGTGATCACCTCCCCCTTCCCATTAGGGGGAACAGCCATACCAGGCCACAGAGTAAGAGTATGCAGCCAGTCCTGATGAGAGCTAATTGGCTAGGGTCAGATGGCATGGGAGGAGGACCACAACTATCAGTGGACTGGGAGAGGGGCAAGGGAAGAAAAGAAGGAGAGAGGGTAGAATTGAGAAGGGAACAGTGAGGGGGCTACAGCTGGGATACAAAGTCAATAAATTATAACTAATAAAACAATGTAAATTATTAAAATATTTTAAAAGAAAATTCCAGATTTTTATGAAAAACATTATATACAAAAAAGTAAGCCTTAACCTATAATTTGATCTTTAGTTTGTTTATTGTCTCATCTGTTTATGTGGGGTGTGGCTTTTGCCAGGTGGTAATAGTACACCACGTGTGGCACGGAGAGGGGTATGGACTAAGGCTCTGAGGATATAAATTTAAGAGCCTAGAAAAAAAAAAAGGTGTTGGTGTGTATCATGTAGCAGTGTGGAGAGACCAGAGACAGATGGTGTGGGGATTTGGAGCAGACAGACAGACAGAAATGCTTCAGGGCTCTGCAGCTTGGTGGAGACTGATGGATATGTTTGCAGTTGATGGAGATTGGCTTATTGCCCAAAGATCCATAAACCCTAAACAGCCAGGAGAAGTAAAGAGGTCTGTTCCCCCTCTCCCCACTAACCTTTTCTCTCCTACCTAGTGATAGGGAGTTGGTGGAAAGGAGGTAGAGGCATAAATAACCCAAATAAAATGGAGTTTAAAAAAATGAACAGTACAGTAGGCCCCAGGGATTTTTGCACACTAGGCATATGCTCTACCATACTGTCTCATCTCTGAGAGTATTTTAGTATAAAATAGGAAGCAAAGAAATATGCAAACAGTTCAATGAATGAAGTTAAACAGAATGAATTAAAATATCCTCAGTGCAGTATATTAAAATGAACACTCACAGGATCATAATTAGAAATTAAAATCATAGGCATATTTAGAATATTACTTATAGTATTGATATAAATGCTGAAATGGAAAGAATTCTGTAGACACTCAGGCTAGACAAATTCTCAAATATACAAAAACAAATTGATTCAACAATTTAACAAGTATTTTATTAATTAAAGAAAAACAAAAAGAAAAATATGGAAAAATCATGAAAAAATCACATTTTTAGCAAATGATCAGATACCATCTGTTCTAGTAAAATTAAAAAGTTATCTAAGCAACTTTGTTCAACATCATCTAAATGTGTAAACAAGTGTCTTAAAGGCAGAAATGGGAACATTTAGAAGTTAGGAAGCCTTATACTATTTAATCATTATTTTTCTTTAAAAATATTAAAATTAAGGAATTTTCAGACTCATATGAGCCATATCTTTATTTAAGTAATATGTATTTAAATATCATTGAATGTATGCTATTTATTATATAATTATTGCTATATTTGTATCATCATTATTATTAACTACTGCTATTGTTATTATCATTAACTTGTATTTTATTATTTAAATATTTTTGGTTGTTCTTGTTTCCTAATGTCAATATGACTCACTATCATTTCTAGTTTTCTATTCATCCTAGTTCCTTTTTAGAATTTTAGATTTATATTGACAAAATAGGAACGACTGTAAATAGGATACTGTTACATAACAATTGTTGGTTATGTGTTTTTCCCTACATTCAAGGTACAATTTCAGATGCTAAAGTTATAATCAATTCAAAAGAATGTTCCACAGTTAACTGGATATACCATATAGAGAACTTAATTACTAAACCTTGAGATATGGGTAGTAAAAATGCCTGGACCCAGTATTGATACAGTACTTTAGGATATCAGTAAGATAACAAAAATCTTCCAAAAATATGAAGTGTTATAAATTTTTAATAGCATAAGTGAAAACACTTAAAGCTACTTTGTGAGAAAAAATAAGACTGTTGAGACAGGGCAAATTATTGGGATATGTTGAAGATGCAGAAGCAGGAGGATCAAAATTCTGATTCAAGGTTAAACTATACCATTAAGGTACTAGTGAGTTAGCTTAGCTGGTAAAGGACCTAGGATCTGAAAGCAATCCCAGGAAAAAAGAGAAAAGGAGAATCAGCTCTTGCATGTTGCCTTCTGATCTTTACAGGTGTGCAAGGGCATGCACATCAGAACATACACACATACACACACACACACACACACACTCTCATACACACACACATGAAATGAAACAAAATGTAAAATAAGAGTAAAAGACATTTTAATTTCCAAATTAGTATTTTTTGTTTTCTTTTAAAATTTATTTATTTTTTATTAATTACAGTTTATTCATTTTGGATCCCAACTGTATCCCCTCCCTCTTCCTCTCCCTATCACACCCTCTCTCTCTCTATTCTATACCCATGCCTCTCAACCAGTCCACTGATGGGAGAGGTCCTACTCCCCTTCCCTCTGAACCTACTCTATCAGGTATCTTCAGGAGTAGCTGCATTATATTCCTCTGTTACCTAGTAAGGCTGCACACTCCTCAGGGGAGGTATTCTAAGAGTAGGCCACTGAGTTCAATTCAGAGACAGTCCCTGTTCCCATTACTAGGAGAGCCACTTAGACACTGAAGTGCCAAGGGCTATAGCTGTGCAGGGTTTCTAGGTTATATCCATGAATGATCTTTGGTTGGAATATCAGTCTGAGAGAAGATCCCTGTGCTCCTTTATTTTTTCTCTCCTTGTGGATCTCCTGTTCCCTCCAGGGCTTTCTGTCTTTCCCTTCTTTCATAAGATTCCTGGTACTCTGCCCAAAGTTTGGCTATGAGTCTCAGCATCTGCTTTGATACTCTGCAGGGTACAGTCTTTCAGAGGACCTCTGTGGTAGGCTCCTGTCCTAGTCTGTTTTGTTCCTCTTCTGATGTCCATCTCATTTGCTTTCTGAATGAAGATTGAGCATTTTACCCAGGCTCCTCCTCCTTGATTAGCTTCTTCATGTGTACAGATTTTAGTATGATTATCTTATATTTCTAATATCCACTGATAAGTGAGTATATACCACGTGTGTCTCTCTGCTTCTGGGATACCTCACACAGGATGACCTCATTTACTTGCAAATATCATGATTTCCTTGTTTTTAATTGCTGAGTAGTGTTCCATTGTGTAAATGTACCACTATTTTTATATCCATTCCTCTGTTGAGGAACATCTGGGTTGTTCCCAGCTTCTGGCTATTATAAACAAAGCTGCTATGAACATGGTTGACCAAATATCCTTTTTGGATACTTGAAAAAATTTTGGATACATGCCTAGGAATGGTATACCTTCATCTTGAGGTAAAACTATTCCTAATTTTCTGAGAAAGACCCAGATTGGTTTCCAAAGTGGTTGAACAAGTTTAGATTCCCATCAACGATGGAGGGGGTTTCCTCTTTCTCCAGCATGTGTTGTCACTTGAGTTTTTGATCTTAGCCATTCTGATGAGCGTTAGATGAAATCTAAGGGTCGTTTTGATTTGCATTTCCCTGATGACTAAGGATGCTGAGCATTTCTTTAAGTGTTTCTCTGTCATTCGATATTTCTCTATTGAGAATTCTGATTAGCTCTGAACCACATTCTTTAATTGGATTAGTGGATTTGTTGCTGTTTACCTTCTTGAGTTCTTTATATCTTCTGGATATTCGCTCTCTGTCAGATATAGAGTTGGCGAAGATACTTTCCCAATATGTATGTTGTCATTTTGTTCTGACTACAGTGTCCTTTGCTTTCCAAAAGCTTTTCATTTTTATGAGTTCCCATTTATTGATTGTTGATCTTAGAGTCTCTGCTGTTGGAGTTAGGTTCAGGTAGTAGTCTCTTCTGCCAATGAGTTTATTATGTCTGGTTTTATACTGAGGTCTTTGATCCACTTGGACTTTAGTTTTTTGCAGGTGTTAAGAATGGATCTATTTGAATTTTTCAATATGTAGATATCCAGTTAGACCAGCACCATTTGTTGAAGGTGCTGCCTTTTTTTGATTGTATGGTTTTGGCTTCTTTGTCAAAAATCAGGTTTTCCTAAGTGTGTGGGTTTATTTCTGGATCTTCTATTTGATTCCATTCATCCACAAGCTGGCTTCTATGCCAGTACCATTCAATTTTTACTATGATAGCTCTCTAGTACAGCTTGAGATAATGGATGCAGATACCTCCAGCAAATCTTCTATTGAAGAGGATTGTTTTAGCAATTCTGGGTTTCTTGTTATTCCCTAGAAAGTTGAGAATTTTTCTTTCAATGTCTGTAAAGAATTGTGTCTGTAATTGCATTGAATCCGTAGATTGCTTTTGGTAATTTGACCATTTTTACTATGAGAATGCTGCCAAGCCATGAACACGGGAGATCTTTCCAAATCTGATATCTTCTTCTATTTCTTTCTTCAGAGACTGGATGTTTTTTTTTTTTTTTCATATAAGTCTTTGACTTCTTTGGTTAGAGTCACACCAAGGTACTTTAGGTCCTTTGTGGCTATTGTGAGGGGTGTTATTTCCCTAGTTACATTCTTAGCCCGTTTATCTTTTTTGTACAGGTGGGCTATTAATTTTTTTAAAGTTAATTTTGTAACCAGCCAGTTTGCTGAAGGTGTTTATCAGCTAAGCCAGTCTGCTGAAGGTGTTTATAAGCTATAGGAGTTCCGTGGTAGAATTTTTGGGGTCATTAATGTATTTTATCATATCATCTGCAAACAGTGACACTTTGATGTCTTCCTTTCCCAATTAAATTCCTTTGATCTCCTTCAATTGTCTTATTGCTGCAACAGGGACTTCAAGTACTTTGTCAAAGAGGTATGGAGAGAGTGGGCAACATTTGCTTGTCCCTGATATCAGTGGGATTGGGATTGCTTTAAGTTTTTCTCTGTTTAATTGGATGTTGGCTATATGCTTGCTGTATATTGCCTTTCCTATGTTTAGGAAAGTGCCTTATATCACTGATTCCTCCAAGACTTAAAACATGAATGGATGTTGGCCTTAGTCAAATGCTTTTTCAGCATCTAAGGAGATTATCATGTTTTTTTTAATTTTTATTTTGTTTATATGGTGGATTACACTGATGGCTTTCCATATATTGTACACCTTTGCAAACCTGGGATGAAGCCTAGTTGGTCATAGTGGATGGTATCTTTGATGTGTTTTTGGCTTCAGTTTCAAGTATTTCGTTGAGTATTTTTGCATCCATGTTCATAAGGGAGAAGGGCCTAAAATTCTTTCTTTCTTTGTTCTTTGTGAGGTTTAGGTACCAAGTTGACTGTGGCTTCATAGAATGAGTTTTGTAATGATCTTTCTGTTTATATTTTGTGTAATAGTTCGAAGAGAATTTGTGTTAACTCTTCTTTGAAGCTATGGTAGAATACTGCACTAAAATCATCTGGCCCTCAGCTTGTTTGAATATGAGGATTTTGATGACAGCTTCTATTTCTTAAGGGGATCAAAATAGTCCTATATCCCTTATATAGGACTATCCCTTATATATCCCTTATATAGGACTATTTAATTTACCTGGTTTGATTCAGCTTTGGTATGTGGAATTGATCAAGAAAATTGTCCATTATATTCTGATTTTTAAATTTTTTCATATAGGCTTTTTAAGTAAGACCTAAAGATTCTTTAGATTTCCTCAGTGTCCATTGTTATGTTCCCTTATCATTTCTGTTTTGTTGATTTGGGTAGTTGCTCTCTGCTTTTTAGTTAGTTTGGCTAAGGGTGTGTCTATCTTGTTTATTTTATTTAAAAAAACAGCTTTTGTTTTCATTGATTCTTTGAATTGTTTTATTTGTTTCTAATTATTGATTTCAGCCCTGAGTTTGATTATTTTCAGCCTTCTTCTCCTCTTGGATGTGTCTATTTCTTTATTTTCCCCCTAGGGCTTTCAGTTGATCCATTAAATTGCTTGAATGAGATGTTTCAAATTTCTTCTTGAAGGCCCTTAGTGCTGTGAATTTTTCTCTTATCACTGCTTCCACTGTATCCTATAAATTTGGGTATGTTGTACCTTCATTTTCATTGATTTTTTGGAATATTTTAATTTCTTTCTTTATTTCTTCCCTTACCCAGATTTCATTGAGTAACAAGTTGTTCAGTTTCCATGTGCATGTAAGTTTTTTGCTATTTCTGTTGTTGTTGAGTTCCAGCTTTAGTTCGTGGTAGTCAGATATGACACAAGGTATTTTTTCAATCTTCTTGTATCTGTTGAGGCTTGCTTTGTGAACAACTATATGGTCTATTTTGGAGAAGGTTCCATGAGGTGCTGAGAAGAAAGTAAATTCTTGTGTGTTTGGGTGAAAGGTTCTGTAGATGTCTGTTAAGTCCATTTGATTCATGGCCTCTGTTAGAGATATTTTTTTCTTTAATTTCTGTTTTGTTCACCTGTACTTTGTTGACAGTGGAGTGCTGAAGTACTATTAATGTGTGGGGATCTATGTGTGGTTTAAATTTTATTAATGTTTCTTTTACAAATATGGGTGTCCTAGTATAGGGGCATAGCTATTCAGAATTGTGATATCTTCTTGGTGGAATTTTCCTTTGATGATTATGAAGTTACCTTCCCCATCTCTATTGATTAATTTTGTTTGCAAGTATATTTTATTAGATATTAGAATGGCTACTCATGCTTGCTTCTTGGGGCCATTTGCTTCAAAAACCATCCTCCAGTCCTTACTCTCAGGTAATATCTACCTTTGTGACTTAGATGTGTGTCTTATATGAGCAGATTTTTGGGTCTTTCTTATGCATCCATTCTGTTAGTCTGTGTCTTTTTTATTGGAGAATTGAGTCAACTGATTTTGAGAGAGATTATTGACCAGTACCTGTTAGTTCCTTTGATTTTGATGTTGATTGTGTTAGTGTGTTTGTTTGGCTACTTTTAGTTTTGCTCTAATGTGGTTATTTATTTCCTGTGCTTTCCTGAAAGTAGTCAATTTTCTTGGGTTGTATTTTTCCTTCTAGTATCTTCTGTAAAGCTGGATTTGTGGGTAGGTATTGTTTAAATTTATTATTGCCATTGACTATCTTGTTTTTTCCATCTATAATGACTAAGAGTTTTGCTAGGTATAGTAGCCTGGGCTGACATCTGTGTTCTCTTAGGGTCTACATGATATCTGTCCAGGCCCTTCTGGCTTTCATAGTTTCTGTTGACAGTCACGTATGATTCTGATGGGTTTGCCATTATACGTTACTTTTTTTTTGCTTGCAGCTTTTAGTATTTTTTCTTTGTTCTGTATACTTATGGTTTTGATTATTATGTGGCTGGAGGATTTTCTTTTTTGGTCTAATTCATTAGGTGTTCTTTAGGCCTCTTTTATGCTTGTAGACAGTTCCTTTATATTGGGTAAATTTTCTTCTATGATTTTGCTGAAAATATTTTCTGGGCCTTGGAAACAGGAATCTTCTTTTTCCTCTATTCCTGTTATTCTTAGGTTTTGTTTTTTCATATTATCTTAGAGTTCTTGGATGTTTTGTGTCACAAATTTTTTAGATTTATTATTTTCTTTGACGGATACATTGATTTTTCCAATGTATCTTCCACACCTGATATTCTTTCTTCCATCTCTTGTAGTCTGTTGGTTATGCTTACTTCTGCATTTCCTGTTTTCTTCCTCATGCTCTCCCTTTCCATTATTTACTCTGGTTCTGTTTTCTTTAATTTATTCAATTCTATCTTCAGATCTTAAACTGGTTTGTTGATTTCCTTCACATGTCTGACTATATTTTCCTGTTTTTCCTTCAAATCCTTCACCTGTTTGTTTGAACATCCTCTGTTTCTTTTATTTCTTTCAGTGATTTAATCATTTCCTGTCTGAAGGCCACAAACTGGCTGTATATTCCTGTATTTTTTCACAGATGGACATAATCTGTTTGACTTTATCTTCCTCTATTCTTTAAGCATGTTATTTGTTTCCTCCATTATCCTCTTTGAAAGCATACATGTGAGATCATCTTCTTGAATTCCACTTATGTTAGAGTATCCAGGGCTACTGGGTTCTGGAGATGCTATATTGCTTTGGCATTTGTTGCTTGTGCTTTTATGTTAGCCTCTATCATCTGGCTGTCTTAGATGTTGGTTGTTAGTTTCTGGTGCCTGCTGGAATTCTGGGGTGGGGAGAAACCCCTTGGCAGGGAGATGGTTGTTCCTAAAGGATGACTCCTCAGCATTTTGGGTATGGTCAACCAAATAGCAGTGCTTCTCCGAAATTGCCACAATTCACCTCGGTTGTATGGACCTGTGTGGTAACTGTGGTCATTGGTAGTCAGGGGGTCTTTTCTCTAACAAGGAGAGTTACTGGAGACAGTTGCCCCCACGCTAGGTTTCTTGCTCTGAATTTAGTGAACTACTTACTGCTGCTACTGCTTTTACACTGTTTGCTGGGTACAGCCCTCTTGAAGAATCAGGGAGCCCCTCAGTTTGGTCACTTTAGCTAAGGATAACTGGTTACACCTTGAGCCTTTATCTGTGAGATGATCCAGTGGCTGTCAGGCTTCTGTTGGTCGGAGATTGGAGCTCTATTCTCTAGAACCCAAGCAGTAATCAGTGGCAGACAAGTGCAGCAGGAACCTAGAGCCTGGAACTAGGTGGAACTCAGAAATTTTTCTTGAGCTCTGTGTCCTGATGTCAGACCTTATGTTTCCCCAATTTGAGGTTTTTCTCCCAATAGGGAGACCCAGTCTGTGGTGTTTGGGGGTCCACAGTTCTGTCTGGGATGGTCAGTGGAGCTTGCAGGTGCTGGCAAGTGGCTCTGTCTGGGGACTGGATGCCTGCAGGAACCCAGGACTCTTCCAGAAAACACATTAGTGGAAACATGGTACTGGATTAGTACCCTAAGATTAAACCTGATGTTTCTCTCACCATGCTGTTTCCTTCTGACTGGGCAACTCAGTGTCTAGTGCCCTGGGGCCCACAGATATGTCTGGGACCATGAGTTTGGCATGCAGGCAGGTCTCTGGGCTGCCAGCTGAGGGCTTACCAGACTCAAGCACCTTTTCTAGGGCTTGTCTGGGTGATCTGAGTTTTGTCCAGATTGCTTCTTTTATTGTGGGGTTTTCTCTCATCTGTAAATCCTAGGCTCTGGTGTGTGGTGTCCACAAATTATTCTGGGATGGTGATCAGAGCACACAGGCTTGTGGCTCTGGGCTGGTGACCCAGTGCCTGTTGGGACGTGGGAACTCCTCCGAGATTTAGCTGGGTTACCTGAACCTAATTGCTTCCCATACCTGGAGTTTCCTTTCACCTGGGAAACACAGTCACTGGTGTTTTAGGGCCCAGAGTTCACTCTGTTGGTTGCTGTGCAGTCACTGCTGTCCTACTTGTCAAACACAGTGTTCTCCCAGTGCTGCCATCTTGGATACATTTTTTAAATATTACTGCTTAATGCTATAGACAGTGTGCTGATGGAGATGCAATTTGCAATCCCATTCTCAACATAAATTAGGAAAACAATAAGAAAAGGAGAAGGGCATCAGAACACAGAGAAGGAGGAAGAGGGGACAGGAGGCATTTGAGTTTTGATTTAGCAGTTATCCTTCTTAAAGGAAAATAACACGCAGGAACAAATATATTCATTTCAGAAATATTCATAACAATTTTGATTTTACTTTTAAGAATGAAAAATAGCTAATACTTAATAATATGTTAATACATATCATTGGTATACCTTAACACTTCATGTACTTAGTGGCTGCAATTTTGGTAAGGCATTACCCATGCTATAATTTCAGTGCTCATTTAGATGAACAAATGGGATGGACATTGAATGGAGGAGAAAACAAGCAAGGGGACAGAAGCATACCAAAGAGGGCCTCTGAAAGAATCAATATAGCAATATATCAAAGCAGATATTAAGACTCACAACCAAACCTTTGGCAGAGGGCAGGAAATAATAATAAAAATAGGGGAAGTTAGTAAGACTTGGGGAGAACAAGAGCTCCACAAAGACCAAACTGAGCAGGGCACAGGGGTGTTATACGAGACAGTTTCTCCAACCAAGGACCATGTATGGATATGGCCTAGAACCCCCGCTCAGATGTGGACCATGGTAGCTTGGTGTCCAACTGAAGACCCTAGTAAGGGGAACAGGGTCTGTTTCAGTCAAGAACTCGATGGCTGGCTCCTTTACCCTCTCCCATACACGCCAGGAAGTAACAACCTAGCTAGATCCCAGGGGAGGACATTGCAGCCAGTCCTGAGGAGACAAGATGAACTGGGGTCAGATGGAAGAGGAGGAGATCCTCCCCCATTGGTGGACTTGGAGGGGGCGGGGAAAAGATGAGGGAGGGTTGGGGAGAGTGGGAGGAAATGAGGGAGGGGGCTACACCTGGGATGCAAAATACCTAACCTGTGATTGATATAAAAATAAATAAATAACATTTTAAAAAATTTTGGTAATGCATTACCCATGCTATAATTTCTCTGGAAGTACAACAAAATATAAATTTGCATATGAAAGAATAGGCATAAGTTTTACTATGCCTGAAGCTTTAATAATTTTATGTGAGAAGCAAATTTATGAATATGAAATAAACTAAGCATATGAATATTTATAGTAAGAAGAGAAAATACAGGTACTAGAAAATTTATAAAGATGGCGAATAACAAAAATATATTGACACTTCAAAAACTGTTTAGCTGTTTATTAGCATTTGCTTTTAGCAATGTCATGCAGAATTTTAAAATTACTCATCAATTTAGGTAATTTCTGTTACTTTTCTTTACTATTTAAGCAACTACAAACAAATTCAATTTAGTAACACTGTATTTTAACATCCTGCAAACAAAATTCTTATTATTTCTATTTTAAA
Source organism: Pachyuromys duprasi (assembly GCA_028658305.1). NCBI lineage: Eukaryota > Metazoa > Chordata > Mammalia > Rodentia > Muridae > Pachyuromys > Pachyuromys duprasi. The sequence continues at coordinate 32,370,696 of CM053742.1, forward strand.
TAATTTCTATTTTAGGGAAGTAATATTTTCATAAGGTAATCATACTATCTTCTGCTATTAATATTAAGGTTTTGTAAACAATATTTATGTGTGTTATACTATACAATATACTGAATGATATATTTAATACAAAGCGCATTAATGTAATGAAGTGAATTGAAACGTATACTATAGAATACAAGTCAAGAAAAGCAGACTGAATTAAACATTTCAGGATACCTTTGATTATTTTAAACTACTCTATTTTTAAAAATCTGACATGTTTTTTATTACATTTTTAATAAAAAGTTTGTTAACTTTATATCCTAGCTGTATCCTGCTCCCTCATTCCCTCCTAATCCCACCTTCTGTCCCTCATCTCCTCCATGCCCCTTCCCAAGTCCACTGATAGGGGAGGACCTCCTCCCCTTTCATGTGACCTTAGTCTATCAGGTATCTTCAGAACTGGCTGCAAAGTCTTCTGTGACCTGGCAGGCTTTCTTCTCCCTGGGGGAGGAGGGAGGTCAAAGAGCCCGTTATTGAGTTCATGTCAGAGATAGTCCTTGTTCCCCTTAATAGGCTACCTACTTGGATACTGAGCTACCATGGGCTACGTCTGAGCAGAGGTTCTAGATTATATCCATACATGTTCCTTGGTTGGAGAAACAGTCTCATTGAAGACCCCTGTTCCCAGTTGTATTTGGTCCTTGTGGAGCTCCTGTCCTCTCCAGGTCTTACTAACTCCTGCTTCTTTCGTATGACTCTCTGCACAATGCTGAAGGTTTGGTTATGAGTCTTAATATCTGCTTAGATACACTGCTAGGTAGAGTCTTTCAGAGGCCCTCTGTGGTAGGCTTCTGTCCTGTTGCTTGTTTTCTCCTATATCTAATGTCCATCCCATTTGTCTTTCTAAGTGAGGATTGATCTTCTTACCCCGGGTCCTCTTTCTTGTTTATCTTCTTTAGGTGTAAAGATTTCAGTATGTTTCTCCTATCTTATAGGTCTATATAAGTGAGTATATACCATATGTGTCTTTCTGCTTTTGGGATACCTCACTCAGGATGATCGTTTCTAGGTCCCATTATTTGCCTGCAAATTTTCTGATTTCTTCATTTTTTAATTGCTGAGTAGTATTCTATTGTGTAAAAGTACCACAATTTCTGTATCCATTCCTCAACTGAGGGACATCTGGATTGTTTCCAGGTTCTGGCTATTATGAATAAAGCTGCTATGAACATGGTGAAACAAATGTCCTTGTTGTGTACTTGAGCATCTTTTGGATATATGCCCAGGAGTGGTATAGCTGGATCTTGAGGAAGCACTATTCCTAATTGTCTGAGAAAGCGCCAGACTGATTTCCAAAGTGGATGTACAAGTTTGCATTCCCCCCAGCAAGGGAGGAGAATTCCCTTTTCTCCATAACCTCTCTAGCATGTATTGTCACTTGAGTTTTTCATCTTAGTCTTTCTAATTGGTGTCAGGTGAAATCTCAGGGTCATTTTGAGTTTCATCTCTCTGATGGCTAAGGACATTGAGCATTTCTTAGGTGTTTTTCTGCCATTCTGTATTCCTCTACTGAGAAATCTCTGTGTAGCTCTGTACTCCATTTTTTTAATTGGGTTGCTTGATTTATTGCTTTTTAACTTCTTTAGTTCTTTATATAATCTGGATGTCAGCCCTTTGTGAGATATAGGGTTGGTGAAAATCATTTCCCAGTCTGTATGCTGTTGTTTTGTTCTGGCAACACTATATTTTGTTTTACAGAAGATTTTCAGTTTCATGAGGTCCCATTTATTTATTGTTGATCTTAGAGCCTGTGCTGTTGGTGTTCTGTTCAGGAAGTTGTCACCTGTGCCAATGAGTTTTAGGGTCTTCCCCACTTTTCCTTCTAACAGATTTAATGTGTCTGGTTTTATGTTGAGGTCTTTGATTCACTTGGACTTTAGTTTTGTGCAGGGTGGTAAATATGGATCTATTTTCATTTTCTTGCATGTGACATCCAGTTGAACCAGCACCATTTGTTGAAGGTGCTGTCTTTTTTCTATTGAATGGTTTTGGCTTCTTTGTCAAAATCAAGTATCTATTGGTGTGTGGGTTTTACTTCTGGGTCTTCTATTCGGTTCTATTGATCCACTATTCTGTTTCTATGACAATACCTTGCGGTTTTTATTACTATTGCTCTGTAGTACATCTTGAGATCAAGGATGCAGATGCTTCCAGATGATCTGTTGTTGTACAGGATCGTTTTAGAAATTCTGGGTTTTTTGTTTCGCCATATGAAGTTGATAATTTTTCTCTCAAGTTCTATAAAGAATTGTGTTGGTATTTTGATGAGAATTGCATTGAATCTGTAGATTGCTTCTGGCAGAATAGCCATTTTCTCTATGTTAATCCTACCGATATATAAACTACTCTTTTTAAGACAAAAGGAAAAAAATGTTATTTAATCTGATGATTTGTTTTGGTAAGCCAATGGATTTACTTAGTTTCTTTTCCTTCTTTACTTACTTCTTTCCTTCTTTCCTTCCTTCCTTCCTTCCTTCCTTTCTTCCTTCCTTCCTTCCTTGCTTTCTTTCTTTTACCAAACAGTAGTTGTCCATTTTATCATTTAATTGAAAAGTGTTCTATTTGAATCTGTACAGTGAAACAAATAATACATGAACATCTTATTTCTATAAATAATATTCTATGAAAATGTAATTCACACTTGAGAGATGTGTGAATAGTTAAGAGCACTGACAGCTTTTACAAAGGACATGAGTTCAACTCCCAGCACCCGTTGGTGGTTATCAGCCATCTTTATATTCAGCCCAGAAGATCTTATGACCTCTATAATGACCAGGCACACCAGTAGTACACAGACATACACACAGTCAAAATACCCATGCATATAAGATCTGTATTGCGAGTTGACAGGTAAGTAATATGTAGTGCTAGCCAGACACAGAGTTTACCCAGCTATTATATCAGAAACACAGTGAGATATCTATTCAGATAAAAAAAGATGAGCAGAAGCAGGAATACATGAGGAAATGGAGATCCAGTTGACAAGAGAAGCTATCTTGAGGTAAGATAATTTGGAGCATAAGAAAATAATTATTTATGTTGGAGTTAATTTTATTTTAAAGTGTGGAAGATGTCAGGAACAATACTGCACATTAATAGTGAGAGAATGAAGAGTCCCAGACCCTGCAGTACCTAAGAAAGAGGAATTACATGAAGAATACAGAAGACCATTCATTGCAGGCAGAGTGCACATCATAGTGACCAACAAAGAGTACTCGGAGTGGCTACAGGCATGGGCAACAGGCAGAAGCTACCTCCTGACTACCCTGTCTGCCTTCTTTTACCGTTTAGGGAGATGAACTTTCTGACCTTAAGCATGCTTCTAATGTAATCCAATAGAAGGCAGTAAAAACTCTCCCTCAGAAATAAATATGAGGATCTTAGGAACATTGAGTATACCCCTGGATCCAGACATGGGAGGAAAATATGTGTGTGTATATATGTGAGGGTGTGTGTGTGCATTAATGTGTGTACGAGCACACATACATATGTGTGTTTTCTGTCTCTATTTTATTTTTACAACAGATATTTTGGTGCCTTAGGGAGCATAATACTGGGCAGCCTGATTTGTTAAAACTTAAATCTTAATGCCTGGGTGGGGAACAGTAGTAAATTTTCCACTAATGGCCTTTTCTTTTCTATGTGCATCTGTTACTGCTTCAGTCTCATTACTCATTTGAACAATTGTTTCCTTACTGAGAAGGAGCCTTTTTCTCTGATGAAATCCTATGTCTCATTTGCCATTTTATGACCTGCCAGAGTCTTGTCTCTAGCCTATACTTAAAATAGTTATGCTTTCTTCTAACAGTTTCAAAATTTTATGAATAACACTAAGATTTGGACCATTTTAACTGCATTTTATATGAGGCACTAAAAAGTGATCCACTCTGAATCTTGTATAGGTGGATATCTGCTTTTACCAACAGCATCTGTTAAATAGGCTGTCTATTCTCCAACATACATTTTGGCACTTTGTCAAGAAATAGATGGCTGTAGCTTGTGAGTATATTTTTACCATTTCATTCTATTTTACTAGAATGAATATCTTTTTGTTCCAGTATGCCAGTACAACACATTTTTTGTTTTTAATTCTTTTTCGTAAAAATGGATTTCAGTTGTATTTTCAGGTAAGTCGTGGTATCTCCAACATTTTTCTTTTTTCTCAAGAATTCTGTGGCTACTGGGAGTGTTTATGGTCCTGTATGAATTAGTGTTTTTCTATTTCTATGAATAATGTCATTGAAATTTTCATAGTACTTGCATTGAACATGTAGATAGATTTAGTTTTCATAGCTATTTTCATAATTCTTTATTCCACATACACAAGATGGTTTTTGATGTTACATCTTGAATTATTTTCAATTCTCTTTCTTCCTTTTCTTATTTTTTTATTTTATTTTTTATTAAAATTTATTCACTTTTATCTCCACAGCAGCCATCTCCCTTCTTTTCCCCCTATGCCCTTTCCCTAGTCACCCGATAGAGGAGTACCTCCTCCCCTTCTATATGATCATAGCCTATCAGGTGTCATCAAGGCTGGCTGCATCATCCTCCTGGCAAGGATGCTCCCCACTCCAAAGGGAGGTGATCAAAGAGCTGGCCACTGAATTCATGTCAGAGGCTCTGTACCCCTTACTAGGGAACCCAATTGGAAACTGCGGAGCCTATGGACTTGCTCTGAACATGTGGTCTAGCTCCTCTCTGCACATGTTCCTTCGTTGGAGTATCTGTCTTTGCAGGCCACCTTGGGCTGAGGATTTTTGACACTGATGTTCTTCTTGTGGAATTCCTTCCCCTCTAGAATTTTCTATCTCCATCTTCTTCCGCATGATTTCATGCATTCTGCATGAAAGTTTGGCTATGAGTCTCATTATCCCATTTGATATCCTGGTGGATAGAGTCTTTCAGAGGTCCTCTGTGGAAAGTTACTGTACTGTCCATTGTTTTCTACTTTCGATGTCTATCCTGATTGTCCTTCTGAATTAGGATTAAGCATATTTTGTAGGGTCCTCCTACCAGAGAACACTTTCAGCTGATAAACACCTTCAGCAAAGTGGCTAGATAAAAAAAAAATAACTTCAAAATATCTAAAGCCACTGAGTTCATATTTGGCCACATAGGACTACACTGCACCCAGTCCTGGTGAGACCTGACAACCAGGGTCAGATGGAAGGGGAGGAGGACCTCCCTATCAGTGGACTTAGAGAGGGGTAGGGAGGTGATGAAGAAGGGAGGGAAGGTACGACAAGGAGGGAATAGGGGAGGGGGTTACAGCTAGGATACAAAGTAAAAAATGTAATTAATATGAAAAATAAAAATGATTTAAAAATATCCGAAGCCCTACTATATACAAAAGACAAATAAGCTAAGAAAGAAATTAGCAAAACAACACCATTCACAAAGCACACAAAGAACATATAATACCTTGGTGCAACTTTAACCAAGTAAGTGAAAGAACTTTATGAAACAAATTTCTAGTCTCTGAAGAAAGAAACTGAAAAAGATATCAGAAGATGGAAAGCTCTCCCATGCTCATGGATAGATAGGATTAACATTGTGAAAATGGCTAGCTTACCAAAAGAAATGTACAGATTCAATGCAATTCCCATCAAAATACCAACATAATTTTTTACAGAACTTGAAAGAACAATTCTCAATTTCACATGGAAAAAAACAAAACAAAAAAGCTCATAATAGCTAAAACAATCAAGCACAATAAAAGGTATTCAGACTCCCTACCATATCAGCAAGCAGTGACCACCATTTCTGAAGGCAGAAGATCTGAAATTCCAAACCTGGTACACAACCGGGAATCTTCTCCAAAATTGACCATATAATCCGATACAAAAACAAGCCTCAACAGACAAAAGAAGATTTTAATAATCCCTTGTATCCCATCAGACCACCATGGCCTAAAACTAGACCTCAACAACAAAAGAAATAGCAAAAATCTTACACATGCACAGAAACTAAATAACTCCCTACTCAATGACAGCTGGATAACAGAAGAAATGAAAAAAAGAAATTGGAGACTTCCCAAAATTCAATGAAAATGAAAGCACAACTTACCCAAACATATGAGCCACGATGGAAGCAGTGCTAAGAGGAAACTCCATAGCACTGAATGTCTTCAGAAAGTTTAAGACATCCCGTACAAGCAACTTAACAGCACACTTGAAAGCCCTGGGGGGGGGGGGGAAGAAGCAGACATACCCAAGAGGAGTAGAAGGTTGGAAATAATCAAACTCGGGGCTGAAATCAATTAATTAGAAACAAATAAAACAACTAAAAAAAAACAATTAAACTAAGGACTGGTTCTTTGAGAAAAGCAACAATTTAGACAAAATCTTAGCCAAACTAACTAAAAGGCAGAGAGAATTTATCCAAATCAAAAACGAAAAAGGGGACATAACCAAAGACACAAAGGAAATTCAAAGAATCATTAGCTCTTATTTCAAAAGCCTATATGCCACAGAATTTGAAAACCTAAATGAAATGGACAATTTTCTTGATACATTCCATTTACCAAAGCTAAACCAAGAGATGACTGTACACATGAGTGACTCTAAAATTTAAACCAGACAACTCTTTCAGCTGATAAACACCTTCAGAATATTGGCTGGATAAAAATTAACTAAAAAAAATCAGTAACCCTCCTGTATGCGAAAGACAATTGAGCTGAGAAAGAAATTATGGAAACACCTTTTATAATAGTCACAAATAACATAAAGTACCTTGGTGTGAGTCTAACCAAGCACATGAAAGATCTGTATTAAAAAAAATGTCTATGAAGAAATTAAAGAAGACATCAGATGATGGAAAGATCTGGCATGCACAAGGATCAGTAGGATTAACATAAAATGCAATTCCCATCAAAATAAGAACACAATTTTTAGAGACCTTGAAAGAACAATTATTTCTAAATTTCATATGGAAAAACAAAACAAAACAAAACAGAATTGCTAAGATAATCCTGTACAGTAAGGGATTGGAAGTATCTCCATCCCTGACCTCAAGCTGTACTATAGAGCAACAGTAATAAAAATTCCATGGTACTGGCATAGAAACAGAATGGTGGATCAATGGAACTGAAGTCTCAGAAATAAACCCACATAACTATGGATGCTTCAATTTTGATAATGAAGCCCAAAGAATAAAATGAAAAGTAGATAACATCTACAACAAATAGTGCTGGTCTAACTCAATGTCTCTATGTATAAAAATGCAAATAGATCCATGCTTATCATCCTGTACAAAACTAAAGTCAAAGTGGATCAATGACCTCAACATAAAACAAGACACTCTAAACCCATTAGAAGAAAAAAATCAGAGAAGAGCCATGATTTCATTGGCACAGGAGACATCTACATGAACAGAACACCAACAGCACAGGCTCTAAGATCAACAATAAATAAATGGGACCTCATGAAACTGAAAAGCTTCTCTAAAGCAAAGGACAAGGTCATCAGAACAAAACAACAGCCTACATATTGGGAAAGTATCTTCACAAACCCTCTACCTGACAGAGGGCTAATATCCAGAATATACACAGAACTTAAGAAGTAAAACACCAACAAAGCAAGTAATCCAATTAAAAAGGGTGTACAGAACAAAATAGAGATTTCTTAATATAGGAATATTGAATTGCAGAGAAACACTTAAAGACATGTTCAACGTCTTTAGTCATTAGGGAGATGTAAATCAAAACAACCCTGAAATTTTACCTTACACCAATTAGAATGGCTGAGATCAAAAACTCAAGTGACAACTCATGCTGGAGAGGATTTGGAGAAAGGGAAACCCTCCTCCATTGCTGTTGGGAATATAAACTTGTACAACCACTTTGGAAATCAATTTGGCACATTTTTAGAAAATTAGGACTAGTGCTACCTTAAGATCCAACTCTGCCACTCCTAGGCATATATCCAAAATATGCACAACTATACAACAAGGACATTTGTTCAACCATGTTTGTAACAACTCTATTCAAAATAGCCTGATGCTGCAAACAACCTGGATGTCTCTCAGTGGATGAACGGATACATAAAATATGGTACATTTATACTTTGGAATACAATTTAGGAATCATGAAAGTTACAGGCAAATCGTGGGAACTAGAAAAGATCGTCTTGAGAGAGGTAATTCAGAAGCAGATCCCCTGCTCAGATGTAGCTGATTGACAGCTCAGTCTCTATGTTGGCTCTTGAGTAAGGGGAACAGGGGCTACCTCTGTCATGCACTTGATTGCCTGCTCTTTGATCACTTGCCTCTGGTGGTGCTGCCTTGCCAGGCCAAAGAGGAAGAGGATCCAGGCAGTCCTGATGAGACCTGATAACCTATGGGCAGAGGCTAGAGGAGGAGAACTCCCTCTTTCAGTGGACTAAGGGAAGGGGAATAGGAGCAAGAAAGATGGAAGGTGGGACTGGGAGGAGGTGAGGTAGGGGGGCTTCAATCAGGATATATGATGAATAAATTTAAAAGAAAGAAAGAAAGAAAGAAAGAAAGAAAGAAAGAAAGAAAGAAAGAAAGAAAGAAAGAAAGAAAGAAAGAAAGAAAGAGCACTGTCTGCTCTTCCAAAGAGTCAAGGTTCCCAGTAACCACATGGCAACATACAACTGTCTGGAACTCCAGCTCAAAAGAATCTGACACCCTCATGCCAATACAAATAAAAGAAAATTAAATATATGAAAAAGTTTTGTACGAATGATTATCAGTATAAAAATTTTTAACATGTAACAAGTTCTTGAATCTTCATGGAGTAATTTTAATTAAGATAAAATAAGAGTAAACCAAATAATTCCAATAGTATTCATTTTTCTTACCTGTAGCAAGAATTAATTACTTTAAGGCTGCCTGGATCCTCAAGTAGCTATTGCTTCTTCATAGATAAAGGACTTGATATTTAAGAAAACAAAAGGAAAATTATTAAACTCATTTTTTTCAAATGACAGTTGTCCATGTGAGCATATGTGGTATTTAATTTCATCACAGAAGGCTGTGGTAGATGAGGCCTAGAATGAGGAGGCTACAGTTATTAAAAAATAGTTCACCTTGCTCTCTATTAGGTTTAGCTAGTAATACCACAAAACAGTATTTAACTCTCACAACTGAATCTCCCATCTTAAATATCTGAAGCTGGAGACATATTTTTTTATTCTCTTAGAATACTGGCAGCACCTGTATAAGTATTCTGTATGCTCAAATAAGGCTGAATCAAGTTAGTAGAAGGAGGATGTCAATATTCAACCATGTTTTGAGAAGAAGATCCTGAGAGAATATGAAGGTGGCTATTCAGAATTCAAAACCACTGTGTCAGCTATAGGAGGATACAAGAAGGGTCAAAGGCAGTGACTGTTTTAAGTAGGAGGAGGTCCAGATAAAGATGGGAGAATGAAGTATATGACAATTTTGTGGATCACATCATATAGCAACTTTTCAATTTATAGTAATTATTATTGTATGATTTTATTACAAAATAGGTTTATTATATTTTCATAGAGTTAACCAACATAGTTTCTCCACACTCACATCTCTTCACATATCTTTGTCCCTCTTCACACAGAGTCCTAATAATACTGAATAATGAATACAAACATGAATGATAAATTTGTACTTTTTATTTCAAATATTGTCATATTATCACTTAAAATTATAACATTAAGAATATTGTATTTTCTTATAATTCCAAAAACTTGAATATTATTTGCTGAATATTGAATACTATTTATATATCAAGTTTATATATTATATATTGTTACTTAAATATTAAATATTGTTTATATTTCAAGTTTTATATATACTGTTTATAAACACAAGTTTTGTGTTTATGCATGAATTTTTTTTATCAAAACATTAATTGATGAGGACCTATTCTGCAATGATTCTAACAAACACAATTCAAATGGAGTCATAAAGATTATAGAAACTATCCTTTATGCTCTGGCTAAGATATTTTTATTAGTATTTATAATGAATGACTTGAAATTGCTGATGGATATGCACCACTGTAACAGATACATAGAGGAACAGAGTGACAGTCCACTGCACTGTGATATTTTATATCTACATAATGGTTTTCTAAGCATAGCAATCACTAGAGTAGTTGAGTTAGATATAGGAACTCTACAGGACTTCATAATTTCCTTAACTCCAGAGTGTCAAAATTATATTCCAAGATTGTTTTATTTTACTGGCTTCCTATTTCATGAACATTGTCAGATACTAAAGGAAATAAGCCTACTTTAGAAGATTGGTTCATGCACAGAAATATATCATCTAATTCCTTGTTATATCTAAAGAAAAGATTCCTATAGAAAATTCTGAGGTGTATTTTTATTATCAAATCATATATTTCCTAAATTCAAATTTTATTTTTGGTGTTCTTGAGGAATTGATTAGCTCTATTGAGAGAATAAAGATTGATTTTGGAATATAGGAGCAGAATGCTTCAGTCCCGCCCTTCTTTAAGATGGAATACATTTATTGAAATTAAAACTATTTATCACGTTAATGGTATGCTGTCACTTTCAGTTAAAAAAGAGACATTTTCTACCTTTATGAAAAAGCAATGAGATAAAATAGACAATAGTATTAGTACTGAACTTAGGCATAAACTAGTGACATTAAAAAGGTAATTTCATGGACAATGTTCACACTACATAGAAGACTCCTCAATCAAAGTTTCACATTAAAATATACTGAATTATGGAAATAATTGCTTAATAACACTATAAGAGAATACTCCAATGCAAATATAACCAGAAGGCTATTGTTTTTAGAAGATATTAAGGTGAAGTATAAAGACTGTAAAACTTTTTCTTTTTTTAAAATTTCTATTTTAATCGGTGCCTAGTTCATTCATCATCAAAGAGTCTTCCTCCAGCAGCTGATGAAATTAGAGCCACAGCCAAACATTAGACAAAACTCTATAAACTTCATTCTTGAAGAAGAAGATGAAGGGTAGTAGGAGCCAGAAGGGTCAAGGACACCAGAAATGCATTGCACACGCAATCAACTATGGAGGGATCATAGTTACAGAGACTGAGGCAGCAATCATGGAGCCTGCATGGCTTTTAACTATGCATATATGTTGCTGTTGTTTATCTTGGGGTTTTGTGGGTCTCTTAGAAGTGGAAGTAGAGTATCTCTGACTCTTGTGCCTACTCTTCTACTCCCTTCCCTACTGGGTTGCCTTGTTATACCAAGCATTATTGCATCTTGGTATGCTGTGTTCAGTTGGTATCCCTGGAAGACCTATTTTGTTGTTGTTGTTGTTTTCAATTTTGTTTTGTTTTTCCTGAAGGGAAACTTGCTGGTATTTATTTAAAAGTGATGCCATGCACATAGCAGATATTATAAGAAATAGATTTATTGGATGGAGTTGGAGAGATAAGAGGAAAAGGAAAGAGAAAGACACTGTGAGGGGCATCCAGGAAAGAAAGCTAAGCACACACTGGACTTCACTATTGTTATGCCCAGTTCATGAGACCCCCAAAGACTACCAGAAATCGATTCTGCTGCAAACACATAAGCATTTATTCAATACAAGCTCGAGCTTAGGTCACAAAAACTTCTGGTCAAAGCAGGAGAGGAGTGGGGCCCTGAGGTCCAGGGGAAAGGGTTTTTTAAGAAAAATTAAAATTAAAATTAAAAAAAATTAAAAACCCAAGTATGTGTCTTCAACCCTTGCTGTTACATGATTGGCTAGGGTATCTGACCTTTAAAATTATTGGCTTATTTTAGGCTCCAAGACCATAAATGGTTCTGGCTAGACAATCTGCGAAAGTTGCCAGAAGATGGTATCTTTTAAGGGTAAAAAGGAATGTAGCAAGTCTGATTACTCCCTGCAGCTGGTTGTATATATCTCAACATGCCCGTTCCTTTGTTTAAACTTGTATCGAAGACCCTAGTTATGAGGCTCCAAGATTCACATTTTTAATCTTATATCTCTCACTACTATGAAAGCCAGGGCTCGGGACCCACCTGCACACCATGGAGGGTTTTACAACTGCTCTCAAATGTCTTTAAATTTTGTCACTACCTCAGGCCCCAAGAATTAGGTTTTAATTTTCCCATCTCCTTTGTGTGCTTATATGTGGAGCAGGGTTTTTGAATTGTGCTGTGCCTCCCATTGACAGTTTAGAACCTCTACCAGGCAGTGATCACCGTATGGTCAGTAAGGACCTGGGTCCTGCAGCCCTGGTTCTGCCATGCTGTCATGGCTGCACACAACTTATGGCTAGCTACCATGCTGATTTGGGGATAAAGAGGGTGGGCCCATGGCTTCACTGCCATCTCAACTAATGGCAAACACATGGTTTCATCATCATCTTAACAAAGGGCACTAAAGGGCAGTCACATAATTGGCAGACATATTGGTTATAAAAAGCACTGTGGTTTCCCTACTGCCAGCCACTTTCACTAGCTTGTTTCTTTCCCACTGTTTTTAGAGCTGCAATACTACAGAATCTTCTAGATCCTAAAAGGCCACTGCACCCCTTTCTTCCTCCACTCTAAAGATGCCTATCTTCTCCCTTTCCCACACATGAGATTCCTTCTGAGAACTTGGACTTATTGCTGATAAAGCATTGGTACCAGGCACTTAGGTTCTTGGGCTTACCAAGGCTAAGCCTCTGACCTGCCATACTATTGGTTTGACAAACCACTAGCTGCATGGTCCATTCCATTCCATTTCTATTTCACCTTTCTCATTCTCAGGAACGGCCTCCTGATATTCTCTCCCCTTTGGGAAACCTCTGACTTCTACAGCTTTATTTGCCCTACTCAGATGTCTATATCCAGTAACACTAAGAGAGATCGGTGAAGTAAGAAGTGATTCCCTATTTCTCTTTCCTCAGTCTTGTCTGTTTTTCTCTGCCTGCTTTTTCACTAAGTCAAAATACTGTCTGGTTTCTTTTTAAACTCTCAAAAATTTTAAGATTAAACTGTAGTCCTTAACTGACCACATGGTATGAACAATTTTAATCATAATTAATTCTCTAATTACTTTATGTCCTTTTATACTAAGAGAACAACAAGTCTCATTTTAAATTGGTATGAATTTTTATAAAAATTCAGTTATATTTTTACATGAGAAGCAGTCCTACATCATCTTTTTTTAATCATATAAAAATGGAGGAAAGTTAGTGCATAGGCAGCCTGCTTCTGGGTTGCCTAGTAACCTATGATGCCATCATGTGTCACAAACCAGATATGTGCCAGGCATGGGTCAGCTGCACATGCCCAAGCTCTAAAGGGACCAACCCATCACTGTGCCACTTTCTTACTCTCCTGTCTTACTTTCCTTTGTTGCTCTCTCCATCTAGCTTTCTTTCCTGCGGAATCCTGACCATGTCTCTTTCTCTTTCCTTTTCACATTTATCTCTCCACATCCATCCAAAAAAAAAAATCTTTCATATAATATGTGCTGTGTAAGTAACAGCATTTTATTTTTTAATTTATTTATTTTTATATCAATCACAGGTTAGGTACTTTGCATCCCAGGCATAGCCTCCTCCCTCATTCCCTGCCACCCTCCCACTCCCTCCCTCATCTCCCTCCTCCCTGCCCCCTCCAAGTCCACCAACAGGGGAGGACCTCCTTCCCTTCCATCCAACTTCAGCTCATCCTGTCTCCTCAGGGCTGACTGCAATATCCTCCCCTGGGTTCTAGCCAGTCTGTCACTCCCAGGCTTGTATGGGGGAGGGTCAAAGAGTCAGCCATCAAGTTCATGACTGAAACAGTCCCTGTTTCCCTCACTAGCATCTTCAGTCCTACACCGAGCTATCATGGGCCTCATCTGTGCAGGGGTTCCAGGCCACATCCACACATGGTCCTTGATTGTAGGAACCATCTCATACAAGACCCCTGTGCTCTGCTCAGTTTGGTCTTTGTGGAGCTCTTGTTCTCCCCAAGTCTCATCAATCTCCCCCAGATCTATCATTACTTCTCGCCCTCTGCCAAAGGCTTGATCGAGAGTCTTAATATCTGCTCGGATACATCGCTATATTGACCCCCCCCAGAGGTCCTCCTTGGCATGCTCCTGTCCTGTTGATTGTTTTCTCCTCCACTCAATGTCCATCCCATTTGTTCATCCAAACAAGCATTGATCATACCAACCTGGGTCCTCCTTCTTGTATATCCTCTCTAGGTGTATAAATATTAACAAAACTGAGGAGCAGTGGATCTGGGGTGAGAAGACTGGTGGTGGAAGTCTAGAAGGAGTGAAAGGAGAGGAGGCTGTGATAAGGTTTTATTGTATGAGAGAAGAATAAACAAAAAGAAGGAAAAGAAATAGTAACAAATAGTAGCAATATTTGGTAAAACAAAACAAAATAAACAAAAACTATTCACTGCTAGAGGAAACATGAATTAGCTTAGAAATTTTAAAGAAATGCTCAATGTCCTTAGCCATCAGGGAGATGCAAATCAAAACGACCCTGAGATTTCACCTTACACCCACCAGAATGGCTAAGATCAAAAACTCTAGTGACAACGCATGCTGGAGAGGTTGTGGAGAAAGAGGAACCCTCCTCCATTGCTGGTGGGAATGTAACTTGTACAACCGCTCTGGAAATCAATTCGCACTTTCTTAGATAATTAGGAATAGTGTTTCCTCAAGACCCAGCTATACCACTAATAGACATAAATCCAAATGATGCTCAAGTACACAACAAGGACATTTGCTCAACCATGTTCGTAGTAGCTTTATTTGTAATAGCCAGAACCTGGAAACAACCCAGATATCCCTCAGTTGAGGAATGGATACAAAAATTATGGTACTTTTACACAATGGAATGCTACTCTGCAATTGAGAACGAGGATATCATGAAATTCACAGGCAAATGGTAGGACCTGGAAATGGTCATCCTTTGTGTGGTATCTCAAAAGACAAAAGAAACACTTGGTATATACTCACCTATAGGATAGGAACGTCATTCTGAAATCTATACACCTAGGGAAGATAAGCAAGAAGGAGGACCCAAGGTGGGATGATCAACCCCTCCTTAGATAATCAAATGGGATGCACATGGATTGTAGGAGAAAACAATCGAAAGAAGCCTACCACAGAGGGCCTCTGAAAGACTCTAACTAGCAATGTTTCAAAGCAGATATTAAGACTCACAGCCAAGCGTTCAGCAGAGTTCAGGGAATCATATGAGAAAAAAGGGGAGTTAGTAAGACTTGGTGAGGACAAGAGCTCCACAAATACCAAATAGATAAGGGCACAGGGTTCTCTTATGAAACTGTTTCTCCAAGCAAAGACCATGTATGGATATAACGAAGAACCTCTGCCCAGATGTGGCCCAATGTAGCTCAGTATCCAACTGGATACCCTAGTAAGGGGAACAGGGACTATTTCAGTCATGAACTCAATGGCTGGCTCTTCGATCCCCACCCCCCAATCCCACGAGGGAGGAGCAGCCTAGAAAGATCCCAGAAGAGGATATTGCAGCTAGCCCTGAAGATGGAAGGCGGGGGGAGGGGGAGGTCCTCCCCTATCAGTGTACTTGGAAGGGAGCAGGAAATGAGGGAGCTATGGGGAGAATGGGAGGGAATGAGCAAGCAGCCTAGATAGATCCCAGAAGAGGATATTGCAGCTAGCCCTGAAGATGGAAGGCGGGGGGAGGGAGGTCCTCCCCTATCAGTGTACTTGGAAGGGAGCAGGAAATGAGGGAGCTATGGGGAGAGTAGGAGGGAATGAGAGAGGGGCTATGGCTGGGATACAAAGTACATGACCTGTGATCGATATAAAAATAAATAAATTACTTAAAAAATCAATGTGTATGTTCTTCTAAAAATTGAACTACTACAAAAATACCTTAATCTTTCCATGTCACATACTATTTTCTAAAATATCAGTGTCCTTCTGAAATTTTTCAAGTCATTTCAGTCTGTTTCATACTATTTCATCTTTATTTTAGTCATGATTGTTGTTTCTCTTTTGGGTTCCTCACAAATTTAATCCTTTCTAATATAATTTTTTTATTGTCACTATTTTATTTGCCTTTAGAATTAAGAGATAATTATTATATAACTACTATTTGTATTTAAAATAATGTTTTCTAAACTGTCCCAGTATTTTCTTGCAAGTGATTATTTAGTGTAAAGGTATTAAACAAGGCACTAATTATCATGTCCCTGACACCTACAATATTCACCTATTTCATCAATATGCCTTTTGGATAAATCACTCCATTGATATTTTTAAAAGTTGGAAATTCCTTTTTTAAAAACTTATTTATTTTTATATCAATCACAGGTTAGGTACTTTGCATCCCAGGCATAGCCCCCTCCTTCATTCCCTCACATCCTCACCATCCATCCCTCATCTCCTAACTGACCCCTCCAAGTCCACATACAGGGGAGGAACTCCTCCCCGTTCATCCAAACCCAGCTCATCTTGTCTCCTGAGGGCTGGCTGCAATGTCCTCCCCTTGGGTTTAGCCAGGCTGTTACTCCCTGGCATGTATGGGGGAGGGTCAAAGAGTCAGCAATCAAGTTCAAGACTGAAACAGTCCCTGATTCCCTTACTAGGGTCTTCAGTTCGAAACTGAGCTATCAAGGGCCACATCTGAGCGGGGGTTCTAGGCCATATCCATATATGGCCCTTGGTTGGAGAAACTGTCTCATATAAGACCCCTGTGGCCTGCGCAGTTTGGTCTTTGTGGAGCTCTTGTTCTCCCCAAGTCTTACTAACTTCCCCTATTTTAATCATTACTTTCCGTCCTCTGACTAAGGCTTGATTGTGAGTCTTAATATCTGCTTTGATACATTGCTATATTGATTCTTTCAGAGGTACTCTTTGGTATGCTCCTCTCCTGTTGCTTGTTTTATCCTCCATTCAATATCAATCCTATGTGTTCATCTATACGAGCATTGATCATACCAACCTGGGTCCTCCTTCTTGTATTTCTTCCCTAGGTGTGTAAATTTCAGCATGACCATCCT
>CM053742.1:32388190-32425666 GCA_028658305.1 Pachyuromys duprasi
TGTTGGTGGACTTGGAGGGGGCAGGGAGGAGGGAGATGAGGGAGAGAGTGGGAGGGTGGGAGGGTGGGAGGGAATGAGGTAGGAGGCTATGCCTGGGATGCAAAATACCTAACCTGTGACTGATATAAAAATAAATAAATACTTTAAAAAAGAAGTTGTCTAGATTAGTTTGGCCTGTGAGAATGTCTATAGGTAATATGCCACCTCATCTCTGCTTCCTCTTCAGGGTATTCAGGCTCCTTGTGCATTGAACTTTACTGCACATAACCTGGCACAGTTCAGTGCAGTGCATGATCTTGGTTGGTGGTGAGTGCCAAAAAAAGAAAAAAGGCTATTCAAACTTTTGGGAGTGAGTAGGGGCTATTTTGACTGTACATCATTGGCTGTCACATTCATTACCATTAGGGACAGCAAGGATATTTAATAATGCATATTCCTTGGGTAACTACACTATATAATTCTCAAACTGATTCCAGGTTATGTAATTACCATGTTTCTAAATTGACAGTATTTTAAAACAATTTTTAATCATGAAAATATTTTGTGAAAACTTCCCCCCTAAAAAATATGAAATCAATATGGACCACATCTTTCCAAATGAGAGCATGAAACTGATAACTTAACTTTGCTACTACTTTTGATTAATTTTCTTTCTTTTTTTGAGATATATTAGCTCTAAGTCCACAATTAGTAATATTCTAGATTGTAGTAGTCTCCGATACAAAATGTCTTGTGTTTGTGTTTGTTCTTGGATATATGCCAATAACTTAAGTAGCCTAGAGTGACAGTTATCAATGTTTTCTTATATAAATCATCCTACTTCCTATTTAACTTTCCTCATTCAGATATTCATGGACTAGATGAATAGTTGTCTTTCCAATTTATTTGAGCAATATTTGAACTTTAATATCATTAAGATTAGTTGTTCTCATTTAATGTAATATATTACAGACCACAAGTTAAGTCAAGTAAATGACATAATTCGTGCAGGTCCTTTTAATTAAATAATCAGCTTCAACCAAAAGCCTTTCAAGATGGAAGTTATTGTGCAGATTTAATTAGCTCATTTAGGCTAAAATTGCTTCATATTGTACTAAGAATGATCAAGATTATGGATTTCAAGATGCAGGAATAAAAGAGAATATGGAAATCTTATTTGAAAAAAAATGCATTTTTAGAGATGCACAAATTTGACAAAAGCCATATTTCTTTATTATTTCAATAGCAACTATTGATGAGTATTAATATTTAATAATCATTTATCTTTTAATTAAAGAGCAACTATTCCTAAACCAGCTGTATACCCAGTTTACCACACAGAGACCGGGATTAATTTAATAAGCCTAGAGCACAATGCTGGGCAATAATTACTCCATCTTAATCTTCCTACCCAGTGTAGCTTCCCCCGTTTAATGTTCCCCAAATTATACTAGTTTTTTATTCATATCTTAGGTCAAGTTCATTTCTCCTGATGATCCAGGTCCTCTCTTCTCTGATCTCTCCTCCCACTTCTTTTTCTTGGCATCTGGACCAGGATGTCCCACCCTATTCTCTCCAATGCTCATTATTGGCTGGTTGTTTTATTGGCAACACAGAGAACAGATGGTGGCATGTTTACACAAACTTGAGACAAATGCTGCTTAGAATAAACATCACAATGCAATGTCCAGATTGAAACCAGATAATGTGGTAGAGAAATCAGCATTTGAATTAACAAGGGAAAATTGTTTATATTCCACAAGAACATTATGTCAACATACAGGTTAGTTTCTTTTTGTTTCAAATTAATAAACCTTCAAGCAGTTTTATAGTTCTACTTATGCTTATTTGCTGTGTCAATGAGTGCGTTCTTCACGCAATGAGTGCGTTCAGTATTTTCATATACTTACTTTAAAAGATACTTCAAACGAATTTTCCTGTCATGAAACATTTCCAGTAAGGGCATTTAAAGGGAAAAATTACAGTAAAAATACCTAGAAGAATTTTTATGTCCAATTCATGGACCTGGAAAAGCCATAATAAAATTCTAGATACTCATCTGTAGATTAAGTCTATAACACTCTTCTGGGTAATAAATAATGAGACTTTTTTCATTTGGAAAATAATTTATGGGGAAACGACAACACAAGCAATGTTTTACATACATACTTTAAATTTTTTCTTTATTATTATTTTATACCATGATTTATTGCTATTATTTTTATTATTATTTATAATTTATTCACTTTGAATCCTGGCTGTAGCCCCCTCCCTCATCTCCTCCTTGTCCCACTCTCCCTCTCTCTTTCTCGACTATCCTCCTCCCCTAGTCCACTGTAAAGGGAAGCCCTCCTCTCCTACTGTGTGACCCTAGCCTATGAAGTCTCATCAGAACTACCTGGATCCTCTTCTTCTGTTGGCTGGAAAGACCAACCAGCCAAGGGGAGGTGATCAAAGAGCAAGCAACCCAATTCATGCCAGAGACTGCCACTGTTCCTCCTTACTAAGAAACACACATGGTGACTAAGATGCGATGGGATACATCTGAGCAAGTGGTCTAAGTTATCTCCATGCATAGTCCTTGGTTGATCCATCAGTCTCTGTAGCCCCTTCCCCCAGGCCCAGAAGTTTTGGCTCCATCAGTCTCCTTGTAGAACTCCTTTCCCCCCAGGTCTTTCTATGATTCCCTTCTTCCATAAGATTCCTGTATTCTGCCCAAATACCAGGTATGAGTCTCAGCACCTGCTTCCATATCCTGAAAGGCAGTCTTTCAGAGGCTTCCTGTGAAAGGTACCTGTCCTGTTTCCTGTCTTCTCCCACTTTCTAGACAACAGAAAGAATAGATACATCTTTATGTTAATGATGTTTTTAATTGCTGAGTATTATTCCATTGTGTAAATGTTTCTGTATCCATTCCTTAGTTGAAGGACATCTAGGTTGTTTCCAGATTCTGGTGATTATGAATAAAGCTATGAACACAGTTGAGCAAATGTCCTTGTTCTATGTTTGAGAAATTTTATGATATGTGCCCAGGAGTGGTATAGCAGAATCTATTCCTAATTTGCTGAGAAAGCACCAGAATGATTTCCAAAGTGGTTGTACAAGTTTACATTCTCACAAGTAATTAAGGAGTGTTCTTTATTCTCCACAACCTCTCCAGCATGTGTTGTCCCTTGAATTTTTGATCTTAGCCACTTTGATGGATATAAGGTGGAATCTCAGCATCGTTTTGATTTGCATTGAACATTTTTTAAGTGATTTCTGCCTTTCAATTTTCCTCTATTGAGAATTATCTGTTCAGGTATTCATCACATTTTTTAACTGGATTACTTGGATTGTTGGTGTTTAACTTCTTGCGTTTTTATATATTCAGATATTAGCCCTCTGTCACATGTAAGATTGTTGAAAATCTTTTCCCAGTTTGTAGGCTCTCCTTTTGTTCTGTTGACAGTGTCAGTAAATGGATGGAACTGGAAAAGATCCTTCTGAGTGAGGTAACCTAGAACCAGAAAGGCACGCATGGTATGTATATACTTTCTTGTAAGTGGATATTAGCCATATCATATAGGATAAAAATACTAAAACCTGTCGTCCAAAAGAAGCTAAACAACAAGGAAGACCTTAAGGAAGAGGCTTAATCCTTGTTCAGAAGGTCAAAAAGGATAGACATCGGAAGGTGGAGAAGACAGGGAACAGACAGGAGCCTACCACAGAGGGCCTCTGGGAGAGTGAGACTTTTACTGTAATTATCAGCACTGACTTTGGAAATTTTCATTTAATAAACATTTCTGTTTGTCAAATAATATATCTTCTCTGATATGGATAACTAGGAATGTGACCTTATATATCTCTATAAATTATAGTTTCGATTGTATGTGTGTCACTCTGGAATATTTTTATGTCAGAAGAGATTTGTGATTTTGTGTATTGTTGCCCAATACTATATCGATAAAAATTCATGTACTATGGAAAAATGCATAATTTTATTTTTTCTGAAGGAAAATATCAATGTATAAGAAATAGAGATGTCACACTCTGCTGTGTCACAAACATCAGAATTCTTCCTCATCTCACAAATGAGGCAGATCATAGTTTTTTGTTGTTGTTGTTGTTGCTTTGTTTTTTCTGGTCATGGAAATTTTACCAAGGGGCATAAGCATGCTTGGCAAATTCTCTACTAGTGAACTACATATCCATCCTTAACTAGTTTTTATGTTGTATTTAGTGTACTTAATTATTTTGAATACTTAAAATATTTTGACAATATTTTATACACTATATTAAATAAGAACTTTTTTAGACTTCAATTATTTTAATCTAAATTAACATACAAAAAGTGTATTCATCAGACATACCATTCCAGTTTTGAAAATATATAGAGAGTTGAAAAGTAAAATTGATCAAAATAAATCTACATTGCCTCAATATTGTCCTGTAGTAAGAACACTGTCAGTTTACTCCCAGTGATACTCAAGAATACAACAAACTGTATTAAGTACATTCACTATGTACTATAACTGATCTCTTGATCTATTGCCTCCATGTTTTACTTTTTTCACTCAGTTCCTCTATAGCCTAAAATAAGAGCTTTTTTAAATTCTAAAACCTTCCAAACTCTTAAACTTAAAAACTTTTCTAAACCTCTCAACTTTTATAAACTAAAGGCTAATAGTCAAAGTAAATCAAAGTGCCTCTTAATGTTTCCTCATTTTGCTTAACACCCTAATTTGATTTTTGCTCATTTATTAATCAAATCCATCAATTCCTTTTTATTTCTTAATAAACTTCTTGCATGGCATGAACTTCCATATTGTTTTAAATTCACTGAAAATGTCCATGTTTATATATTCAGTTTGGAACTCCACTATCACCATGAACTAAATACCATACAAACTACTGATATGCCTCTTAGAAGTCTAATAAGAGATTCAAAACTAGTATGTCCAAATCAAACCTTTTGCATTTTCAACAAAGATCATTGTTTTTTATATGTGTTGGTACTTCTGAATGTTATGTTCTTTATTTTGATTGTTCAACCCTCAAACTTGAATTCGTTTGTGACTCATTTATGTTAAAGGCCAGATAAAGCTACTGACTATTTAATCGATAGTTGTTTACCAGTGTATATAGGTTTGAAATTGAAAATAATGAGAGCATGGTTTTTTAGTGAACATACAGATTTTCTGTGGTCATGATTTATAAAAGAATGTATAATTACCATGTATGTAATTTATCCTGTATTAGATATTGAAAGCAATCACGATAATTAAAGTACATGACAAATAAGTGTATGTTAAAAACAGAAATGATGCTGTTTTACTGAAGGAACTTGAAGATCTCCAGAATTTGACATATTCAGAAGTTATTGAACCAATTTCCTGAAATTCTAGGTTATCTTTCACCCACTTAAATTGGTATCACAGTAATATACCACCATCACTATCCTGACTTAATTAGTTTTCAGGAGTCCACAAGATTTTTTCTCTGCACATCCCCATCAAATCAGTATATACTAGTGGTGTTCAACAATTATGATAAGTGATATGAGATACTATGTTTTTATAAGGTAACTCCTTAATATATAATATTTTCAAGGTTTATCCATGTTATCATATCATTTTCCCTTTCCAAATAATATATCAGCATATTGGCATATGGTGTTTCATAAATCAGTTCATCAGTTGATGAATATTTCTGAGCGAGTGCCTTGTTTTGCCTGAAAAAAAAAACTATTTTGTTTTAATAAATACTCCACCTCCTCCTACTCTGACACCATTTCTTTGCCTTCATACAGAATGATTCTTTGTTAAAGGGACTATGACAAAGATACGTTATTTAAGGCTGAGTTCTCCCCAGACTTGACAATGTAATGATCTCTCAGTTAATCTTCATCAACTTATAAAAAGAAGCTGTTCTGATGACAATTGAATGATGCATTAATGTATTTGTGTAACAGTAAATTATTAGGAGTTGGCTTAATGTTGGCTTAATACTTCGTCCATTTAGCAGAACAAGAGCAACAGGTTCTGCCCTAAGGATTTTGGCGTATCTGTGCACAGGTTCTTGGCCTGTTAGTGGTGTCAAGTGTGAATTTAATGCTGTGTATATGGACAAAAACCAATCAGGAAATAATAAGTTTCTTCCATGACGTTTATGACACTAGTATCCCAAAGGGTATATATTACATGGCAAGACATTAATATAGTTTGCATGATTCCCACTTAGATAAGATTAGTGACTCCTTTGCTTATCCAGTACCATGCATAGTAACTTCCAGCACTGCAAACAACTGTAAATTCTAACCAGTAGAGATGAAGCTTCTAGGAGAGTGCTAACTTGATAGTTCTTTGTTTGATAATTCAATCACATGGAATCTTCAGAAATAGGATCATACCATCAGCTTCCAGAAGACAACAGGTAGTATTGGCGATAACATACTATGTTTGGGGGCCAAGGTGATTTCACTCACCCAAAACTGCAAAAGGCTACTATGAATAATGCTACTATGAACATAGCTGAGCAAATGTTCTTGTTGTATGGTTTAGCATCTTTGCGATATATGCCCATAAGAGGTATAGATGGACATTGAGGTAGCACTATTCCTAATTGTCTGAGAAACCGCCAGATTGATTTCAAAAGTGATTGTACAAGTTGCCATTACCAGCAGCAATGGAGGAGTGTTGCTCTTTCTCCACATGCTATTCAACATGAGTAATCCCTTGAGTATTTGATCTTTGCCATTCTGACAGATGAAAGGTAGAATCATAGGGTCGTTTTGATTTGCATTTCTCAGATGATTATAAGGATGTTGAACATTTCTTTAGGTGTTTCTCTGCCATTCAATATTCCTTTGTTGAGAATTGCCTGTTTATCTCTGTACTGCATTCCTTAATTGGATTACATGCTTTGTTGGGGTTTAACTTTTTGAATTTTTCATATGTTCTGTATATTAGCTGTCCTTTAGATATAGGGTTGGTAAAGATATTTTTCCAGTCTGTAGACTGCTGTTTTGTTCTGATGATGGTTCCCTTAGCTTTACAGAAGCTTTTCAGTTTCAAGAGGTCCCTTTTATTAGTTGTTGATCTTAGCAAATGTGCTGCTGATGGTCTGTTCAGGAAGTTGTCTCCTGTGTCAATGAGGTCAAAGCTCTTCCCCAATTTTTCTTCTAATGGGTTTAATGTGTCTGGTTTTATGTTGAGGTCTTTGATCCACTTAGAATTTACTTTTTTACAGGATGGTAAATAGGGGTCTATTTGCATTTTGCAACTTGTAGACAATCAGACCAGCACCAATTATTTAACATGCTGCTTTTATTTTCTTTCCCATTGTTTGTTTTTGCCTTCTTTGTCAAAAATCAATATAGGTGTGTGGTTTTATTTCTGGGTCTTCAATTGATTCCATTGATCCACCAGCCTGTTTCTATGTTAGTACCATGTAGCTTTTATTATTATTATTAATTACACTTTATTCACTTTGTATCCCCCCATAAACCCCTCCTTCCTCCCCTCCCAATCCCATCTTCCCTCCCCCTTCTCCACGCTTGCCCCTCCCCAAGGCTACTGATAAAGTAGGTCTTCCTCTCCTTCTTTCTGATCCTAGTTTATAAGCTCTCATCAAGAATGGCTGCATTCTCTACCTCTGTGGCCTGGTATGGCTGCTCCCCCATCCGGGTGAGGGGATAAAAGAGCAGGTCAATCAGTTTATGTCAGAGGCAGTCCCTCTTCCCATTACTATGGAACCCACTTGGACACTGAACTGCCATGGGCTACATCTGTGCAGAGGCTCTAGGTTTTCTCCTTGCATGCTACTTGGTTGGAGTATCAGTCACAGGAAAGACCCCTGTGCTCAGATTTTTTGTTTCTGTTGCTATCCTTGTGGAGCTCCTGTCCTCTCCCTATCTTACTATTTCCCACATCTTTCATGAGATTCCATGCACTCTGCCCAACAGTTGGCTATAGGTTTCAGCATCTGCTTTGAATTCTTCAGGGCAGAGACTTTCTGAGGCCTTCTATGACAGACTCCTAACTTGTTTCCTGTTATCTTCTTCTTCTGATGTCCATCTGCTTTGCCTGCCACATTGGGGATTGAGCATTTTAGCCAGCGTCTTCCCTCTTTATTAGTTTCTTTAGATGTACAAATTTTAGTACGTTTATCCTATAGTATATGTCTATAAGAGTGGATATATACCGTGTGGGCTTCCTGCTTCTGGAATAGCTTACTCAGGATGATCCTTTCCAATTCCCACCATTTACCTGAAAATTTCATAATATCCTTGTTATTTTATTGCTGAGTAATATTACATTGTGTAGATGTACAACAATTTCTGTATCCATTTCTTAGTTGAGGGGCATCTGTGTTGTTTCCAGATTCTGGCTATTACAAATAAAGCTGCTACAAACATGGTAGAGCAAATGTCCTTATTGTGTACTTGACCCTCTTTTGGATATATGCCTAGGAGTGGTATAGCTGGATATTGAGGAAGTGCTATTCCTAGTTGTCTGAGAAAGCGCCAGATTGACTTCCAGAGTGGTTGTACAAGTTTACGTTCCCGCCAGCAGTGGAAGAGGGTTCCCCTTTCTCCACAACCTCCAGAATGTGTTGTCACTTGAGTTTTTGATCTTAGCCATTCTGATGGGTGTGAGGTGAAATCTCAGGGACATTTTGATTTGCATTTCCCTGATGGCTAAGGGCGTTGAGCATTTCTTTCAGTGTAGTTTTTACTACGGTTCCTCTATAGTACAGCTTGAGATTCCTACAAAAGATTTTTTATTGTACAGACTAGTTTAAGCTATTCTGGGTTTTTTGTCTTTCCATATGAATTTGAAAACTGTTCTTTCAATGTCCGTAAAAATTATGTCTGTATTTTGATAGGAATTGCACTGAATCTGTAGATTGCTTTGGGAAGGACAGCCATTTTCACAATGGTAATCCTACTGATCCATAGACTCTAGAAACAACCTAGATGGCCCTTATCTGAAGAATGGTTGCAGATATTGTGGTGCATTTTTGCAGTATAATACTACTAAGCAATTAATAACAAGGAAATTATAAAAACTGCAGCCAAATGATGGGGACTAGAAAAGATCATCTTGAGTGAGGTAACCAAGAAGCACAATGACACAAATGGTGTATAATCAATTATAAGTACATATTAGCCATATAATATGTGATAAACATACTAAAATCTGTGTACCTAAAGAAGCTAAGCAAGAAAGAGGACCCTGGGTAGGATGATCAATCCTCATTCTGAAAGGAAAATTGGATGAACATTGGAAGAGGGAGTAAACAAAAAAACAGGACAGGAGCCTACCACAGAGGGCTTTTGAAAGACTCTACCTAGGAAGATATCAAAGCAGATGCTGAGATACATAGCCAAACTTTGAACAGAGTGCAGGGAATCTTATGACAGAAGGGGGAGAGAGAAAGACCTGGAAGTGACAAGAACTCCATAAGAAAAACAGAACAAAGAAGTCTGGGCCCAGAGGTCTTTTCTGAGATTAATACTCCAACCAAGGACCATGCATGGATATAACCTCGAACCTGTACAGATGTAGCCCATGGCAGCTCAGTCTCCATGTGGGTTCCCTAGTAAGGGAGGCAGGGGCTGTCTCTGACATGAACTCAGTGGCTGGCTCTTTGATCACTTCTCCTTGTGAGGTGCAGCCTTGTGAGGCCACAGAAGAAGACATTGCAGCCAGCTCTGATTAGACTTTATATGTTAGGGTCCAATGGAATGGGAGAAGTACCTCCCCTAGCAGTGGGCTAAGGAAGAGGCATAGACAGAGAAGATGGTATGTGGATGGGAATGAGAGGAGATGTAAGGGGCTACAGAGGGGATACTAAGTGAATAAATTGAAATAAATAAATAAATAAGAAAAAATTTGCAAAAGTGTTAATCCCTTGTTGATACTGTGAATTTTACCTATGATTCTGAGGTGCATAGTAAGAATAACTGCATCAACACTCTCATTTGTGAGTATGTACAAATTTTAATAAGTGTCTACAGTAGTAGGTTTCCTCATAATAACTTTTTTGTCTTATTTTATTTTTTAAATATTAGTTACAGTTTATTAACTTTGTATCCCAGCTATAGACAGCTCCCTCATTCCCTCCCAATCCTACCCTCTCTCCTTCATTTCCTCCCTGCCCCTTTCCAAGTCCACAGATAGGGGAGGTGTCCTCCCATTCCATCTAAACCTAGCTTATCCGGGTTCTTCAGGACTGGCTGCCATCTCCACCTATGTGGCCTAGCAAGGCAGCTCTCCTTCAGCAGAGAGTGGAGGGAGGGTCAAAGAGCCAGCCATTGAGTTCATGTCCCATATTTGTTCCTCTTACTAGGGTACCCACTTGGATACAGAGTTAACATGGACTATATCTGAGCAGGGGATCTAGGTTATATGCATGCATGATACTTGGTTGAAGATACAGTCTCATAAAAGACCTCTGTGCCCTGGCATATTAGGTCCTTGTGGAGCTCCAGTCCTTTCCAGGTCATACTAACTGCCCAAGTTTTGTCTCAGCACCTGCTTTGATACATTGCTAGGTTGAGTCATTCAGAGGCCCTCGGTGGTAGGCTCCTGTCCTGTTACTTGTTTCCCCTACTCCTAATATCCATCCCATTTTTCTTTCTAAGTGAGAATTGATCAGTTGCCTTGGGTCCTCTTTCTTGTTTATCTTCTTTAGTTATACAGATTTCAGTATGTCTATCCTGTCTTATAGGTCTATATAAGTGAGTATATACCATGTGTGTCTTTCTGCTTTTGGGATACCCCATTCAGGATGATCTTTTCTAGGTAACAACAATTTGCCTGCAAATTTCATGATTTCCTTGTTTATAATTGCTGAGTAGTATTCCACTGTGTAAAAGGACCACAATTTCTGTATCCGTTCCTCAAATGAGGGACATCTGGGTTGTTTCCAGGTTCTGGCTATTACAAATAAAGCTGCTACAACATGGTTGAGCAAATGTCCTTGTTGTGTACTTGAGCCCCTTTTGGATATATGCCTAGGAGTGGTATAGCTGGATCTGGAGGGAGGACTTTTCCTAGTTGTCTTTGAAAGCACCAGATTGATTTCCAAAGTGGTTTTACAGGTTTACATTCCCACCAGCAATGGAGTAGCGTTCCCCTTTCTCCACAACCTCTCCAGCATGTGTTGTCACATGAGTTTTTGATCTTATCCATTCTGAGGGATGTAAGGTAAAATCTCAGGGTAGTTTTGATTTGCATCTCCCTAAAGGCTAAGGACATTGAGCATCTCTTTAAGTGTTTCTCTGCCATTCTAATTCCTCTACAAAGAATTCTAAGTTTAGCTCCGTACACCATTTTCTAGTTGGATTACTTAATTTGTTGCTTTTTAACTTCTTTCGTTCTTTATATATTGTGGATTATAACCCTCTTTCAGATATAGGATTGGTGAATTTCTTTTCTCCAGTCAGTAGTCTGTCGTTTTGTTCTGAGAACAGTGACTTTTGCTTTACAGAAGCTTTTCAGGTTCATGAGGTCTCATTTATTTATTGTTGATCTTAGAGTCTGTGCTGTTTGTGTTCTATTCAGAAAGTTGTCTCCTGTGCCAATGAGTTATAGGTTCTTCCCCAGTTTTTGTTCTAACTGATTTAGTGTATTTGGTTTTATTTTGAGAGGTTTGATCCACTTTAGTTTTGTGCAGGGTGATGAATATATATCGATTTTCATTTTTCTGCATGTAGATGTCTACTTGGACCAGCACCGTTTCTTGAAGATGCTCTTTTTTTCCATTGAGTGGTTTTGGCTTCTTTGTCAAAACTCAAGCATTCATAGGTGTGGGCGTTTATTTATGGGTCTTCTATTTGGTTCCATTGAACTACATTTCTCTTTCTATGCCAAACCCATGCAGTTTTTATTATTATTGCTCTGTAGTACAGCTTGAGATCAGGGATGGAGATACCTCCAGATGATCTGTTGTTGTATAAGATCGTTCTGGAAATTCTGGGTTTTTTGTTTCTCCATATGAAGTTGAGAATTTTTCTTTCAAGGTCTATAAAGAAGTGTTTTGGAATTTTGATGGGAATTGCATTGAATGTGTAGATTGCTTTTGGCAGAATGGCCATTTTTCACTATGTTAATCCTACTAATTCATGAGGACAGGACAGCTTTCCATTTTCTGATAACTTCTTCAATTTCTTTTTTCAGAGACGAAGTTTTTTTTTTTTTTAAACAGGTCTTTCACTTGCTTGGTTAAAGTCACATATAGGTACTTTATGTTATTAGTGGCTATTGTGAAGGGCTTTGTTTACCTAATTTCTTTCTGGGCCCTTTAGTCTTTGGTATACAGGAGGGCTTCTGATTTTTTTCAGTTAATTTCGTATCTAGACACTTTGCTGAAGGTGTTAATGAGCAGGAGTTTTCTGGTTGAGTTTTTGGGTTTCTTCGTGTATACTATCATATCATCTCTGAATAGTGAAATTCTGAACTCTTCCTTTCTAATTTCTATCCCCTTGATATCCTTTCGTTTTCTTTTTGCTTTAGCTAGGACTTCAAGGTCTATGTAGAAGAGATATGGAGATAGTGGGAAGCCTTGCCTTATCCCTGATTTCAGTGGGAGTGTTTTCAGAGTCTCTTCATTTGGTTTGATGTTGGCTATAGTCTTGCTGTATAGTGCCTTTACTATGTTTAGGTGTGTGCCTTGTATCCCTGATCTCTCCAAGTCTTTAAACCTGAATGCCTATTGGATTTCATCAAACGCTTTTTCAGCATATAAGGAAATGGTCATGTGGGTTTTCTTCTTCAGTTTTTTATATTGTTGATTACATTGATGAATTTATGTATATTGAACCACCCTTGCAAGCCTGGGATGAAGCCTCCTTGGTCACAGTGAATATCTTTTATGTGTTCTTGGAATCCGTTTGTAACTCTTTTATTGAGTATTTTTGCATCAATGTTCATAAGAGAGATAGGTCTGAAGTTCTCTTTTTTTTGGGGGGGGGCGGTTCTTGTGTGGCTTAGGTATGAATGTGACCACAGCTTTGTAGAATGAGTTTGGTAATGTTCATTCTGTTTCTGTTTTGTGGAATAACTTGAAGAGAATTGGAGTTAATACTTCTCTGAAGGGCTGGTAGATTTCTGCTCTGAAACCATGTGTCTCATGGCTTTTTTTGGAAGGGAGCCTGTTGATGACTGCTTCAATTTCCTTGGGGGATATAGGACTATTCAATTGTTCTACCTGATCTTGACTTAATTGTGGTAGATCAAATCTATCAAGAAAATTGTCCATTTCTTTTAGATTTTCAAGTATTTGTGGCATGTGGGCTTTTGTAGTATGACTTAATGATTGTTTGGATTTCCTCAGTGTCTGTAGTTATGTCCAACTTTTCATTTCTGATTTTGCTGATTTGGATATTTTCTCTCTGCCTTTTAGTTAGTTTGGCTAAGGGTTTGTTTATCCTGTTGATATTCTCAAGGAACCAGCTCTTGGTTTCATTGATTCTTTGAATAGTTTTATGTGTTTATAATTCATTAATTTCAGCCCTGAGTTTGATTATTTACAGCTGTCTGCTCCTCTTGTTTTATTTACTTCTTTTCTTCCTAGGGCTTTCAGTTGGTCCATTAAGTTGTTTCTATGAGATGTTACAAATTTCTTCTTGAAGGCACTTAGTGCTATGAACTTTCCTCTGAGCACTGCTTTCATTGTGTCCCATAACTTTGGGTATGTTGGGCCTTCATTTACATTGAATTCTATGTAGTCTTTCATTTCTTTCTTCCTTAACCCAGCTGCCATTGAGTAGCAAGTTTTTCAGTTTCCATGTGCGTGTAGGTTTTTTGCTCTTCCCATTGTTGTTGAGGTCCAGCTTTAGTCCATGGTGGTCAGATAGAATACAGGGAATTATTTCAATCTTCCTGCATCTGTTGAGGCTTGCTTTGTGACCAACCATATGGTCTATTTTGGAGAAGGTTCCATGAGGTGCTGAAAAGAAGGTACACTCTTGAGTTTGGGTGAAAAGTTCTGTGGATGTCTATTAGATTCATTTCTATTTGGGTCTCTGTAAGAGTCTTTATTTCCCTACTTGGCTTCTGTCTTGATTATCTGTTCCTTGGTGAGAGTGGGGAGTCATAGTCTCCCACTACTAATGTTTTGGAATCGATGTGTAATTTCAGCTTTAATAATGTTTCCTTTACGAGTGTCGGCATTCTTGTATGTGGGGCATAGCTGTTCAGAACTGTGATGTCCTCTTGGTGGATTTTTCCTTTGATGAGACTGTATTGCCCTACTCAACTTTTTAATTAATTTTGGTTGAAAGTCTATTTTATTAGATATTCGGATAGATACCCCAGCTTGTTTTTTTGTGTCCATTTGTTTGCAAATCCTTTTCCAGCCCTTTTCTGTGAGGTAGTCTTTATCTTTGTTGAAGAGGTGTATTTCTTGGATAAAGCAGAATGTTGGATCCCATTTCCACATCCATTCTGTTAGTCTGTGTCTTTTTATTGGAGAGTTGAGTCCAATCATGTTGATAGATAATAGTGACCAATGAACGTTAGTTCCTTTTATTGTGGAGTTGGTGCTTTTACTGTGATTCATTGCTTGTTTTCTTTTAATTTTTGTTGGGAATTATCTGTATCCTATTTTTTCTTGGGTATAGTTACTTTTGTTGGATTGGAGTTTTCCTTCTATTTTGCAGTGTAGATATTGCTTTCATTTAGTTTTGTCATGGAATATTTAGTTTTCTCCAATTCTGTTGATTGAAATCTTTGCAGGGTATAATGCGGTTCCTTAAAGTCTGCATGACATCTGCTCAGGTTCTTCTGGATTTTATAGTTTCTGATGAGAAGTGTGATGTGATTCTCATAGGTCTACCTTCATATGTGTCTTGTCCTTTTCCCCTTGCTGCTTTTAATATATTTTCTTTGATCTGTAGATTTAGTGTTTTGACTATGATGTGATGTGAGGAGTTTCTTTTCTTGTCTAGTCTACTTGGTGTTCTGTATGCCTCTTGTATGCTTATGAACATCTTTTTCTTTATGTTGGGAAAAATTTCTTGTATGATCTTCTTGACTTAGGAGCCTGGGATCTTCTTTTTCATCAATTCCTTTTATTCTTAGATTTCACCTTTTCATGGTGTCCTTGATTTCGTGGATGTTTTGTGTTTGGGAGTTTTCTGATTTTACTTTTCCTTTCAGATAAGTATCAATTTCTGTAAGTGTATCTTCAGCACCAGAGATTCTCTTTTCCATCTTTTGTATTCTATTGGTGATGCTTACCTTTGTGTTTCTTGATCTTTCTCTAAGTCCTCCAGCTCCAGGGTTTTCTCAGTTTGTGTTTTCTTTATTGATTATAATTCTGATTTTATGATTTACACCATTTCCTTCATCTGTTTGAATGTGGCTTCCTGTCTCTGTATGATGGCCTCTATTTTGTTGTTGTTGTTGTTTTTTGTTTCCTCTCTATATGCCACTAATTGTGTCTCTACTTTTGTCTCTATTTGTTTGGCTGTATTTGCCTATGTTTCTTTGAGAGCTTTGTTCATTTCCTCTTTCTTTGCCTCCACTTGAGTAGCAAATTCTTTGAGAGATTTGTTTGTTTCCTCTTTAACTGTCTCTATTTGTATTGCTATTTCTGTGATAGATTTGTTTCCTCTTCATGTGTCTCTAATAATTGAATAAGCATAGTTTTAAAATCCCTTTCTTGTGTTTCAGATGAATTGGAGTATCCATTGGTTTGGGGAGTTCCTAGTGAAGCTATGATGTCCTGAGTTTTGTTGGATGTGTTCTTTGTCCAACCTCTGGCCATTTATTTATCTGTAACTTTCACTGTTTGTTCCTGGATTTTGCAGTTCAGACTGGTACCGTCTTTCTCTGGTGTCTGGAGAATTCTTCAGGAAAATGAGAGAGGTTCAGTTGTTTCAGAGTGTCTGTTGGTGTTTCAGTTGTGCTGGTAGGAGCAAAGTCTGCTGGCACAGAAGTGCAAGTTCAGCAAGTGTGTGTTTCTCTGTGTGTCTCTGTGTGTGTTTGTGTGTGAGGGACAGGGTGCTAGAGAATGTAGAACCCTTGAGTGTGTGGGAGGAGTGCTGCCTTGCAGGCATAGATGGGGTTACATGCTCTGAATGTGTAGCAGGCACTGATGTTAATTGCAGGAGCAATTTCCTTATACAAATTCCCTGAATATCTCAGTAGCCTATAGGCTACTGGTATTTGGCTCTGTCTGAGCTCCATGTGTTTTTTTTGCCTAAACTCCTCGGGTGGACCCACAGAGCAGGGGCTTCAATGTCCCAAGAGTTCCTCTGTTTCCCATAGTGGGTGTGTGGGGGGAGGGATCTGAGGTCTGGCTGCCAACTTAGAAGGACCCTAGATTTGGGGCCCTGCTGGCATTGAAGGGCACAGTCTTTCTCATGAAGGTCACCTCGGCCAGGACCGGGTACCCCAGCTTTCTATTCTCAGATTTGGACTTGCTGAGTCATGTGCTGGAGGACTGATGAGCTATGCCACCTCATTGGTGCGGTAAACACTGAATTAAGGATTTCAGCTGCAGCCGCAGACTGGGAGGCCAATTCAGATGCCTGCTGGAAAGTCCTGGGGATCCACAACAATGGGCCATAGACCTAGGTGACCCAGAGTCTGTTGTACCTGGTTTGTTTGGCAGGTGTGCTGGACTTTGGTGTCTGTACAGCTGGCAATCTGCCACTGAAGGGTTGGGCAGGCCTTACAGTCACTGGCTGGGAGGCCCTGTGGAGTTGGTAGGGCCACTCATAGACTTGGGACCCAGGAGGATAGTATGTCGGATCTGGGACTTAGAAGGCTGGTACAGCTTGTAGCTGCAGCTGAGGAGTTAGTAGTTCAGCCTCTGCTGTATCAGTCCCCAGGCTGTGAGTTCTGTGCTAAGAATCTCTGTGATATGGCTCCACTGAAGAGGAGGAGGAGGGAGGCCCAATAAAGAGGAGTGCAAGGGGATCAAAAGATTGTTTCTCTCTGTTCCCAAAGAAGTCGATGGGGTACCTGAGTATAAAGGTCTCAATTCATGTGATGTTCCCTCTTGTTCAGAAAGTCTCACTGTTGATTTTCTGGCTTAAGCTGTCCCTCCACTCACAAATTCTGGAATTTCGGATCCTCTGCCTCTCATATATTGTGAGCGTGGTCACCATCATCTTGGATCTCCCTCCTCATAATGTCTTAAAATATCTTTAGAATTAGTATTTTTCTCCTCATAGTCTCTCTTCCCTACCTTATCTTCCATCTCCCATCATATTTGATCCTTCCTTTTCACTAATCACTATTATAATTTAATACCACTGCTTTCTCCCTCACCTCCCTCAAATCCCCTCTGCATGACCATGTTCTCTTACTAATTTTTTGACTTCTATTGCTATTGCAACTGAAACATACATAGCTGTATTTAAAGTTAGCAATAAAATGACAGGAAACATGCAACCCATATCTTTTTGTGTCTAGGTGTCCTCATAATGATCATTTTGGTATCCAACCATTTAATTGTGAATTCCATATTTTAGTATTTATTAATAGCTCTCTAACATTCTCTTATGTTAATGTGTCTTGTTTTATTTTCCATTGATCACTTGATGAACACTTAGGCTGTTACCTTTTCCTGGGAATTAATATGGATAAGAAAGAATCTGTGTAGTAAGATACTGCATCTTTTCATTGTATGTCAAAGAGGGGTGTAGTTGGATTTTTTAGATGTATTTGTTTTTGTTTTTGTTTTTTTGACAGGTTGTAGCTTCGGGTTTTTATCTTAAATATCATTAAATAATTGATCTTGTCCAATGTTTTATAGAGACAACTTAAAAATTCTTCACTCTATTGCCCAAAAGAAAAATGCAAAACCCTTGGTGTATACTGACAAAACAATAGCTACAGAATGCAATCTGTGGCTTCCCATGCATGATTATAACTCTAAGTAACTCAATAGGAAGAGTCATCTGAGGTTTGTAACAATGGAAGTAATTCAGAAAGTCAACATAACCCCAAAAAATTCATAGTACAAAGACAGTCAAGAGATGAGATTGCAGATATGTCACATTTAGAATTAAATTATCCAGAGTCTCTAAAATATTGTCACTCAACCTTGTGTGATCTCACTTAACTTCTCCGAGTGAAAGAGTACTTGTCTCTGAAGAAAAGTAGCTTCTTACTGTTGCACGTTTCTTTTTTTAAAGAAATTTATTAATTTTTATATCAATCACAGGTTAGGTACTTTGCATCCCAGGCATAGCCCCCTCTTTCATTCCCTGCCACCCTTCCCGTCCCTCCCTCAACTCCCTCCTCCCTGCCCCCTCTGAGTCCACCAACTGGGGAGGACCTCCTTCCCTTCCATCCAACCCCAGCTCATCCTGTCTCCTCAGGGCTGACTGCAATGTCCTCCCCTGGGAACTAGCCAGGCTGTTACTCCCTGGAGTGTATGGGGGAGGGTCAAAGAGTCAGCCATCAATTTCATGACAGAAACAGTCCCTGCTCCCCTTACTAGGGTCTTCAGTTGGACTCCGAGCTACCATGGGCCAAATCTGAGCTTCCATGGTATTGGCACACTGATTTCAATAGAAGAAAGTCAATAATCAATTTGTATATTAAAGAAACATGCATATACTTAAAAGACAACCTTTCTTTTTTGAACTGGGCTTTATGTAATCCAGGCTACTCTTTCCCTCAGTAGGTATTGCAGGAACCTTGAATTTCCCCTCTTCCAGCCCCTCCCTGAATCAAATTGTGGCATTTCAGTTATACACCATTGTATATGGGTTGGATATTTATATTTAAGCTATATATTCCTTTTTTTAAATTCAGCATTCCAAAACAAATGTTGAATTACAGTCTAAAGTAGAAGTATTAAATGTATCTGTCATACATTATGGAAGCAATAAAGAATGTAAGACAAATGTACTTTTCAATTTAGTTTTACTCTATGAAACAATAAAACTCAATGAGCCATAGCATATCATGTTGAACAGAGTAATTTTATTTAAACTAAATTTATACATAATGATTTAGAAAGATTGATTCCTTTTGCACTAAACATGCCATAAATGCCAGGTATTGATAATAGCTGTATTTATCCAATATGAACATTAATACATAAAAATACCAAGATGTATTTTAATATAAATTCAAAACCATTTAGTATGTCTTTAATTTACTTTAACTATTGCAAGTCAAATAAATAAATTATTCCAGTTGGAAATATAATTCTAAGAGAAATTTGTAATACACATATATCCCTATGAAATGTGTTTAGTTGTACAGTAGATTCCAAATCAAATCACCACCTGTTTACCAATAACCTAGAAATGCTCATAGAATTTTGACCTATCAATTCAAATAAATTTGCATCAATTATTCGTATGATGAGATTTGAAGGATACTCAAAATACAACCTTTTGATAATTCCTAGGTGTAGAGTGGCTTCTGGATTAATCAAGTTTATAATATAATTGATAAAGAGGTAGAAAAATACAAAATAAATAACCTCACAAATGAATTTAAATTTATAGCATTGATTTGTCATGAAACTTATAGGAATATTAGAAAAGCTTAATAAGAAAGCATCTGCCTTCCAGTTTAGGAGCAAGAAAAGCTTATCCAAAAAGAAGTTACAATGCAGTCAACACCTGAAAGAAATGATCAAATGTTTTTGTTTTTTTTTTACATATTGAATAAATTTTTTTTACATTTTTTTATTTTTTATTATCAGTCACAGGTTAGGTACTTTGCATCCCAAGCATAGCCCCCTCCCTCATTCCCTCCCACCCTCCCCAACCCTCCCTCATCTCCTCCCCGCCCCCTCCAAGTCCACCAACAGGGGAGGACCTCCTCCCCTTTCATCCAACCCCTCAGGGTTGGCTGCAATGTCCTCCACTGGGATCTAGCCAGTCCTTTACTCCCCGGTTTGTATGGGGGAGGGTCAAAGAGTCAGCCATCAACTGAAACAGTCCCTGTTGCCCTCACTAGGGTCTTTAGTCCTACACCGAGCTATCCTGGGTCCCATCTGAACAAGGGTTCCAGGACACACCCACACGTGGTCTTTGGTTGTAGAAACCGTCTCATACAAGACCCCTGTGCCCTGCTCAGTTTAGTCATTGTGGAGCTCTTGTTCTCTCCAAGTTTCACCAACCTCCTCCATTTCTATCATCACTTCTTGCCCTCTGCCAAAGGCTTGATCGTGAGTCTTAATATCTGCTCTGATATATCGTTACATAACCCCCCCCCAGAGGACCTCCTTTGCATAACTCCTGCCACAAAATTTGAAAATTTCAATGAAATGGACAATTTTCTTGAGAGATTCCACCTACCTAAATTAAGCCAAGATCAGATAGGAAGATTGAATAGACCTATATCCCCCAAGGAAATAGAAGAACTCACCAGCCTCCCTATAAAAAAAAAAGCCGTGGGCCAGATGATTTTAGTGCAGAATTCTACGAGACCTTCAAAGAAGTCCTAACACCAATTCTCTATAAAGTGTTCCACAAAATAGAAATAGAAGGAAAATTACCAAACTCTTTCTATGAAGCCACAGTCACCTTGATACCTAAACCACACAAAGATCCAACAAAATGATCAAATGTTATGTGAGTGGAATGTAAATGTGAATGTTGATAAAGATGGGTATCATCACTGGCCCTGAGGACTGAAACAAATTAAGACACAGGAAAAAACACGGGTGACAATGCTTCATATGGCTGATAAGCAAACTAAGTATGACCTCTGCTTGAATAAATACTGTAGTTAATAGTAATAAAGTTTCTTTTTTAATCACATGGACACATATAGTCTGTGGATTGAACTTTTCAATAATTTAGAGATGTGGAAATAAAGGTCCATTAGTTTTCTTAAAATATCATGGAATATTCTTTTTACAAGCTGGTAAGTGTTTTGTCATAGTGTAGAAAGCTATCAAATCTGCTTCCTCTTAGCAATTATGTAGATTTATGACCTCTACTATCCACTTCTCTGCTACCTGCATAAAACATCTGATATGTCTTTCTTTTGGTTTGTAAACAATATCCTTTATACTGATTTACAGATTTTTACGAGTTTTTAGCTACTAATGATCATTTTTTGGCCTCTCCCTTCATGTATTTAATATGAAAGAGGGAAGTGTGATTTTATTAATCAGAAGTTATCATATCATCCTTTCTGCATAAGAAAGAAAGACTAATATGCTATCTTCTTAACATTCTCAATATAATATTTCAAGAATGTGGAGTACTACTGAAAGAAAGGTCAGCAGTGATGACAGGTTTTGGATGAGGTGATGAATATAATTAAAACAAAGGAATCCTCAAGATAATTTTGCTCATTGTTGGTTTTAAATTACCTTTAATTTCTTATTTCTTGTACTTCATATAATACACATTGTACTATGAGATGCTCACATGTTCCCTGATAACTGACATTGGCACCAGGATATGAACGAGATATATGGAAATATGACATCTGCTTCATTCATTGATATCAAATGTATCATTTCTTTATGCTCTTAAAGTGTTTTATGTTTTTTCTCTGTGGGACTGAGATAGAAGGACAAAGATAGATTGAGTATCTGTATACAATTTTGAAAATACATAAAATTGAAAATTATATAATCTGAGATATCTGTCTTTTTTTAATATGGAAGATGAAGACATGATGAAAATAAAATACATAAAAGGAACCAAGTTAAATTGGCATACATTGATATGTATACATATATAAATGCATACATATCTTATGCTTGTCTAATGCTTTTTGGTATAAATTAATACAAATTACAATTTTACACAATAAGATTAATAGATTACATGCAATAATAAAACTACTTACTAATTAATCTATAACAAGACACTTAAAAACTTTTCTACCACTTGAAAAAGTTATAATCTCTTAGATAATTTTAATATACACAACTTTTATGGTAACTATTCCTTAGCATATCCTTCCTGAGAAATACAAAGGAAACTTGTTCAGTATAGACAGAATGTTACAGATTTGCAATGGAGACCTAATCCCTGATGTGTTTAATAAATTCACTGAAGCAAGCATTCTGATCATATTTTATAGTTACATCTAAATTTAAGTCAGGTTATCTATAATAATCATATTTTAAATTTTTATTTAATAAATTAATATGTGGAGTAGGTTAGGTGCTGTTTTATTCACTTTCTAAATAGAAACAAAGTTCATAATTTTAAGAGCTCCGTGAAATGAAAATGCTATAAATTATGATTTACAAATGAGAATATTAATATTCAGAAGGTTTAAATAAGTTTCCTAGAGTCAAAGATATGATAAGTGGTATCATTCAGCTCTAAATATATTAAGTAAGATCCCAGTGTGTGACTCTTAATAAACAAATAAATGTGTCATATTGCATTCAATTATCACCCCCTGGTCAAATTCAAATCAGGAAGAAAGAAAATGAATCATCACACTTCTGCCCCAATGTTTTCTGCCTGAGAAACATGATCTGGTATGATTAACAACTCCCTGTGAATTTTTGAATGATATAAGATAAATTCCTAACATCCAATATTAGTTTTACATTACATACCTGAATCCACCACTTTTCCCAAATATGCAGACAACCAAAATTGGTATCTCATGCCCTGTCCCAATATCTTCATGTTACTACTTGGGATGTTTACTAGTTTGTTCTTTTTCTTCCTCTCACTTCTCAGTCCAAACCCCCTAGCAGAAAAAAAAAAGTCTTTGTATACTCATCTCTATTGTCTCATTCTCTAATCAGAGACCACTGGAGTGTAACAAAAATCCTTCTGTTAAAAGATGAATGTTTGAAAATTCATTTTCTTTACAA
This sequence comes from Pachyuromys duprasi, assembly GCA_028658305.1. Lineage (NCBI taxonomy): Eukaryota > Metazoa > Chordata > Mammalia > Rodentia > Muridae > Pachyuromys > Pachyuromys duprasi. The sequence goes on from CM053742.1 coordinate 32,410,940, forward strand.
ATTCACACCCAAAGTAATTCAGTTTCTTTGCTGGTGTATAAATAGCCCACACAATCACTGAGTCAGAACATTTGAGGCAAACTGACTTCTAAAAGACATCTGCCCATCTTAACTTCTTTACTTCCCCCTTCAGTCAAGTTCCTTAAAGTTATAGGTAGTTCTCCACATTCTTTTGATAGTCATTGAAATGGCTATTATTTATTGCAAAAACGCAACCATTTTTCTCTGTAGCCTGAGTCATTCCAGCCAAGTCTCTTACCTTAGTCTTATTTTGAATGATTCTGATGACTTTCAGTTTAAAGCATTGACAAATAGGAAGTAGAGATCCAGTATAGTCTCTACAAGTATGTGGAGAAACAACGAAGCTCTTGTCCTTCTTGCCTTCACCTTTTCCTTTGAGCATGCTTGGATTGGTAGCACTTGAACTTACAAGTCACCTTTCTTTTTTTTTTAAATAATATAATTTTTATTTATGTTTATATCCATCAGAGGTTAGGTACTTTGCATCCTCAGCATAGCCCCCTCCCTTTTTCCCTCCCACTCTCCCCATCCCTCCCTCATGTCTTCCCCGCCCACTCCAGGTCCACCTACAAGGGAGGATCTCCTCCCCTTCCATCCAACCCCAGTTCATCTTGTTTCCTCAGGGCTGGCTACAATGTACTCCCCTGGGATCTAGCCAGGCATTTACTCCCTGGTGTGTATGGGGGGAGAGTCAAAGAGCCAGCCATCGAGTTCATGAACTGAAACATTCCCTGTTCCCCTTACTAAGGTCTTCAGTTGGACACCGAGCTACCATGGGTCACTTCTGAGCTTGGGTTCTAGGACATATCCATACATGGTCCTTGGTTGGAGAAACTGTCTCATATAAGACCCCTGTGCCCTGCTCAGTTTGGTCTTTGTGGTGCTCTTGTTCTCCACAAGTCTTATTAACTTCCCCTATTTTTATTATTATTTCCTGCCTTCTGACGAAGGCTTGGTCGTGAGTCTTAATATCTGCTTTGCTATATTGCTATATTGATTCTTTCAGAGGCCCTCTTTGGTATGCTCCTGTCCTGTTGCTTGTTATATCCTGCATTCAATGCCCATCCCATTTGTTCATCTAAACAAGCATTGATCCTACCAACCTGGGTCTTCCTTCTTGTCTATCTTCCCTAGGTGTATAGATTTCTGCATGACCTTCTTATCCTATAGGACTATATAAGTGAGTATATACCATATGTTTCTTTCTCCTTTTGGGATACCTTACTTAGGATGATTGTTTCCAGGTCCCACCATTTGCCTGTGAATATCATGATTTCCTCCTTTTTAATTGCTGATGAAAATAGATCCATATTTTTCACCATGCACAAAGATAAAGTCCAAGTGGATCAAAGACCTCAACATAAAACCAGACACACTAAACCAGTTAGAAGAAAAAGTGTGGAAGACCCTAGAACTTATTGGCACAGGAGACGACTTCCTGAATAGAACACCAACAGCACAGGCTCTAAGATCAACAATCAATAAACGGGACCTAATGAAACGGAAAAGCTTCTGTAAAGCAAAAGACACTGTCATCAAAACAAAAAGAACAGCCTACAGACTGGGAAAGGATCATTATGAATCCTACTTCTGACAGAGGGCTAATATCCAGTGTATATAAAGAACTCAAGAAGTTAAAAAGCAAGAAATCAAGTAATCCAATTAAAAAATGGGTATGGAGCTAAAAAGAGAACTAACTGTAGATGATTATAGAATGGCAGAAAAACACTTAAAGAAATGCTCAACGTCCTTAGCCATCAGGGAGATGCAAATCAAAACGACCCTGAGATTTCACCTTACACCCATCAGAATGGCCAAGATCAAAAACTCTAGTAACAACGCATGCTGGAGAGGTTGTGGAGAAAGAGGAACCCTCTTCCATTGCTGGTGGGAATGCAAACTTGTACAATCACTCTGGAAATCAATTTGGCGCTTTCTTGGACAATTAGGAATAGTGATTCCTCAAGACCCAGCTATACCACTGTTAGGCATATATCCAAAAGATGCTCAAGTACAGAACAAGGACATTTGCTCAATTATGTCCATAGCTGCTTTATTTGTAATAGCCAGAACCTGGAAACAACCCAGATGTCCTTCAGTTGAGGAATGGATACAGAAATTGTGGTACTTTTACACAATAGAATACAAGTAACCTTTCAAATGAACATTACACTGCAAACATTATTTTTCATTGTTCACGGTGAAAACTTATTTCAACAGATCCTTAATAATTGGTCTGTCTGAATTTCTTACTCTGTGGGGTTGATATCTCTGGAATTAACTGACTGGGCTTCCCCTTTTGTGTTCTCTTGCGGGTAGGAACCCAGAATGCACATTTGTTTTTCAGAGTTACTTTCCTTGTTAGAGACAGTCAGAATTTATTTTCCTCCTTTTCCTTCCAGCAGTCATTTACCACCTTTCTTCAAATATAATCAGTCTTTTCTACAAAATAGAGGAAATAAAGTGGGTATTTGCAAACCACTAACTCCACAGTTGCAAAGTTCTTCTCTTCCACAGTGTTTTCTATTGAATTTAGCTACATTAAATGACAGTAACATGCTATAAGAAATAGTTGACTCTATAAAAACAAAACAGAAAAGTGGCTACAAAAGAATATTGGATAAATCAAAGTTTTTAGTGGACAATGAAAAGTTCTCCATTAATATTTGGTAAAGTTATTGAAGCATAGCAGAACTTTTGCTTTATACTTTTCTATCAACAAGAAAGACAATTAAAGTAGTAGGGAATAATATTTGTGGAAACTTGCAATGGAAGAAAAATGTATAATACATTAGAAGATGTTACTATCACCAAAATAATTCTTCCATCTCTGGCAATTCTTTGATAATGTTCAATTACTCTTTCATCTCAAAGAGGATCATGGCGTGTTATTTATTAGTTTTAAAATTCTGTTTGGAATGCATTTATATACATAGAAACACTTGTACCATATAAGAGTGTTTAATTATTTTCTGTCTTGTATAATTTATTGAAAAATATCATTTTTATTTATTTTAGTCTGACTCATAATTATTAATTATCTACTGTATGTTGAGGTTGCATGGTTCTATATTCTACTGGTATAACAATAAACATGATTGTTTATCTTACTCCAGTTGTAATAAAAAATTATAATTGCTAAATATAATGCATGAAACATGGGTTGTACAATGTTAACTAAAGCAAAGACAATTGTATTATAAAATCTGGAGTTATGATAAAGAAGACTTGAATTAAAATTTTAAATTGGATATTCCTGGTATAACTAAGCATTAGATATTTGAGCAAAGATAGAAAAGACCTGAAAAAATAAAGTAGCTGTCTGAGAAAGCATTATTCTCTGCAGAGGGCATTAGTAAATAATGTCCTAAGGCAACAGTACATGTAGAAAAAATATCTTGTGTTTGTACAGAACCATCATCTGTCCATAAAAAGCTAATGGCCTATAGATGAGAGAGAAAGTTGAATGTTGGATATCTGGAAGGCAGAAAGTAAACTGGGATAGGGCCTGTTATAGAGATTCTCCTGGGAAGATATGAGGATGTCATACACATGCTACCTGAGCTCAGGTAATCAGCCATGTTGGAAAATGTAGACAATTAAAATGGATCGTTTTAAGTTATGAGCTAGTCAGATAAAAGCCTACCTATATGACCTAGATATTTGTTAATAATATTTTGAGTCTTATGGATTATTATTCCTGAAGCTAGGAATAAGATGGAAAACCACCTACAACGTAACAGCCTACAACAAATACATAGCATTTACCACTGTTTATGAAAGAAATAGCCCTTTCTTCAAAGTAATAACAGAGATACTTTATTGTTGAGCCAGAATAATCATGGCTCTAGAACACAAATTTAGTTTTCCTCAAACAAAGTGTCTCAAGGTAGTAACAATTTCATAAACTTCTTTTGAAAGATTATTTTTAATTTTGTATGTGTGTTGGGAAGAGTGTCTCTGTGAGGGTATGTGGACATGGGTTTTGACCCCCATGAAAGCCAGAGGCATAGGGTCACATTGAAATTGGAGTTATAGGTACTTATACACTCTCCAATGTAGTTCATAGGAAATGAACTGAGGTCCTCTAGTTACTCTTAATGAATGAGACAAGTCGCCAGTCCCCATCCCAATCTTTTTATAGCAATAATAAAAAGACATAAAATAACATTTACTAATAGAGGGATGGGTCCATTGTGTATACGCCAAGTAGGGAAAACTATGCAATAATTCTTAGGAGATCTTCTTTTGCTACCTTCTTCTGGCCTTTCCTGGCATCAGGCTTGTACTTATAGACACATACATGCAAGTAAAAGTTTCGTACACAATAGGAAAATAAAGAAATATTAATGACACAATTAACGGCATTCTCATAAATTAATACATTCTGACTCACAAGTAAGCATGCTGTTGAAACTTTTTCTTTAAGAATTCAAAGCTTGAAGTTGTACTCAGAAGGTAGAATTCCTTCCAAACCGTTCAAAGCTTAAGTTCAACCCTCAGCATGGGCTTGGAACTCAGTAAATTCTATTTTGTTAAACTGGTTTTCTCTTGTTTTCTCATTAACTGACATTAAGAATAGCAGTATATTTGGTCATGTTTAAGAACCCCCACTCAGATTTGGCCCATGGTAGCTCGGTGTCCAACTGAAGACCCTAATAAGGGGAACAGGGACTGTTTCTGTCATGAACTCGATGGCTGGCTCTTTGACCCTCCCCCATACACTCCAGGGAGTAACAGCCTGGCTAGTTCCCAGGGGAGGACATTGCAGCCAGCCCTGAGGAGACAAGATGAACTGGGGTTGGATGGAAGGGGAGGAGGTCATCCCCCATCAGTGGACTTGGAGGGGGCAGGGAGGAGATGAGAGAGGGATGGGGACAGTGGGAGGGAATGAGGAAGGGGCTTACGGCTGGGATGCAAAGTACCTAAACTGTGATTAATATAAAAATAAATAAATTACAGTTTAAAAAGAATAAAAAAAGAATAACCAATTATATGTACTAAGTACTTTCATGAGGTATCAGATATATTGCTAGGGTATATAATGTATCCATAAAAACATGTATGTCAAATTAGTAAAGATCTGGTGACTTAACTTATGTGTTAAGACTTCTTAAAATACTTTTCAGCACTTTTTGAAAGACAAATTAGGTGAGGGACATATATCACATGGCATGGCCAAATTTCAGCTCCAGTGTCAATTTCCACAATGAAGTCCCAAGTCACAATGAAAGCTGGAGCTAAGAAGAGGCCTTAAGTGTGGAATGTCAATACTTTAATGGACTGCACAGGCTGAGCTCTACAAGCTGAGCTCATCTGCATGCTATTTCTTTTAACTATTCCCTCACATTTTGTCTTTGTTTAAACCATTAAAACCAATGTATCATATTTGATGCATCAGTGTCCAAGTGTGAAATGGAATCTACCCAGATGCAAAGACATTTAGAAGATGAGAACACTTTCAGAATTGTCACTGAAAGAGGTTGTGGGCTGGTGACACGATTCCATGCTACCTCCTACAGCAGCTTTGACCAGATCTCTCAGGGACATTTTGACTTCACCACAGGAAAGAATTTCAGACCAAGTCCAGGTGAAACAGAACTGAAGTTTATTAGGACATAGAAACTGAACGTAAATTTAAACAGGGATTAACAAAAAGATATGTTTAGGAAAGGACAGAACACCCAAGTATGAGTGTGACTTCTCAAGAGAGAATTGTTCTCCACAGTTGTGCTATTAGTAGGTGGAGAGACGTTTTTGGTAGCTATATAGATATATATCAATAGGTTGCAAAGAATACCTGCCACAACCTTTTTATAAATGAGACTGTGGCATGGCTCTAGAAGTGCTTTTCGTAGGATTATGTGCTGATAAGATGAAACCATGGATCACAACGGTTTCACAAGGGCATTAAGTTGTATATTTTAGTATAAATGGGGTTTCTTCTAAGGTTTCCAGAAAACTGAGGATTTGCAGCAGGAAAAGGAAAATGGACACAAGCATTATTCACTGGATATTTGAATATGTATTGATTATTTGAAATCTCTCTAAAAGAGGACTATTATCTCTGCCTGCATAGATAATACTACTCATTTTGCTGGGATTCTAGGCTTTGGTGGTGAGAGGCTTCAACCAAACTCCAGGGTAAGGAGATCCTTTCCCTCCCCTTATATCCATACTTGCTTCCGTTTTATACTGCCTCATGACGTCCTTAAAATATAGCAACACTTGATCGATATGGGGGCACCCAGAAAGTAACGGCTGTGAAAATTACTTAGTGATGAAAAAACAGTGGATGCGAAGAGTACTTCCAGACTTCTTGGCACCTGAAAACACAAAATGTGAGCAAAGTAAATAATCTCTGCAAATTATTTTTCATATAACCCTGAGTGCTTACTTAAAAAAGAGTGCGCTCCCTGTATAAAACTAAAGTCCAAGTGTATCAAAGACTGTAACATAAAACCAGACACACTAAATCAGTTAGCTGAAAAAGTGAGGATGAGCCCTGAAACTCATTTGCACAGTAAGTAAATTCCTGAAGAGAAAACCAAAAACACAGGCTCTAAGATCAACAATCAATAAATGGGACCTCATGAAACTAAAAAAAAAAAAAAAAAAAAACAAAACAAAACAAAAAAAAAAACTTCTGTAAAGCAAAGGACACAGTCATCAGAACAAAACAGCAGGCTACTGAGTAGGAAAGGATCTTCACCAACCCTATATGTGCTAAGAGGGTAATAACCTGAATATATAAAGAACTCAAGAAGTTAAAAAGCAAAAAAGTCAAGTAATCCAATTAAAAAATGGTGTACAGCGCTAAACAGAGAATTCTCAACAAAGGAGTATTGAAAAACAGAGAAACAATTAAAGAAATGCTCAATGTCCATAGTCATCAGGGAAATGCAAATCAAATCAACCCTGAGATTTCACCTTACACCCATCAGAATGGATAAGATCAAAAACTCAAATGACAATGCATGCTGGAGAGGATATTGACAAAGGGGAACCTTCCTCCATTGTTGCTGGAAATGTAAACTTGTACAACCACTTTGGAACTCATTCCATTGCTTTCTCAGACAATTAGGAATAACACTTCCTGAAGATCTAGCTATACCACTCCTAGGCATATATCCAAAAGATGCTCAAATATACAACAAGGACATTTGTTCAACCATGTTCATAGCAGCGTTATTCATAATTCCTAGAACTCAGAAACAACCCAGATGCCCATCAATGGAAGAATGGATACAAAACCTGTGGTATATTTATACAATGGAATACTACTCAGCAATTAAAAACAAGAAAATCATAATATTTGCAGGCAAATGGTTGGATCTAGAAAAGATCACACTGAGTGAAGTATCTCAGAAGCAGAAAGATACACATGATATATACACACTTATTAGTGGGTACTAGACCTATAAGAATGGATAAGCATAATAAAATATGTACAAATAAAGAACATAAAAAAGAAAGAAGACCCGGGATAAGATGATCAATCCTTACTTAGAAAGAAAAATGGGATGGACATTAGAAGTAGGAGAAAACAAGAAACAGGACAGGAGCCTATCATAGAGGGCTTCTGAAAGACTCTACCTAGTGTATCAAAGCAGATGCTGAGAATCATAACCAAAACTTAAGCAGAGTGCAGGGAACCATATGAAAGAAGGGGGAGTTAGTAAGACCTGGAGAGGACAGGACCTCCACAAGGACCAAGTATATTTGGGCACAGGGGTCTTTTATGAGACTGTTTCTCCAACCAAGGACCGTGCATAGATATAACCTAGAACCCCTGCTCAGATGCAACCCATGGCAGCTTAGCATCCAACTGTGTTCCCTAATAAGAAGAACAGGGACTGCCTCTGGCATGAACTCAGTGGCTGGCTCTTTCACCTCCCCATCCCCAAGGGAGGAGCAGCCTTGCTAGGCCACAGAGGAGGATATTGGAACCAGTACTGAAGAGACCTGAAAAGCTAGGGTCCTCTCTAAAGGGAGGAGGACCTTCCCTATCAGTAGACTTAGAGAGGGGCAGGGAAGAGGTGAGGGAGAGAGAGTGGGCTTGGGAGTTAATGAGGGAGAGGGCTACAGGTGAGATATAAAGTAAATAAATGGTATTTAATATAAAAATGAATATTTTAAAAAAGAATAATTAAAAAATTAATTAAATAATTTAATGTGTCTTGAGACACAAAGGAACAGTTCGATAAACTTAAAGGAAATTGTATACCTGGATCTTGAGGAAGAACTATTCCTAGTTGTCTGAGAAAGCGCCAGATCGATTTCCAGAATGCCTGTACAAGTTTACATTCCCACCAGCAGTGGAGGAGGGTTTTCCTTTCTCCACAACCTCTTCAGCATGTGTTGTCACTTGAGTTTTTGAATGAACATAAATAGAATAAATACATGAGTAATTCTTATGGAAACACAAATGTTAAGTTGAAATGATAGAGAAAATCCTAGACTTTAAAAATGAATTCAGTAAATAAATAGAAACATAGAATAAAACTGAAGCTTGAATGAGGATGGAACAGAAACTCAAAAGAATCCAACTATGTAACTAAGGGAAAAGAAAGCCTTATTAAGTAGATTGACTTAAACAGAAGATGGATCATCAGGTATCAAAGATAAAGTAAAAGAATTAGACCAAAAAAACAATATTCTGAATAATATGTAAACATCTCACAGAGGATTAAAATCCAGAATATATAAAGAATTTAAAAACCAAAGACTCAACTGGAAAAAAATTTCCCCTTAAATAAATAGGCTTAAACTCTAAAAGAAGAGCTCTCAAATAAGAAATGCCTTGTATTAGAATCTTGGTCAGCTACCCAGGAAGTGTTCTGTGAGAGTCTGTAGCTTAGGATTTTCTGAAGCTACATTCATAAAATCTCAACAACATGGCTATCTAAAAATCATGAGCTGAACTGAGATGACATCAAAGATAAACTGCCATATCAAGAAAGGTCATTGAGCTTCAAAGGACTATAGGCAAATAAGGAGTAGTGAGAGTGGGAGAAATAATCTTTCTGAGAGAAGAACATAGAAACTGGTTATTCAAGACGTAACGGTCAACCTTGAAAACATACAGATCTGTAACGTTATACATACTGAACACATTGCACTTAAGTATTTAGTATAAATATATTTATAAGTATATATATATATTTATATTTATAAGTATATGTATGTTTATATGTATTGACAATTAATGAAAAAAAGAGGCCATTTAATTGAACATGAGTAAGGAGTGGTATATGGAAAGATTTGAGTTGAAGAAATTTAAAAAGGGGAGAATAATGTACTTCTATTACAAAGGAAATAAAAATAGTGGGGCCATCATTATAGCACAGGCTATCTGAAGCATCACTTTTTCAAGTTTGGAGGCCAAATTTTAAGAAACGTAAGCAAAGTAAAATGTGAAGGGCTCTAGGCATGTAAGGGATGATGCCATTCCATACAATGCCCAGACTATAGGTATTACTCATATAGTATGCTACAGATGCCAAAAGTTGCAAATTTTGATGACATAATAGCTGATAATTTTTCAATTTTCTCATTTGATGATAATTTATATTAAGTACTTATATGGGGGAAGAATACATAACATAGACATTTTATTCAATTAACATGTATTTTTAAACATGGTGTAATATAAACACAAATATCTAGAATTAAAATATATGCATATAACTATTTAATATGGATAAATTCATATAGCACCTAATTTATAATGTTAACAAGCTAGTGACATTTAGGGTCTTTCATTTTAAAGATTTATTACCATTATCTTGAATCAGAATATCATTATTAACTTCAAATCAAACTTCTTATGCAGGGAATCCCCATTCTTTCATTCCATTGCCATTCACCAACCTCATCCTCAGAAATCACAAATTGCTTTGTATTTCAATGGGATTATTTATTCTACTTACATCATATAAATAGAAAAAAATTCAGAATTTTTGTGTTTGATCTTAATCTATATTTTAATCATATGTTGGTAATTATCTTCTACGGTTGAGCAATATTTTCTTTAATGTATACACCACAACTTGTTTATATATGTTTTTGTTCAGTGGAAGCTGTTATGATTGGGTACCAAAATCGATAGATCAAATTATTTTCTTGTCTTTAAATTTTGAAGGAACACCATTTTCTTACATGTTACATAATTGTTATAATTGTGGTGAAACTATAACAGTTTCACTATATATACACAATGAGAACAGTTCCAGTGTCTCCAGATTAAGATACATGGTATGACTCAAGGTTCATGTTCATTATTTTTCATGTGGATATCCAATTGTACCAACACTTATGTGGGAGTTTTCCCACACTGACATTATTGTTGCTATAATGAAAAGCAGAAGTTAAAATTTTTCTATTGTTATTAATATTATTTCTTTTAAATATGTCCACTTATTGAAAAGCAACATACACACACACACACACACACACACACACATATATATATATATATATATATATATGATCTGAAGTCACATAAAATTCTATGTATTTATTATTTTCTGTCATAGAGTTCACTCAGTCTATAATCAAAGGTAGGAAAATGCATCAGTGAGTTTAACCAATTTAAGTGCTGTTGTATGGCAATTACATGTCTTCACTTTATACACAGCAATATTCAGAAGTGGCAATTTTATGTACTTTTCACATAAAATAAAAATAAAGTGCAGTAAATACAGAATTCCTCTGTCCAAGTTAGACTTTCCATACCTTTGCGATGGCCGTAGAGCTTGCATTCTTGATTATTCTCCTTTACTGCCATCACTATAGAATTGCCATTACCAATTTAGGAAAAAGAGAACTAAAGATTTAATAACTAACTACTTAAAGTGTTGAGATTATTAGATTTCACTACCATAGACATATCATAAATGGTATTAGTATTATTGAAAACATGGCTCCTTTGAGAGCATCTTCCTTGTCATATTTCGTTTATTATTTAGCATGGCTTAAATTTGCTTTGTTATGGTTTTTCCCATCAACACTTTATAAGTGAACATAAAGCTATTATTGATTTCTAATATACTTTAACTTGTTCTGATTAATTTTTCATCTGGTGGCCAATAAATTATTTATTTAAATAGCCTTTGAAATCACATTTTTTTCCTAATGTCAAATAATTCTATGTTGTGACGCTTCTGGTCTTGATTTAAATATTTTCTCCTTTACTTCTGAGAAAACTATTATAAAATTAAACAATAATTCCCTAAACTGAAGCAAATATTTTGGATTTCTACTCTCATGTGCAAGTAAAGATTTTAAACTTCTCTGACAGGATCTCAAGTGGAACCTTCATCTCATCTGTATTAGTATCAGGAGTCTGGACAAGAATTCAAAAAAAAATTAAACAGCAACACGTTAAATAATCCAATTAAAAATAGGGAACAGAGCTAAACAGAGAATTCTCAATAGAGCAATATAGAATGGCAGAAAAACACTTAAAGAAATGCTCAACATCCTTACTTATCAGGGAAACGCAAATCAAAACAACCCTGAGATTTTACCTTACACACATCAGAATGGCTAAGATCAAAAACTCAAGTGACAACACATGCTGGAGAGGATGATGAGAAAGGGGAACCCTCTTCCACTGCTGGTGGGAATGTAAACTTGTACAACCATTCTGGAAATCAATCTGGTGTTCCCTCAGACAACTAGGAATAGTGATTCCTCAAGATCCAGCTATACCCTGTTAGGCATATATCCAAAAGAGGCTCAAGGATACAAAAGGACCTTAGCTCAACCATGTTTGTTGCAGCTTTATTTGTATTAGCCAGAAGCCCATCAACTGAGGAATGGATACAGAAATTGTGGTACATCTACACAATGGAAAATTACTCAGCAATAAAAAACAAGGGTATTATGAAATTTGCAGGTAAATGGTGGTAACTGGAAAGGATCATCTTCTGTGAGCTATCCCAGAAGCAGAAAGACACACACAGTATATATACTCACTCGAATAGACATATACTATAGGATAAACCTACTAAAATCTGTACACCTAAAGAAACTAAACAAGAGGGAGGACTCTTGCTAAAATGACCAATCCCTATCCAGAAGGGCAAAGAGGATGGACATCAGAAGAAAGAAAAAAACAGGGAACAAGTCAGGAGCCTGCCACAGAGGGCCTCTGAAAGACTCTGCCCTGCAGACAATCAAAGCAGATGCTGAGACTTATGTCTAACAATTGGGCAGAGTGCAGGGAATCTTATGAAAAGAGTGTGAAATATTAAGATCTGGAGAGGACAGGAACTCCACAAGGAGAGCAACAGAACCAAAAAATCTGAGCACAGGGGTCTTTCCTGAGACTCTTACTCCAACCAAGTACCTTGCATGGAGGTAACCTAGGACCCATGCACAGATGTAGCCCATGGCACTTCAGTGTCCAAGTGGATTCTATAGTAATGGGAACAGGGACTGTCTCTTAAATGAACTAATTGACCTGCTTCTTGATCACCTCCCCCTGAGGGTTAGACGACTTACCAGGCCACAGAGGAAGACAATGCAGCCACTCCTGATGAGAACTAATAGAGTGAGATAAGAGGGAAGGAAAGGAGGACCTCCCGTATCAGTGGTCTTGGGGAGGGACACGGGTGCAGAAGGGGGAGGACGGAGGGATTGGGAAGGGAGGACGGAGGGAACTACAGGGGTATATAAGGTAAATAAAGTGTATTTAATAAAGAATTTACTTAAAAAATAAAAAAGAATATTAAAACAGCAATGTGGAAGATAAAAGAATATAACAAATGTCACAAGATTGAAATGTTTAGAGAATTTAATACTGTAACCACAATATGAGAAAATTATAACATAGTAATTGAATTGCAAGTTTCTAAGAAACAACTGATTCTTATTTATCCATTCATGAATTGAAGTTGGAAGATAAGTCTGTAGAAATAATAGCATTTGTAAAATATATATGCTTCGTTCTGAAGCATACAATTCCCTTCTATTCTCCTGAGAAGGAATTTGCAAGAAACAGTCTTAACAAACTTCCAAAATATTTTGTAATGTAATCCTTAATTGGATAAACTTGATGCATTGTTTCTATGTTGCAATTAACAAGATAATGGCTCATAATTCCAGTGGGAGATTTAATATAATGTAATTGCCTACTTACTTAATTGAAAAAAATGTGTGACAACTATTCTAACAAATATGGCATTGCATTGAAAAACAAAAACAGGGAGAGATCCAAGATGGCTGTGCCACGAGAGAACACTGTGTCTGAGGAGTAGGAGAGCAGAAACAATGCAGTGACCAGGAGACTGAACTCTGGGACCTAAAACACCAGCATTGTGAGTGCCAGGTGAGCGGAACTCCTACGGTGAGAAAATCAAGTGGGAAAACCCTAGGGACACCCAGGTATTACCTGGAAAAATTTCCTGGTGACCAGCACCGCACAGCTCTGATCTGAACAAGCAGCCGCCCTGGGTGCCCTCACCCGCCATTATAGACTGGATCACACAGTCTCGCAGGCAGTCTCAGGAGGAACTGGGTACAATTTTCACTGAACTGCACCCTGCTAGCTCACACTGCAACCGGGTTCTGCTTCAACCCGCAGGTGTGCTACAGGCTCAGACCCATCATCAGAACAACCCCAGAATGAATGGATTGGGGGACAATTTTGACCAGTCCCCACACTGCAGTGGCGCACCGAACGCTTCCACCAGCAAAAACTCAGTCAGTGTGAGAGTCTGCCAGCGGGTCTGGGAGAAACCCGAATTCTGCCTCAACCCATGAGTGTGCAGCGGGCACAAACCAATCTCTGGAACCACCCCAGACTGAGTGGATTGGGGGATCCTTTTGACCAGTCCGCACACTGCCAAATGCTTCCACCAGCAAAAACTCAGTCAGTGTGTGAGTCCGCCAGCGGATCTGGGAGGAACCCGAGTTCTGTCTCAACCCACAGCTGAGAGGATCCTGGGACCATCTTGACCAGACCGCACACTGAGGGCAAAAGCTGCATGCATCCGCCAGCAAAAACCCCATTTCGGGTGTTTGTCCACTGGCCAGACAGAGATGGCCTTGGGCACCATTTCAGACAGCCCTGCATTCAGCAGATGCACACCAACCCAAATCCACTGTGTGTCCCCCAAATATCATCTCAGACCGTGGTGCACTGCCCCTGGCACAGAAGGAGGTGCCAAATCTCCATTCCAGGGGAGAACACTTAGCAACAAGCCCAGGGTGGAGTGCATAGCCCCCAGCTGACATCTCAAACCTGGACACTCAGACTCTAGCACAGAGTGAGGAGTAAAGACTCCAGACCAGAGGGGTAACCAGCCTGCAGTGCTCACAGCTTCTAGCACAGAAGCTGGGCACACGGAGCCCACAACAGAGTTCAACTGAGACAAAACACACACCACAAACCACCGGAAATCCCTGATCTTCTTGAAGAATACTCCTGACACAAGAGTTTGACAGATTCAGACTGAAGTACAGCCTTAAAGCACAAACAGCTCCCTGATTATATATAAACAAATGCCCAGAAATCAGCAAAAAGAACTCACACAACAAAAATCAGGACACCATAGCCCAACCGGAAACACCCAAAAGCAGTGGAGTTTTTAATTCAGCTGAGACACAAGAAAATTATATTAAAGCTTTGATTATGCAGATATTGGAGGAACAAGAGGAGAGACAAAGAGAGGAAATGAACAAGGCCCTCAAAGAAAT
>CM053742.1:32426166-32444492 GCA_028658305.1 Pachyuromys duprasi
CATGTGTGGTTGTGGACTGGAACCCCCGCACGGATGGGGCCCATGATAACTTGGTGTAGGGCTGAAGAACCTATTCAGGGAATCAGGGACTGTTTCAGTCATGATCTTGATGGCTGACTCTTTGACCCTCCCCCATATAAGCCGGGGAGTGACAGACTGGCTAGATCCCAGGGGAGGACTTTGCAGCCAGCCCCAAGGAGACAGGATAAGCTGGGGTTGGATGGAAGGGAAGGAGGTCCTCCCCTGTTGGTAGACTTGGAGGGGGCGGGGAAGAAGGAGATGAGGGAGGGAGTGGGAGGGTAGGAGGGAATGGGGGAGGGGGCTACGCCTGGGCTACGCCTGGGATTCAAAGTACCTAACCTGTGATTGAGATAAAAATGAATAAATTAAAAAAAAAGAAATTTTGGCGTGGAATCTACCTTAATGATTTTTGCTTATCGTTAATTATAGATTATTATGTGGTATATCAAATCTCTAAAATTTACTGTGATCATTTATCTTTTCTCTTAAATTAATTAATTTATTCATTTTACATCCCAATTGCCACCCCACTCCCTCCCATCTACACTGTCATCTTGATGAGACCTGACATCAAGGAATCAGCATTCATTATGGAAAGGAAAGAGTTTATTTCCCTAAGATTTCTATAGCCTACATGTTAAGATCTATTCCAAAAGCAGTGCTGCTTTTGCATACCTACATTTGCTCCTTCTTGGTAGATGCATCTACACCATTGCAGCCATTACTGATGCTAAAATTATTTCCCTGGCATTGGAGCCTAGCTTCTTTGGCCTTTCAGCATGGACGAAAGCCAAGTAGCTCTCCTGTGGTTCTCCAAGATTTCATTATCAGATTGGAAATGCTGGGAAACCATTTTCATGGACTCAACAGCTGCCAGGTTCTTCTTAGACTCTACAGCATGCAGACACATTATTCGACTGCTCAGCCTGGATCTTGAAATTCATTGCATCACTTTTGCATTCGTTGTATGAAATGCCTGTCTCTTCACAACACCAACTAAGATATTTATTCATCTTACAAGTTTATTATATTTCCTATACTCGTTGAAAAACAAATCATTTTATTTTTACAAGGCACTGAGAACTTTCATTCTGTTTCCTTATCTTTTATTTTAATGCTTAGACTCTTTTAGATGCAGTATTTGTCATTTAATAGTGTATGCCACTTCCAAGTATACATGAAAAAGAAGCCAGAACAATTCAATGGAAAAATAGCATCTTCAACAAATGGTGCTTGTCCAACTGGATGTCTACATGCAGAAAAATGAAAATAGATCTATATTTATACCCTGCACAAAACTAAAGTCCAAGTGGATCAAAGACTTCAACATAAAACCAGATACTCTAAATCAGTTAGAAGAAAAACTGGGGAAGAGCCTAGAACTCATTGGCACGGGAGACTACTTCCTGAACAGAACGCCAACATTGCAGGTTCTAAGAGAAACAATTAATAAATGGGACCTCAAGAAACTGAAAAGCTTCTGTAAAGCAAAAGACACTGTTGTCAGAACAAAATGACAGCCTTCAGACTGGGAAAAGATCTTCACCAATCCTATACCTGACCGAGGGCTGATATCAGGATATATAAAGAATTAAAGAAGTTAAAAAGCAATAAATCAAGCAATACAATTAGAAAATGGGTACAGAGCAAAACAGAGAAATCTCTGTAGAGGAGTATAGAGTGACAATAAAACCCTTAAGGAGTTGCTCAACATCTTTAGCCATCAGAGAGATGTAAATCAAAACGACCCTGAGATTTCACCTTATACCCATCAAAATGGCTAAGATCAAAAACTCAAGTGACACATGCTCCGGAGGTTGTGGGAAAGAGGAACCCTCCTCCATTGGTGGTGGGAATGTAAACTGGTACAACCACTTTGGAAATCAATCTGATGCTTTCTCAGACAACTAGGAATAGTGCTTCCTCAAGACCCGGCTATACCACTCCTGGGCATATATCCAAAAGATATTCAAGTACACAACAAGGACATTTGCTACCCAAAAGATATTCAAGTATGCAACAAGGACATTTGCTCAACCATGTTTGTAGCAGCTTTATTTGTAATAGCCAGAACCTGGAAACAACCCAGATATCCATCAACTGAGGAATGGATACAGAAATTGTGGTATTTTTACAGAATGGAATACTACTCAGCAATTAAAAATGAGGAAATCATGAAATTTGCAGGCAAATGGTGGTATCTAGAAAATATTCTGAGTGAGGTATTCCAGAAGGAGAAAGACACGCATGGTGTATACTCACTTATTTAGACCTATAAGATATGATAAACATACTGAAATCTATACACCTAAAGAAGATAAACATAAAAGAAGATCTGGGGTAATGTGATCAATCCTCACTTAGAAAGAAAAATGGGATGTAGGAGAAAACAATTAACAGGACATGGTCCTACCACAGAGGGCCCCTGAAAGACTCTATTTAGCAGTGTATCAAAGCAGAAACAGAGACTCATAACCAAATCTACGACAGAGTGCAGGGAATCATATGAAAGAAGGGGCACTTAGTATGACATGGAGAGGATAGGAGCTCCACAAGGACCAAATATATCTAGGCACAGGGGTCCTATATGAGACTGTTTCTCTAACCAAGGACCATGGGTGGATATAACCTAGAACCTCTTCTTGCTTCTAGGCCATGGTAGTTCAGTATTCAATTGGGTACCCTAGTAAGGGAAATACAGACTATTCCTGACATGAACTCAATGGTAGAGACTATTACCTCCCCACACAGCAAAGGAGGAGGACCCCTCTTGGTCCACAGAGTACTTTGCAGCCAGTCCTGAGGAGACCTGATAAACCATGGCCAGATGAACGGGGAGGAGGTTCTCCCCTATCAGTGGACTTGAAAAGGGGCAGGGAGTAGATGAGGGAAGGAGGGTGGGATTGGGACTGAATGAGGGAGTCGGATTCACCTGGGATACAGAGTTAATAAAATGTATTTAATAAAAAATAAAAATTAAAAAAAACAAACAAAAATAGAAAATACACTTCCAAGTATATGTGTGTGTATGTGTGTATCACTTCCAAGTTACATGTGTTGTTGATTGACATCATAATGGATAAAACAAACTATAGAATAGTAATGAACCTCAAAATGTTCAGAAACTTTATTAGTGGCTAAGGTTTCTTTCTTTTTTGATTATATAACTTTTCTATTTTGCCTGAGCATACGCCTAGAATCAATAACATTTAGGTGACATAAATGAGATTTAGGGTAAATGTCTCAAAGGGATTTTCAATTTTAGAAAATATTACAGTAAAACTTGATGACTTGGTAAACTTGAATGATGCTTTTTTGTTTGTTTTTGTTTTTTTTTAATGTATTAATAATCTTTAAAGCACTGTAACTGGGCAGATACTCATCTATCCTAACCCATCTATGCTGATGTGAACTATTTCCCAGTCACGTGTCATCAACCCCCATTATCTGCCAACTAGTCTCACCCTGGCTGCTCCTGCTCCATCTTTGTCCACATGGTGACCTCCCCATGGCCATCTCCTCATGAATGATGCTTTTAAACATATGTCTAAAACTGAAGCCAATCTTTCAGATGTATGGCTAAGGCAGTGTTAAATAAGATTAAATTAACCTAAACTATGACATTTGGGCAATAATAATAAAAAAGGTTATTAAAATTATGAGCTCATCTAATAAAGCATGAATACATGAGATACTGTTGTGTGGATTAATATTTACTAAAAATTATCTTTTAGTAAAGCTGTTCTTTGTCCTAAACAGCTGTATAACCAAATCACCACACAGAGACTGGGTTTATTTAGTTAACCTAGAACATAATGCTGGACAATAGTTACTCCCTCCTAAACCTCCAAGCCCTCATAGTTTCCTAACATTTAGATTTTACCCATTATACTTGTTTTTTGTGATATATTAGGTCCAGATCATTTCTCTACGTAGTTCCTAGATATCTCCTCCAGCTCTCTCTCCTAGCTCTCTCTTGCTTTTTTTCTTCCCACTCATTTCCTGCCATTTTGCTCCTCATCTCTTTCCTGTCCTCTGGCTCCTCCCATCCCTCAACATTGTGGCTAATTGCTTTATTTTGGCCTGTTTACACAAAATTGAGACAGGATGCTTAGAATAAGTATCACAATGCAATATCCAGATTGAAACCAAAGAGTGGGGGAGGGGAGAAATTAGCATTTGAATGAACAAGGGTAAGGTGTATATATTTCAAAAGAATATTATAACAGCAAGATACATTGACACCACATTATATCACCTATCTAATTATTATCATAATATAAGAAAAGAATCAGTGGGTCCAGGACCAGAACACTGGTTCAAATCTCAATGGAACTCATTAGTTTTATCTGTAAATCAACTTAGGCTTCTGAACGTTGGAGTCCTTACCTGTAAACAAATATAATTCTACTTATGTACTGGAACAATTGTGATATTTTAGATATCAAAATTAAGAAAAGCAAAATAACATTAAAATGTTAATATATTATCTGTCTCAGATTTTATGATACACTTGCATCATTTTGGCATTAAAAAAGAATCCATCCAAGTTAATTGTTTTTTATCCCATTTAACTAGGTTAGGAAAGACTCAGAATTTAATAACTGACAACCTAGTCTCAAAGTCTGTAATTTGTCAGAAGTAGGATTACAATTTGAACTGAGATTTTCTTACTCTAACTTACATGCTCTCACATACTCTTATATATATTTATCTTCAAATTATTGTTTATATTTTTTTATTAAAATGAATTGAAAGCATTGAGGCTTTGTACAGAGTTGCATCTCTCTGTTTGTATGTAACAGATTGAAAAATACTTAATATCAGTCTTAGAATACATAAAAACTTTTACATCTCAGAATTCATGCCTATAGATTTGAAGCTAAAATAGACTTAACTTTTGGAAGAACCAATATCAATGACTTGCAACTAACTTAAGAAAGGACCCCTTTTGAGGCACCCATTTCTACTTGATACGCTTTGACTTATTTATGACTTTCATCCATAAACATCCTTTATTGATGGCAAAGAGGTATGATGAAATAGATTTATTTTTATAAAGTCCTTTATATGGTATCAAATACCAGGAAAACTGTCACAGTCTAAGGTCTTTTAAGAAGCCTGGGACAACGTTGGGTTTGGAAGAATTATTTTCACTCTCATTATTACAAAGAAATGAAAATGACATTGCACATTAGGGAGCTTTGGGGAAACCTTGAGCAATTTATATTGCTCAACTGGAGATGTGGAAATAAAAAAAAATATTCTTTGCATTCAAAGGAAATACTCAAAAAGAAGCAAAACTTTTTACAAAAGTTAACTTTAAGGTAACTAAAAAGTCTATTCACATGATTTACAAGTATATGAGTAGCAACTTTAAATGTATAATTTTCTACTCCATTAAGTAAATCATAACCATTATCATAACCATTTCCAGTTGACATTTACTCCACAAAGTGGAATAAGTACACCAGTAAGTGTTCCTGGATTTTATGATTTGGACATTAGGGTTAATACAGTTGCCTAGGAAACTTTGTTCTAGATATAGACAAGGTATGAAGGTTAGAAATTTTTAAATATTTTCTACACTTGAGACAGTTACAAGTATAAGAATGCATTCTATTCATTTTAGGAGAAACACAAATGACTGTAAGGTCTTGGGGTTTGTTTGTTTGATTTTTCCTTTTTGTGTGGTAGCTGAGAATTTATAGAGGAGGAAAATAGAGATTCTCAAAATGTTATTAAAAAGAACAGAAGAGATATTAGACAGAAGGAATAGCTACAAATTGCCATCTTCTCAACAAGACAAAGCCACCACAGTCACAATTTTACAGTATCTGCTGATACATGCTTTGGGTCTGTCAAAAGATTGTTCTACCAATGATCGGGGGTGGATAGAAGAAGGACATCTGTGCCTTGTCTGTCACTGATGATATATTTACTACTGATAGATTCAGGGGAAGGGAGAAACATTGCCCTCAGTTGTTTGCTCAGTGATGATGCAAAAAGAAACCAATACACAGTTTCAATCCAAGATTTACACAGATGACCCTGTGTAAATCTCTCTCTTTCTGTGTGTGTGTGTGTGTGCATGTGTGTCTGTCTATCTGTCTGTCTGTCTGTCTCTCTTTCTCTCTCTCACACACACACAAACACACACAAAGACCAAGCTGTGAATGTGGGGAATGTGGTGGATAGGGACTGGAGGGAGATTTGGAAAGGTAGACAGAGAGTAATCATAATACACTGTACACATGTATAAAATTGTTCAACTAAATCAATTTTATAAGCAAATTTATAATTATCGTCATAACAGGTTTTCTTTGCATTATAGGGAAGACATTTTCTTAAAATAGTGAATGACTTTAATAATTAAAATTAAATACAGTAATACCAACAATTATAAATTTTTCATTAATGTTATTTACAAATTTCTATCATAGTGTGCATATACATGTATATAAACCATTTTTATATCTCTTCTTTGTTTTTATTATTTGACTCAATGAAATCTAAAGGTATTAAGATTTTCCAAGGGTATTAAGTACTAACTAGCAAATATTATCAATGGTTCTCCAAAAGAAAACATAAAAATGTCTTGAAGAAACAAAGAATCATACATAATGAATTCTGTTTATCTTTTATTTCCTGTATTTCTATATTTCTGTGGGACATAGACTGACATCTTGTAAAACCAGATTAAAAATCTTTCACAAGCCATTTCCTTATGAACATCATTTCTTATCACATATCCACACACAGAATTCAGAGAATAAATACAGCATTGACATTCCCCACACTATACACTCAGAAATTATTTTTTGTTAGATGTCAGCTTTGTCTTCCAAAGAAATAAAGTTTGTGTGTTCCTCTCTCTCTCTTTTTCATAGCTCTCTCTCTCTGTGTACATGTCCCTATATTGAGCCCCATTATTAACCATTCATTATGAAGATATTTTCTTTTAACATAACTGAAGTCACATTTTATAGGAAATATAAAATCTGTTAAAAATAAAGAGCTTCAGTAATTTTTAAATTAATGATACTAATATACATTTGGGTATGAGCTCTGTGGCAGTACTTAGGCCTGGTTTTCACATAAAAGTGAAATTTTGATATATAGCATCTCCTCAACTCAAATTATATATTTTATTAACACAAAAAGCTTTTAAAATAAGAGTGTCTGCTATATTACATTATATTTTTCACAGCATGAATTTTTTTCCTCCACTAAATGTGATAGATTAGTTTAACTAGAGCAGTGCATTAAGCAAGTTCACAAATGAAGTTAGTACTTCAGCAATTACTTTTTTTAATGTTGGCAAGAGTACAGTATTGAAAAGGAAAGGGACAGGAATGAAAGTGGTCCATGCACTTATTAATTTGCCATGAGTTGCTTTGTTCAGGATAGTTTGGGTATAAAATGGCAATAATCAGATTTATTATTAGTTATCTTTCTTGACAGGAACTCAAGATTGCATCATTTTCTGGATACTGCTAATGAAAGCAAAAATTATATTGAATATTTAAGAAACAGATTTTAAGATTAGCCCCAGAGCTATCATGCTTGGAGCAAAAAGTTTTATTGTCCTATGTTAGAACAGATTAGAATTACATGTTATAAGAAAATGAATTTAAAAAATTAATATAACTTCAGAAAGTACTTGCATGATTTTACAAGTCATAATGCAACATTTCATACGTAAATAATGAGTATATACATGTACAGACAACAACATTTTTTGGTTGCTTTTATGCTACCTAATTCAAGAAATAAATTTACCAAGTACTATAAAGTTAAACTTACACAAACACATACATACACACACAAACACACACTATACATATATGTATATGTAAACCTGTAGAAGTAAGTTTCAATTATTGAAGCTTTACTATAATACTGAGAACATGTATTCATCATGTTTTCTTGTAACACTTATAGTGTACTGCACTAATTTTATTTTATTCATTTGAGGAGTTGAAGGAATAAAAACCAGAGATTGAGTATAGGAAAAGGCCTTCCAGCTGTGGTAAAAACAGGAATATGCATATAATTTATTTTCACTTTTTAATATTAGTTACTGTTTATTAATTTTGTATCCCAGCTGTATACAAATCCCTCATTCCTTCCAAATCCCATCCTCCCTCCCTCATCTAATCCCTGCCCCTTTCCAAGTCCATTGAGAGCAGGAGGATCTCCTCCTCTTGCATCTGACCCTGGTTTATCAGGTCTCTTCAGGACTGGCTGCAAAGTCCTCCTCTGTGGCACAGCAGGGCTGCTCCTCCCTCAGGAGGAGGGGGAGGTCAAAGAGACCACCATTGAGTTCATGTCAGAAATAGTCCGTTCCCCTTATTATGGTGCCCACTTGGATACTGAGCTACCATGGCTACATCTGAGCAAAGGTTTTAGGTTATATCCATACATGGTCCTTGGTTGGAGAAACAGTCTTATAAAAGACCCCTGGCCCACATACATATTTGGTCCTTGTGGAGCTCCTGTCTTCTCCAGGTCATATTAACTCCCCCTTCTTTCTTATGATTCCATGCACTCTGCTGAAGGTTTGGTTATGAGTCTTAGTATCTGCTTTGATACACACCTGGTAGAGTCTTTCATAGTGTCTCTGTGGTAGGCTCCTGACCTATTACTTGTTTTCTCCTACATCCAATGTCCATCCTAATTGCCTTTCTTATGAGGATTGATCTTCTTACCCTGGGTCGTCTTCCTTGTTTATCTTCTTTATGTATACAGATGTCAGTATGTTTATCCTATATAAGTGAGTATATATCTTGTGTGTCTTTCTGCTTTTAGGATACCTCACTCAGGATGATCTTTTCTAGGTCATACCATTTGACTGCAAATTTCATGATTTCCTTGTTTTTAATTGCTGAGTAGTATTCCATTGTGTAAAAGTACCACAATGCCTGTATCCATTCTTCAACTGAGGGACATCTGGGCTGTTTCAAGGTTCTGGCTGTTACGAATAAAACTGTTACAAACATGGTTGAGCAAGCGTGCTTGTTGTGTACTTGAACACCTTTTGGATGTATGCCTAAGAGTGATATAGCTGGGTCTTGAGGAAGCACTATTTCTAATTGTCACAGAAAGTGCCAGATTGATTTCCAAAGTGGTTGTACAAGTTTGCATTCACACCAGCAATGGAGGAGGGTTCCCCTTACTCTACAAACTCTCCAGCATGTGTTGTCATTGAGCTTTTGATCTTAGCCATTCTGATGGGTGTCAAGTGAAATCTCAATGTCACTTTGATTTGCATCTCTCTGATGATTAAGGATGTTGAACATTTCAAGTATTTCTCTGCCATTTTGTATTCCTTTACTGAGAATTCTCTGTTTAGCTCTGTACCCCATTTTTTAATTGGATTGCTTGATTTATTGCTTTTACAACACCCTTCAAAATAGCCAAGATTAACATAAAGTACTTGGTGTGACTTTAACTAAGCAAGTTTAAGACCTGTTTGAAAAGAACTTCAAGTCTCTGAAGAAAGAAATAGAAGAAGATATCAGAAGATGGAAAGATCTCTCGTGCTCATGGATCAATAGGATTAACATAGTGAAAATGGTTATTTTGCCGAAAGCAATCTACAGATTCAATGCAATTCCCATCAAAATACCAACACAATTCTTTATAGACCTTGAGAAAAAAAATCAACTTTTGGAGAAACAAAAAACCCAGAAATTTCCAAACAATCCTGTACAACAACAGATCATCTGGAGGTATCTCCATCCGTGATCTCAAGCTGTACTACAGAGAAATAGTAATAAAAAGCACATGCTATTGGCTTAGAAACCGATTAGTGGATCAATGGAACCCAGAAATAAACCCACACAAGTTTGAATACTTTATTTTTGCCAAAGAAGCCAAAACCATTCAGTGGAAAAAAAGACAGCATCTTCAACAAAGGTGCTTGTCCAACTAGATGTCTGCATGCAGAAAAATGAAAATAGAACCATATTTATCACCCTGCACAAAACTAAAGTCCATGTGGATCAAAGACCTCAACAAAACTAGACACACTAAATTGGTTAGAAGAAAAAGTGGGGAAGAACCTAGAACTCATTGACACAAGTGACATCTTTCTGAACAGAACCCCAACAGCACAGGCTCTAGATCAACAATCAATAAATGGGATCTCATGAAACTGAAAAGCTTCTATAAAGCAAAGGACACTGTCATCAGAACAAAATGACAGCCTACAAACTGGAAAAGGATCATCACCAACCCTGTATCTGACCTAGGGCTTATATCCAGAATATATTGAGAACTAAAGAAGTTAAAAGCAACAAATCAAGTAATCCGATTAAAAAATGGGGTATGCTATCTTTTCAAAAATCACAATTTGTAAAATCTTATTTGAGAATAATGCTATCTACTTCATAAGGGAAGTATGTCACCAAAATGTAATTTTCATAGACTGTAGGATTCATTGAAAAGTTATGAATATAATAAATGCCACAATTTCAATATATTATAACATAGATCATAACTGGGGACAAAATTCTATATTTTTTACACTTCTTAAAAATAAGTACAAGGAGTCCAAGATGGCGGCCCCGGAGGACACTGTGACTGAGGAGTAGGAAAGCAGTGTGGCACAGCGACCAGGAGACTGAAATCTGGGATCTAAAACACCAGCGTTTGTGATTGCCAGGTGAGCAGAATTCCTATGGTGTGGAAATCAAGTGAGAAAGTCCTAGGGACACCCAGTTAATCCCTGGAAAAAAATCAGGGCAACCTGCTTCCCACAGTCCTGATCTGAACGTGCACCTTCCTTAGGTGCCCGCAGCCGCTGGGACCGGGACATACACAGTCTTCCAGCCAGGCTGAGGCACCCTAGAGACCATTCCAGTCCAGGTGCATCAGCTGCACACATCGGCTAACCCTGATCTGACTGTGCAGCTTCCTACCACCTCGCCAGCCGCCTGCCACTCCACCAGACTTAATCTTTGACAGGGGCTCAGAGTTCCTGGTCCAGACTGATACCAGTCCAGACCTGGCAGAAATGGTGGGCTCACATCCACTAGCTCTGTTCAGAACGTGCAGACTGACTCGGCCTGGCAGTCACAACTGACCTGGACAGATAGTTTCCAATCCAGACTGAGGCACCTCAGATACCAGGCCAGATCTAGGAGAAACAGTGGGCACACATCTGATAGCCACGAACAGAACACATACCTCCCACTATGACAGTGCAACCAGCTGCCACCCAGGAGAGGGAAACATAGTAACTGGTTCACACTAAGGTGTTCCCTGATACCATCCCAGAATGGGGTGCACAACCCCTAGTTCAGAAGGAGGTGACCACAGTGCCACCCACTGACCTCAGAGTCCAGCCTGATGAACCCACCACAGTGTGAGGAACATTGGGAATCCAGGAAACCTGCAAAGGCGCTTGCCTGCAATCTGTGCTTGCTAAATACACTAGCACCCTCATCCCCTACTGTGCTTACTCACAAACCCCATAGCTCAACATTATATACTCCCCTAGGACTCCCCTTTAAGACACCTTCCCAGTGCACGCACAAGCACAAGCACAAGCACACACACACACACACACACACACACACACACACACACTTATTCCCCCTCACCAAAAACAAAACTGCGCCAGCAACCTTTCCTCCCACAGGGACAAATGAGGCAAATACACACACACAATCAAACCACTGGAACTCCCTGATCTTCTTAAAGAATACTTCAGACACCAGAGACTGACAGATCCACTCTGAAGTTCAGCTTCAAGGAACAAACAGCTCCTTGAGTATATATAAACAAATGCCCAGAAGTTGACATAAGAACTCACCCAACAAAAATCAGGACACCGAGGCACCACCAGAAACACCCAAAAGCGATGGAGATTTTAATTCAGTGGAGACAAAGGAAAATAATATTACAGCTATGATTATGCAGTTATGAGAGGAACAAAAGCAGGAAATGAACAAGGCCCTCAAAGAAATATAGAAGAATTTAACTGCCCACATAGAGGGACAATTAAAGACTTACAGAGAGGAAACAAACAAAAAATAGGAGCCACATTCAATCAGATGATGGAAATGGTAGAAGGCATGAAAACAGAATTAGAATCTATAAAGAAAATACAAACAGAGAAAAACCTGGAACTGGAGAACTTAGAGAAAAGATCAGGAACCACAAAGGTAAGCATCACCAATAGAATGCAAGAGATGGAAGAGAGAATCTCGGGAGCTGAAGATACACTTGCTGAAATGGATACCTCACTCAAAGAAAAAAAAAATCCAAGAAATCAAGGATACCATGAAAAGATGAAACCTGAGAATAATAGGAATAGATGAAAAAGAAGACTCTAGGCTCCAAGGTCCAGAAAATATTTTTAAGAAAATCATAGAAGAAAATTTTCCCAACTTAAAGAAAAAAAAATGTCCATAAACATACAAGAAGCCTACAGAACACTAAATAGACTAGACCAGAAAAGAAATACCTCTCATCACATCATAGTCAAAACACTAAACCTACAAAACAAAGAAAAACTATGAAAGGCAGCAAGGGAAAAGAGTCAAGTAACATATGAAGGCAGACCACTCAGAATCACACCAGACTTCTCATCAGAAACTATGACAGCCAGAAGGGCTTGGGCAGAAGTCATACAGTCTTTAAGGGATCACAGATGCCAACCGAGCCTACTATACCCAGCAAAGCTTTCAATCAATATAGATGCAGAAAACAAAATTTTCCATTACAAAACAAAATTTAAGAAACATCTACACAACAACTCAGCCCAACAGAAGATTGTAGAAGGAAAACCCCAATCCAATGAAAGCAACTATAACAAAGAAAATATAGGATTCAGATAACTTCCCAACAAAAAAAAGAAAAAAAAGCAATGAATCGTAGTAAGACCACCAAATTCACAATAAAATAAACTAACAGTCATTGGTCACTATTATCTATCAACATCAATGGACTCAACTCTCCAATAAGGAGACACAGACTAACAAAATGGTTGCAGAAACATGATCCAACATTCTGCTGCATCCAAGAAACACACCTATGCAACAAAAATAAACACTACTTCAGAGTAAAGGGCTGGAAAAATGTGTTTCAAGTAAATGGACCCAGAAAACAAGCTGGGGTAGTGATTCTAGTATCTAATAAAATAGACTTTCAACCAAAACTAATCAAGAAAGATCATGAGGGGCACTTCCTTCTCATCAAAGGAAAATTCCAACAGGAGGACATTACAATTTTGAACATCTATGCACCAAATTCAAGACCACCTACATATGTAAATCAGACATTATTGAAACTGAAATCACACATTGATCCCAACACCCTAATAGTGGGAGACTTCAACACTCCACTCCCACCAAGGGACAGATCATCTGGTCAGAAGCAAAACAGGGAAACAAGGGCACTTACAGAGGCCCTAAATCACATGGACCAAATAGATGTCTACAGAACTTTTCACCCTAGATCAAAAGAGTATACCTTCTTTTCGACACAACATGGAACCTTCTCCAAAATAGACCACATAGTTGTTCAGGAAGGAAGTATCAGCAGATACAAGAAAATTGAAATAATCCCTTGTATCCTATCTGACCATCACGGTCTAAAACTGGACCTCAACAACAATAGGAACAGAAAAAGCCTACACATTCTTGGAAACTGAAAAACTTGCTTTTCAACGACAGCTTGGTTAGCGAAGAGATAAAGAAAGAAATTAAAGACTTCCTAGAATTCAATGAAAATAAAAACACAACATACCCAAACTTATGGGACACAATGAAGGCAGTGCTAAGAGGAAAGTTCATAGCACTAAGTGCCTTCAAGAAGAAATTTGAAACATCTCATACAAGCAAATTAATGGCCCATCTGAAAGCCCTAGGGAAAAAAAAAAGAAGCATATATACTCAAGAGGTGCAGACAGCTGGAAATATTCAAATTCAGGGCTGAAATCAATTAAATAGAAACAAATAAAACAATTCAAAGAATCAGTGAAACCAAGAGCTGGTTCTTTGAGAAAATCAACAAGATAGACAAGCCCCTACCCAAACTAACAATAAGACAGAAAAAAACTACCCCAAAACTCCAAACAACCATTAGATCTTACTACAAAAGCCTATATGCCACAACATTTTAAAATCTCAATGAAATGGATGATTTTCTTGATAGATTCTATATACCTAAATTAAGTCAAGATCAGGTAGAAAGACTGAATAGACCTATATCCCCCAAAGAAATAGAAGCAGTCATCAACAGACTCCCTACCAAAAAAAAAAAAAAAGCCCTGGACCAGATGGTTTTAGTGCAGAATTCTACCAGACCTTCATAGAAGTCCTAACACCAATTCTCTATAAAGTGTTCCACAAAATAGAAATCAAGGAAAATTACGAACTCTTTCTATGAAGCCACAATCACCTTGATACCTAAACCACACAAAGATCCAACAAAAAAGAGAACTTCAGACCTATCTCTCTTATGAACATTAATGCAAAAATACTCAATAAAATACTTGCAAACCGAATCCAAGAGCACATAAAAGATATCATCCACCATGACCGGGTAGGTTTTATCCCAGGCGTGCAAGGGTGGTTCAATATACGCAAGTCCATCAATGTGATCCACAATATAAACAAACTGAAGGAGAAAAACCACATGATCATCTCCCTAGATGCCGAAAAGCATTTGACAAAATCCAACACCCTTTCATGTTTAAAGTCTTGTAGAGACTAGGAATACAAGGCACATACCTAAACATAGTAAGGGCAATATAGAGCAAGCCTATAGCTAACATCAAACTCAATGGAGAGAAACTAAAATCAATCCCACTGAAATCAGGGACAAGGCAAGGTTACCCATTGTCTCCATATCTCTTCAACATAGTACTTGAAGTCCTAGCTAGAGCAATAAGACAACTAAAGGAGATCAAGGGGATATAAATTGGAAAGGAAGAAGTCAAAGTATCACTATTTGCAGATGATATGATAATATACATGAGTGACCACAAAAATTCAACCAGAGAACTCCTTCAACTGATAAACACTTTCAGTAAAATGGCTGGATGCAAAATCAATTCAAAAAAAATCAGAAGCCCTCCTGTACACCATAGACAAAAGGTCAGAGAAAGAAATTAGGGAATCAGCACCCTTCACAATAGCCACAAATAACATAAAGTACCTTGGGGTGACTCTAACCAAGCAAGTGAAAGACCTATATGAAAAAAAAAAATTAAAGTCTCTGAAGAAAGAAATTGAAGAAGATTTAAGATGGAAAGACCTCCCATGCTCATGGATTGGTAGTATTAATATAGTGAAAATGGCCATTCTACCAAAAGCTATCTGCAGATTCAATGCAATTCCCATCAAAATAGCAACACAAGCAACACAATTCTTTAAAGACGTTGAAAGAAAAATTCTCAACTTCATATGGAGGAACAAAAAACCCACAATTTCCAAAACGATCGTGTACAACAACAGATCATCTGGAGGTATCCCCATCCCTGACCTCAAAATGGACTACAGAGCAATAGTAATAAAAACTGCATACTATTGGCATAGAAACAGAATAGTGGATCAATGGAACCTAATAGAAGACCCAGAAATAAACCCATACACCTATGGAAACCTGATTTTTGACAAAGAAGCCAAAACCATTCAATGGAAAAAAAAGACAGCTTCTTCAACAAATGGTGCTGGACCAGCTGGATGTCTATATGCAGAAAATGAAAATAGAACCATATTTATGACCCTGCACAAAGCTAAAGTCCAAGTGGATCAAAGACCTCAGCATAAAACCAGCACTCTAAACAGGTTAGAAGAAAAAGTAGGAAAGACCGTAAAACTCATTGGCGCAGGAGATTACTTCCTGAATAGAACACCACAAGCACAGGCTCTAAGATCATCAATAAATAAATGGGACCTCATGAAACCGAGAAGCTTCTGTAAAGCAAAAGACACTGTCATCAAAACAAAGCAACAGCCTACAGACTGGGAAAGGATCTTTACCAATCCTACATCTGACAGAGGGCTAATATCCAGTATATATAAAGACCTCAAGAAGTTAAACAGCAACAAATCAATTAATACAATTAAAAATGGGTTATGGAGATAAACAGAGAAATCTCTGTAGATGATTGTAGAATGGCAGAAAAACACTTAAAAAAATGCTCAACATCCTTAGCCATCAGGGAGATGCAAATCAAAACGACCCTGAGATTTCACCTTACACCTGTCAGAATGGCTAAGATCAACAACTCAAGTGACAACACATGCTGGAGAGGTTGTGGAGAAAGGAGGACTCTCCTCCATTGCTGGTGAGATTGCAAACTGGTACAACTACTCTGGAAATCATTTTGGTGCTTTCTTAGACAATTAGGAATAGTGATTCCTCAAGACCCAGCTATACC
The DNA here is from genome assembly GCA_028658305.1 of Pachyuromys duprasi. Classification (NCBI taxonomy): domain Eukaryota; kingdom Metazoa; phylum Chordata; class Mammalia; order Rodentia; family Muridae; genus Pachyuromys; species Pachyuromys duprasi. Next base: position 32,442,587 of record CM053742.1, read on the forward strand.
ACTCTTAGGCATATATCCAAAAGATGCTCAAGGTCACAAGAAGGACTTTTGCTCAACCATGTTTGTAGCAGCTTTATTTGTAATATCCAGAACCTGGAAACAACCCAAATGTCCCTCAGTGGAGGAATGGTTACAGAAATTATGGTACTTTTACACAATGGAATACTACTCAGCAATTAAAACAGAGGAAATCATGAAATTTGCAGGCAAATGGTGGGACCTGGAAATGATCATCCTGACTGAGGTATCCCAAAAGCAGAAAGAAACACTTGGTATATATTTACTTATATAGACCTATAGGATAGGATGGACATGCTGAAATCTATACACCGAGGAAAGATAAGCAAGAAGGAGGACCCAGGGTGGGATGATCAATCCTCACTTAGATGGACAAATGGGATGGACATTGAATGTAGGAGGAAACAAGCAACAGGACAGGAGCTTACCACAGAGTGCCTCTGAAAGACTCTAACAATGAATCAAAGCTGATATTAAGACTCATAACCAAGCCATCACCAGAGTGCAGGGAACCATATTTAAAAAGGGGGAGTTATTAAAATTTGTTGAGGACAAGAGCTACACAAAGACTAAATACATCAGGGCACAGGGGTCTTCTATGAGACTGTTTCTCCAACCAAGGACCATGTATGGATACAAACTATAACCCCTGCTCAAATGGGGCCCACGGTAGCTCAGTACCCAACTGGGTATCCTAGTAAGGAGAACAGGGACTATTTCGGTCATGAACTCAATGGCTGGCTTCTTAACTGCCCCCCCCCCCACAAGGGAGGAGCAGCCTAACTACATCCCAGAAGAGGACATTGCAGCCAGCCCTTAAGAGACATGATAAGCTAGGGTCAGATGGAAGGGGGTGAGGTCCTCCCCTATCAGTGGACTTGGAGGGGGGCAGGGAGAAGATGACAGAGGAATGGGAGAGTGGGAGGGAGTAAGGGAGGGAGCTACGGCTGGGATACAAAATATATAACCTGTGATTAATATAAAAATAAATAAATTACTTAAAAAAGAAAAAAAAGAATAAGTACATATTATTTTAATAAATTATATTATATTTCCTATAGTTATTTTTGAGAGAGTCTTAGGTAATCAAGGCTGGCTTTCAATTTACTATATTGCAAACTGACATTGAAATTTTGATCCTCATGCATCTACTTTTAAAGTGCTTGGGTTTCAACACTACCACACCAGGCCTCAGTTTTCAGAAGGCTACTGAATGAACAAAGAATTTTGAATATGATATGCAGGCATGCTACCAATTGCAATGTATTCCCATCCACGTTATATCGGTTTATAAACTCAACTTTATCCTCTTTAAACTGGGTAAGAGTAATAATGTATTTCTAATCAAGGATATAAAATTTCACATATTGTTTCACCATGCTTAACATAACACTTCATCATTGTCTACTTGTCTTTGTGGTTTTATGAATGAGAATGGCTCTCCATAGGCTCATATATTTGAATGCTTGGTACACAGTTAATGGAACTGTTTAGGATGAATTAGAAAGAAAGTGTGGTTTTGTTGGAGGAACTGTACCACTGTGGGTGATCTCTAATGTTTCAAATGCCCATGCCATTCTACATTAGTTCTTTCTCACACTCTGCCTCCTGCTAGTAGTTCAGATATAAAGTCCCAGCTACTGTTCCACTGCCATGCCATGTTTGCCTGCCATATACCATACTCTCTGCCATGAAGGTGATGGATTTTTACCCTCTAGATCCATGAGCACCAATTTAATGCTGTCTTTAAAAGTTGCCTTGGGAGGACATTGCAGCCAGCCCTGAGGAGACAGGATGAGCTGGGGTTGGATGGAAGGGGAGGAGGTCCTCCCCTGTTGGTGGACTTGGAGGGGGCGGGAAGGAGATGAGGGAGGGTTGGGGAGGGTGG
>CM053742.1:32444592-32457899 GCA_028658305.1 Pachyuromys duprasi
ATGTGCTTACTAATAGTAATTGCTTTTGCCAATTGTAAGTATTATTAATAAGAATTATCATTATTTCAGTGTAAATCATAACATAAATCCTATGTGCAAAATAAAAAAAAAATAATCCTCACTGCTAAGTAAGTAATCACCAATGGAAATACCATCACTGTGAGACACCTTAGTAATTCATAATTTTTTCTCATTGTAAATGGAAGAAAGATAATTGAAAGTACTCTTAGGTTTTAAGTCTCTGGTGCTTAGGTTTGTAATTATAAGTTTAGTGTGTGTTTTAAATAACAACAATTAGTTACACAATTAACACACCTAACTGCCTACAAATGCTGCCAATTGCATGTGTTTGGCAATCTAGTGTTTGGCTTAATGATAATGTTGTACAGAGTCTCCTCATATCCTTTTGTAGAATATATTTGCTAAGAATCTTTTGATATGGCAAGTAGGAAAATGTCTTTGCCACTTTAGTGACTGGATTACTAGTCTTTATTATTGTTATTATTACTTATAATTTGTTCACTTTGTGTCCTAGTCTTTTTATATCCCCCTTCTTCCATAAGATGTCCTGCATTCTGTCTAAAGTTTGGCTGTGACTGTCTGCCTCTGCTTCAATCCCCTGCTGGTTAGAGAGGACCTCGACCCCCTGCTTGGGTGTAGCTAATTGCCACCTCAGTCTCCCTGTTGGTTCCCTAGTAAAGGGAACAGGGTCTGTCTCTCTCATGAACTCGGTTGGAGACTATTATAGGACATCTGTGGAAAGCTCCAGTCCTTTTCCCTCTCTGCTATCTCTTACTGTGTCTATCCTGTTTTCCCATCTGAATGAGAATTAAGCATCGTCCATAGGATCCTCATTGTAGTTTAGCTTCTTTTGGCCTGTAGATTTTAGTATGTTTATCCTATATTATCTGGCTAATATCCCCCTAAAGGTGAGTATATAGAATATGTGTCTTTCTGTTTCTTGCATACCTCACTCAGGATGATGATTTCTTGGTCCAAACATTTGCCAGTTTTTTTAATTAATTTTTTTACATTAATTACATTTTATTCGCTTTGTATCCCACCGGTAGCCTCTTCCCTCATTCCCTCCCAAACCCACCCTCCTTCCCTCATCTCCTTCCAGGTCCCTCTCTAAGTCAACTGATAGGGGAGGTCCTCCTCCTCTTCCATCTGACCCTAGCTATCAGGTCTCATCAGGACTGGCTGCAATGTCCTTAGAATGTAGGTAATCATATGAAAGAAAGGGGAGTTAGTAAGACCTGGAGAGGACAGGAGCTCCACAAGGAGAGCAACAGAACCAAAATAGCTGGGCACGGGGTTCTTTTATGAGACTGATACTCCAACCAAGATCCATTCATAGATATAACCTAGAACTCCTGCTCAGATGTAGCCCATGGCAGCTCAGTATCCAAGTGGGCTCCCTAGTAAGGGGAACAGAGACTATCTCTGACATGAACTCAGTGGCTAGCTTTTTGACCACTCCCCCTGAGTGAGGAGTAGCCTCGACATTTGCCAGTTTTTAATAACTGAGTAGTATGGAATTTCCTAGAGTGATGGAGTATAAATTGGAACAGTGTAAACCAATAACATCTCTCATCTAAGTTCCTTCTGTCACAATCTTTTATCACAGCAACAAAAAACAAACTGACACACACTCTAAATACAAATAAGCAAGCTTCTTGCTAATCTCTGAAGGAAATAAAGGTCAAGAAAAAATGGACTGTTTACATAAAATTCAGCGGTGCTGTCAAATCTTTCATATAGATTGAGAAAAAAGCCACTGAAGCCCTGGAAGACAATCAGTAGTTCTCCAAGCAAGAAAACTTTCATACCTGTCTTTCTACTCATTATTTGTATTGGTGAGATGAAAGTATAAAGTATAAATGTTACTGACTTCAACGCTGATATTCACATTTTCTTTGACTAAGAAAGGAACCTTTTACTCTTAGTAGAAGCAGGAAACAGCCATTATAAGTCAGAACTATGTCGGCTGTAGCTTTCCCTCCTGTCATGTTTGGCTGAAGGGACTGTATTAATGGAACTGAGTAGTTTATCCTGCAGTGCACACTCTGTATTTCCTCTTTCTTGCTCCCGCATTACTTACAAGGTTAAGTGCATTTTACTCAGTTTGGCAAACAAGGATTTTCTTAGTCAGACTTCATGTCCAGGTGCACACTCACCTCTTTTCCTGTATTCGCATCTACACTGCAGCTCACATATTCATTGTAAAATATCGCCTGTCATCTTGCCAGGCTGTTGATTCCTTTTCTATTTAATTTGCTCTTTTGTGTGCTCGGATTTCCATCTCCTCCCCTGTCATGCAGAACTCATTTTCCAAGACTCTGCACATTATTCACATTTTCCCTAAGATGTCCATTTCCCCATGATGGTTAATCAATCAACTTTCAGTGTTTTCCCTCACTTAGAGGACTTAAGTACTTAGGCACACACTGAGTGGCCTATGTGTATATTCATTTGCCAGTGTGTATATTCATTTCACTTTAGATCTAAAGTCAGGGGTATGTTTTTTTTTTAACTCTGCTTTTCTGCATCACCATTTATTGCCATAATAAATGCGTTGAAATTTTGTCCTTACCATTCCTGCCTCTACATGGACCATATATTTTGTGCTCATACACACACACACACACACACACACAGGCACAGACATATACACACATCTTAATTGGTTTAAGTAGCTCAGGTATTTTAATGTATTCTAGAATAGTAAAATATACAGTCAGAGTCAAGAATTACTACATAGATATTGAAATTGACAATGGAAGCAAAGCAAGCAGTTTCTATGTACCCTCTATTAGAAAGATTCTCAATTACACTGATAGTACTTACTTCCATTGGGATTTTTCTTGTTATACTCACTCCCACACTTTCATATATTTTATGTATATTATTGTTACATATATTTACACCAATTAAATAACTTTAGTAGATGACTCAGTCATGGCAGCAGACTCTGATAACAGTAATTACTATTAAATTTCAACATGCTGATATGAATTCTAGTACTTTGTATGGTTTCGTCATGGTTAAAAAAGTATGTCTTAACCAAGAATCTAAAATAAGTTTAATATTAATATCTGTTTAAAAATCTAAATTATCAACTGGATTAAATAGTAACCAAGTTCAGCTGAAAAACATCCTGATAACTTTGGACAACCATGCAAACTTTCATAAGTCTGGGGAAGGCATGTAGATGCAAAGTAAGACTGTTTTCTTATATATTTGTTGTCTTCAGAAGTCTTTTTGTCATCAAGAGCATGGAAATTTGTCAGTAGCCTATAACAATGCTGGCTCAAAAATCTGTGTCAAGTTAATGAACACTATTCAAAAATTAATGCTGTATCATAAATAGACATAAGAGCCTTGCCTGTTTTTCCCTAGAAAAGCTAAGAACTGGCAGTGTGTTCAGGCTTCCCAGTGAAAGTTGCTATGATAGCATGATGAACTAGTTAAAACCATTAGAGCTTGGGGGTACCATGGACCGAGATAAGAATTTTCAACCTATAAAAATATCATGAGACTTCTTTGTCCCTAATAGAGAACACATACTTCCTTTTCTGATGCCTATGAAAAAGGAAAACTGATCTATAAAACGAAATTGGATCTTTGCACCTCTGAGATCCATTTCCATTTGATTTATGCCCTCTGTACAGACTGGAATATGGTTTCAAGATATAAATTGCACAGGTATTCTAATAAATTTCACCTCTCATCATTTCAGAATGGTCCTACTGCTAGGACAGCACGTTTTCTTAAAAGGCATCTAACTGTAATCCTTCACTGTATATTGAAAACTATAATCCTAGGGGTCTTAACATTTATACAGATTTCGAGTTACCTCTCTTGAGGTCAGCATAAGTAATAATATTTGTTTCCTCATTTGCAAATCATCATGCCTTTTAAGATGAAAAGCCAATGTACTTACAGATGTTGGAAAAATCTATGAAATACTGCACATTAAATAGAAATGCTAATTGTACCATATGAAAGAATATTGAAATGAACAAAAAACATATACTTAGAATTTATGAGATCCAGAAGCATGCTCGTTTAGGGTGTAGTCTTTGTGTAATGCTTTAGAGTCCATCTTCTTTTTTTAATCTTGTGGGAGGTCTATGATAACATCTGGAAATTTAACTACAGAGAGAAAAACAAACAGATAAAGAAAACAGTAAAAGAAGACAATAGATTGGTAGTTAAGGGAAGCCAACAAGGAAAGCTAAACCTAGGAACAGGTAAATCCTGAGGACCTTTAATTTTGGGGCTTTTCTCCTTTAATCTCTCTATGTCATTAGATCCAAAAACAAAAACAAAAACAAAAAACACACATTGATAGAGAAAGCCAGAAAAACCTGAAAAATTCTACTGCAAATCCTTCTTATGATGTTATTAGCACATGTGAGTGCATTAATAGTTTTCTTCTAGTGGCAATTAAATATGGAAACAAAATTACATTTTGCATTTATTTATTTATTTGTATGTTTGTTTGTTTATTATTACAGTTTATTCACTTGGTAGCATGATTATAGCCCTCCACCACCCTTCTTTCTTCTCTCCTATACCCTTCCCTTAGTCCACTGATCAGGGAGGATCTCCTCTCCTTCTATTTGTCCCTAGCTTATGAGGTCTCATCAGGACTTGCTGCATCATCTTCCTCTGTGGCATGGCAAGGCTGTACCTCCCAGGGAGAGGTGATCAAAGAGCCAGCCACCGAGTTCATGTCAGAGACAGTCCCTGTTCCCCTTACTAGGGACCCCACTTGGAAACTGAGCTGTCCACAGGTCACATCTGAGCAGAAAGTCTAGGTCCTCTCCATTCGTGGTCCTTGACTGGTGTATTGGTCTCTGCAGGTCCTCATTTGCCCATGTATTTTCGCTCTGTTGGTCAACTTGTGAAGTTCCTGTTCTTTCCTGGTCTTTCTACCTCATCCTTATTCCATAAGGTTCCCTGAACTCTTCCCAAAGCTTGGCTATGAGACACTGGAGCATCTATTTACCAATACAGAGTAAAGATTTCAAGCCTTTTAAATTATTCTTGCCTCCCAAAACAAAACAAAACTCCAGGTAAAATAGCCACTATCATATTATTAACATGGATTTAAAATATATTACTTGATTCCTTTTATAAATAAATTAATTTGAAGATATTTTGTATTTAAAAAATAGTTTTATAGACAAAATTAAGGAGACACTTTTATCTGTCTTCCAGTGTATAAAGAAGATCAAGTGACTTATTAGAATCAAGAATATATCTCTATACTATGAATAGATTAGGTTGTTACCTAAAGATGGTTTAGAAAATGCAATTTCATTCTTTGAGGCAAAATTTTCATCATCAATGGGTAGCTGTATAAAATGGATCATGGTTTTATTCCTATTTGAGTTGTTTTATTTTTTCTCAATGCTCTTTTACCTTCATGTCTTTATTCCAGGTGACATTGAGTCAGGCATTTTCCCTTTTATTTTCATATATAGGTGAAACTCATGCATGTTAGCTTATAGCTAAGGAAATTGCTCAGTGATAGAGCAGTTGGATAGGTTCAGTGCTTATCACCTCAGCACCAAATAAGCTATGCTTAAATATATGATGCCACTCCCACTTACTGAAGATTCCTAACCTAATCAATTTTAACTACTTTTACAAAATACAATGACTGAGTAGCTGAAACCAGCTAAAGTAATACTTTCTCACCATTGTGGATGCTGTGAATTCCAAGATGCACATGATGGTAAATTTGTTTCTGAGTTGAGGCCTTACTTCCTTTCTGAAAACTGGTGACCTGCTTATCATGATTTCACTGGTAGAGAAAAAGCACTAGCGTCCCTTCATCTTTCAGAAAATGAAAAGGCTGGATTAACTATAAAGACTTTCACTCATGTCCTCTTGGAAACTTAATTACACCTTGATGATTTCTATCTCCAACTATCTTATTATGTCTTGAGTCCTCAACATATAAAATTTGAGGAATGCCATTCTATCTATCATAGCTTTTAAGTAATATATATGTTAACAATGATGGTTTAACCCAATTTTTTAGCACGGAATTATTTTCATTCACCAGATATTGGAGATATACCTTTCTTTCTTTTTGTAGTATTTTTTTCTATAACACAAAAGTTATGCCAAGGTTATTAAAACAATTATGAGTAGAAAACATTGAAAATTGTGATTTCTTTTTCTTTCTTTCAGTTAACATAAGGGTATATGAAAAATAATATTGCCTAGTTTTTATTCAGTGCTGTCATAAATAATCAGAAAGTAATCTGTCTAAAGCGTTATCTCTTCTTCTATAATAAATGAATTTAAAATTCAGTTATTTGAAACAATAAACTATTATGCCCTTCTTCGTAAGAGCTAGGAAAGTGGTAAACTACTCAAGTGGCTTTGGCTCAATGTCTGTTATTAGATTATGATCAAGGAGGTCAGGTTCATTGCAAGTCTTGATGGGAAAGGGAACATTTACCTTGAAACTCACACACTTGACATTTTGGTCAGGATTTATTTCCTTACATGTCAACCTCTGCAAATGATTGTCCCATGCTGTGGTATCTGCCTGAAAGTTCAACAAATGATGCAAGAAAAAGGAGAAACATTTTCAAGGTTTGAATTTCTGTGATTTCATGAGAAAATTTCAGAAATTACATAAAACTATTTCTATTAAATTTATTTCTTGATGGGAGTCAATAAGTGTAGATAACTCATCAGAGGAGGTAATCTAGAGGTGGTAGGCCACACAATGATAGGAATACCAGGTGTCAAAGTATAACTGGAGACTTGTTTAGTTGTATTTCGGCATGCATTCTTTTTATTTAAGACTGAATTATATGCACATGTAAAATAAAATTGCATTTATTTTATAAGTACATGATTTTAATATTCTTTTACTATGCCATAAAGTAGTATTCAACCATAAAGCTTAAGAAAATTAATTTAATTCCTTATCATACAGGCTTGATAAATTGTTCTAAAAGTTTTTAAAACCTTAAAATACGATGAAAAAGCGCTAAGTAAAGTGAATATGAGTGGAGTATATCTGGTAAAATAAGGATCTCTGATAATTGGCTTGTATAAAGAATAAATCAGAATGATGGTGAATTAAATGAAAGGTAATTCTGATTTTAAAAAGTAAATATATCCTCCTATAGAATCAAGTCTACTCACAGGAAACGGTTAAATTACTGCTCTACTAGCAGTGTGTATCATGAAAATTTAGTTTGCTCAGTTACCATCAAATTTTCCATTTGTTGCCTTAAAAATAAACAGTCTTAGAACATGAGGGTTATGTAAAACAGATTAACATTAACTGAATATGTAATAATTAGTTCAATGTCCCCCCAATAATCACATCCACCGAAAACTACCATAATTTGAAATCACTGTCAAATACTTGATGAAATGAATTTTAAATTCATCTTTATTTGAGTTAAATCAGACCTTGTTTAATGCAAATAGCAATATTCCTGTGGTGTTTTATGCAAACAAACATGCCAAATTGTTTAAAACTGCAACTGTCTATTGTGACTATCTCAGCTGTGAAAAGCAGCAAGCTAGAGAAAGAAACCATAGAGTGAACATTTGGAGGTTGAAATGTAAAGTCCTCTAACCAAACATACAATATGTTCCTAGAAATTTAGAAGAACATGAAGGTATACAGGTTAAGTGAATTCTGAATGACCTCTACATTTTGCCATGAGATTTCCATGATCAGGTATTGCAGGCTAAGAAGAGTTAGTTAACTATGTATATAAATGCTGAACATTTGCCATAACTGAAAATTGATTCTGAACACACTTGTGATTCAAGACATTTAAGGACACTTCTATTCAACTGTATAAGAACACTAAGCAGAAAATAAGAACAAACTTAGAAAACTGGTTCAGAAAAATACTAAATAAACCAAATGTGATTGCAAAAAAAAAAAAAGAAAAGAAAATTAAAAACAGATGTAACAGAGAAAAATAAACTGAGTGAATTCTGGAATTTATATTTAATTTTTTAGGGGGAAGCTAATCTGTTTATTGTAGTTACCAATAAGAGAACTGGAGATTCAAGGCTAAATTAGTTTGATGAAGTCCACAATGCAGATATCCAGACAACCACATAACTGAAGAATATTTTCATCTCAGCTACTGTTGGCCTTTATACATTCCTGGGGAGTAAAGGGTCAAAGTGAGCCTTATTCCTTACTCCATACTGAAATGCTAATAGCTCCTGTCTCCTGAGGGTCTAATACACATGACCACGACTGTTCTGATCCAATATGGGAATGACCACAACAAACCTGGAGGAAACAGCTTTGAAATATGCCTCTATAAATGTATTTTACTCTTAGGAAAAAAATGTAGTGAGGTGGTTGTGGGCAAAAGGTTCATAGTTAAAAGACTTTTATTCCAAGATACTACATAAAATGTGTTTATTTGTTATAACCATTCAGTAAAAACAGATAACAATTATGATTGACAATTTAGCTGAACAACTTCCTAATGAACTGTTTGTGCAGGCAAGACAAAGAAGTAAAGAGATAGAGGGCCATATCTCACAAGGGCTAGATAAATTTCCTATACACAATTCACTGCTCTGTTATGAGCACCCTTTACCTATAAACCAAATGACAGAAATACTCTTAAACCATTTACACATGATAAAAATAAGCAAACAAGATTCAAAAAAAAAAACATCTACAGGAACAATTAATATTGATTAAAGTTGGTAACACTTATCAGCTCTTATAAATTGTAATTGAAAGCTGAATGAATCCATTATCCAATTGGTAATTGGTAATAATACTTGTGATTAATACTTACAGTTATTGTTTGCTGGAGTGAGTTTTTGAATTTTAAAACAAAATCTCAGAGGATCCAAAATGGCTGCCCCAGGAGGACACTGTGTCTGAGGAGCAAGACAGTAGTGTAGGCACAGCGACCAGGAGACTGAGATCTCGGGCCTAACACACCAGCATTTGTGACTGCCAGGTGAGCGGAATTCCTACAGTAGGGAAGTCAAGTGGAAAAGTCCAAGGGACACCCAGCTATTCCCAGGAAAAACTCCGGAGGGTGACAGGCTGCACACAGCTACACTGGTCGCCTAAGCCACCATTTCGGTCTGAGTCACAGAGTACCCAGGACAGACTGAGTTTCACCCAGATACTGCGGGCTACACCAGTCAGACCTGCACCCTTAGGCGCACCCAGCCACCACCCTGGATTGGGACTCATAGTATCAGGTCCAGACTGAGGTGCCCCCAAATACCATCTCAGACTGTGGTGCACAGCCCCTGACCCAAAAGGAGGAGCCAAGACTCCAATCCAGAAGAGAGCCCTTAGTAGCAAGCCCAGGTCAGAGCACAGAGCCTCCTGACCAGAGTAGCGCCCCCAGTGGACATATCAAACGGGGAAACTCAGCCTTTGGCACAGAGTGAGGAGCCAAAACTCCAGACCAGAGGGGAGACCAGCCTGTGGTGCTCATAGGTTCTAGCACAGAGCACGAACCTGGGCACACAGATCCCACAACAGGGTTCAACTGAGTCACAACACACACTAACAAACCACTGGAATTCCCTCATCTTCTTGAAGAATACTCCTGACACAAGAGATTGACAGTTCCAGTCTGAAGTTCAGCCTTAAAGCACAAACAGCTCCTTGATTATATATAAACAAATGCCCAGAAATCAGTGTAAGAACTCACCCAACAATAATCAGGACACCATGGCCCCACCAGAAACACCCAAAAACAATAGAGATTTTAATTCAGCAGAGACAGAGGAAAATTATATTAAAGCTTTGATTATGCAGATATTAGAGGAACAAAAAGAGGCACAAAAAGAGTAGATGAACAGGGCCCTCAAAGAAATTAAGAAGGATTTAACTGCCCACATACAGGAACAATTAAAGATAAACAGAGAAGAAACAACCAAAATAGGAGACACAGTCAATCAGATGAAGGAAACGATACAAAGCATGAAAACAGAATTAGAATCTATAAAGAAGACACAAATGGAGAAGAACCTGGAACTGGAGAACTTAGAGAAAATATCAGGAACCACAAAGGTAAGCATCACCAATAGAATACAACAGTTGGAAGAGAGAATCTCGGGAGCTGAAGATACGCTGGCTGAAATGAATTCCTCAATCAAGGAAAAAATAAAATCACAAAAGTCCCAAACACAAAACATCCAAGAAATCAAGGATGCTATGAAAAGATGAAACCTAAGAATGATTGGAATAGGTGAAAAAGAAGACTCCAGGCTCCAAGGAATGGAAAATATTTTTAAGAAAATCAGAGGAGATGGATCCAAGATGGCTGCCAGGAGAGGACACAATGTCTGAGGAGTAGGACAGCAGAAACAACACAGCGACCAGGAGACTGAACTCTGGGACCTAAAAAACCAGCATTTGTGATTGCCAGGTGAGCGGAACTCCTATGGCGAGGAAATCAAGTGGGAAAATCCTAGGGACACCCAGTTATTCCCCAGAAAAATCTCCGGGTGACCAGCGGTGCACAGCTCTGATCTGAAGGAGCAGCCATGCTGGGCGCCCGCAGACACAATACCAGACTGGGTCTCACAGCCTCTGGGCCAGATGGAGGAGGAACCGGATACCATTTTAACTAACCTGCACACTGCGGGCCCACCAATAACCACCTCAGTCCCTGTGTGAGTCCATGGGCCAGTCAGAGAAAGACCTGGCAGACATACAGCTGGTGCACACCAATCGCATCTGCTGGAAACCACCTCAGTCCGTGTGTGTGTGTGTGTGTGTGTTTGTGAGTGTGTGTACAGGAACGAGACTGAGAGGGCCTAGGAGACCATTTTGACTGGCCTGCACACTAGAGGGCACACACTGCTCAAGCCCGCCAGCGACCACCTCAGTCCCTGGGTATGTGTGTGTCCACAGACCAGTCTGGGAAGGACCTGGGTTCTGCTTCTATCTGCAGGAATTCGGCAGGTGCACACCAATCGCATCCACCGGAAACACCTCAGACTGAGAGGGCCTAGGAGACAGTTTTAACCAACCTGCACACGCCTGGTCCACCAGCAACCACCTAAGTCCCTGTGTGTTCACGGGCCAGTTTGAGAAGGCCGTGGGCACCATTTCAGACAGGCCTGCATACAACAGATGCACACTGCTTGGCAATGCCTGCAACCAATCCAGACCCACTGTGTGTGCCCAAATATAATCTCAGACCGTGGTGCACAGCCCCTGGACTTGAAGGGGGCGCCAAGTCTCCAGTCCAGGGGAGAGCACTTAGCAGCAAACCTAGGGCAGAGCACAGAGACCCCAGCTTACATCTCAAAACAGGACACTCAGCATCTAACACAGAATGAGGAGCAAAGCCTCGAGACCAGAAGCATGACCAGCCTGCAGTGCTCACAGCTTCTAGCACAGAGCGTGAAGCCAGGCACACAGAGCCCACAACAGAGTTCAACTGAGACAACAATACACACACTAACAAACCACTGGAACTCCCTGATCTTCTTGAAGACTACTCCTGACACAAGAGATTGACATTTCCAGTCTAAAGTTCAACCTTAAAGCACAAACAGCTCCTTGATTATATATAAACAAATGCCCAGACATCGGCTAAAGAACTCATCCAACAAAAATCAGGACACCATGGCCCCACCAGAAACTCCCATAAGCAGTGGAGATTTTAATTCAGCGGAGACACAGGAAAATTATATTAAAGCTATGATTATGCAGATATTGGAGGAACAAAAAGAGAGAAAAAAAGAGGAAATGAAAAAGTCCCAAAAAGATATGGAGAAGATTTTAACTGCAAACTTAGAGGAACAATTAAAGATACACAGAGAGGAAACAGGCAATATAGGAGACACAGTCAATCAGTTGAAGGAAACAGTACAAGGCAGGAAAACAGAATTAGAATCTATAAAGAAGACACAACGGGAGAAGAACCTGGAACTGGAGAACTTAGAGAAAAGATCAGGAACCACAAAGGTAAGTATCAACAATAGAATACAAGAGATGAAAGAGAATCTCGGGAGCTGAGGATATGCTGGCTGTAATGGACTCCTCACTCAAGGAAAAAAGAAAATCAGAAAGTCCCAAGCACAAAACACGCACGAAATTAAGGAAGCCATCAAAAGACAAAACCTAAGAATAATTGGAAGAGATGAAAAAGAAGACTCCAGGCTCAAAGGACCAGAAAATATTTTTAAGAAAATCATAGAAGAAAATTTTCCCAACTTAAAAAAAGAAATGTCCATCAACATACAAGAAGCCTACAGATCACCAAATAGACTAGACCAGAAAAGAAATACCTCTCGTCACATCATAGTCAAAACACTAAACATACAAAAGAAAGAAAAAATATTAAAGGCAGCAAGGGAAAAGGGTCAAGTAACATATGAAGGTAGACCATTCAGAATCACACCAGACTTGAATTCAGAAACTATAAAAACCAGAAGGGCCTGGGCAGAAGTCATGCAGTTTTTAAGGGAACACAGATGCCAACCAAGAATACTATACCCAGCAAAGCATTCAATCAAAGTAGATGGAGAAAACAAAACTTTACATGACAGAAGAAAATTCATAAAATACCTACACAGCAACCCAGCACTACAGAAGGTTCTAGAAGGAAAACTTCAGTCCAACGGAAACAACTACACCAAAGAAACCGTAGGATACAGATAATTTCCCAACGACAAGAACAACAAAAAAGCTATAAATCACAGTAAGACCACTAACTCCACAATAAAAGGAAGTAACAGTCATTAGTCACTATTATCTATCAACATCAATGGACTCAACTCTCCAATAAAAAAGACACAGACTAACAAATTGGCTACAGAAACATTATCCATCATTTTGCTGCATCCAAGAAACACACCTATGCAACAAAGATAAACACTACCTCAGAGTAAAGGGCTAGAAAACCACTTTCCAAGGAAATGGACCCAGAAAACAAGCTGGGGTAGCAATCCTAGTATCTAATAAGATAGACTTTCAACCAAAGTTAATCAAGAAAGATGAGGAGGGGCACTTCCTTCTCAACAAAGGAAAATTCCAACAGGAGGACATCACAATTTTGAACATTTATGCCCCAAATACAAGACCACCTACATGTGTAAATCAAACAATATTAAAACTGAAATCACACATTGATCCCAACACCTTAATAGTGGGAGACTTCAACACTCCACTCTCACCAAGGGACAGATCATCCGGTTAGAAGCAAAACAGAGAAACAAGGGCACTCACAGACACCCTAAATCAAATGGACCTAATAAATGTCTACAGAAACTTTCATCCTAGATCAAAAGAGTATACC
>CM053742.1:32458399-32474757 GCA_028658305.1 Pachyuromys duprasi
CATTCCCACCAGCAATGGAGGAGGGTTCCTCTTTCTCCACAACCTCTCCAGTATGCATTGTCACTAGAGTTTTTGATCTTAGCTATTTTGGTGTGTGTAAGGTGAAATCTCAGAGTCGTTTTGATTTGCATCTCCCTGAAGGCTAAGGATGTTGAGCATTTTCTAAAGTGTTTTTCTGCCATTCTATAATCCTCTACAGTCAGTTCTCTTTTTAGCTCCATACCCCATTTTTTAATTGGATTACTTGATTTCTTGCTTTTTCACTTCTTGAGTTCTTTATATATACTGGATATTAGCCCTTTGTCAGAAGTAGGATTGGTAATTATCCTTTCCCAATCTGTAGGCTGTCGATTCGTTCGGATGACAGTGTCCTTTGCTTTACAAAAGCTTTTCAGCTTCATGAAGTCCTACTTATTGATTATTGATCTTAGAGCCTGTGCTGTTGGTGTTCTTTTCAGGAAGTAGTCTCCTGTGCCAATGAGTTCTACGGTCTTCCCGACTTTTTCTTCTAACTGGTTTATTGTGTCTGGTTTTATGTTGAGGTCTTTGATCCACTTGGACTTTAGCTTTGTGCAAGGTGATGCTTCTAATTCTTATTCATTACACTTAACTTATTATTGTGTTCTTTGATTCGAATTAAAGTATTTTATTTTATTTTATTCAAATGTTAAACATAATGACTCAATGAGATCATATTCATTCAAAAATGAGGACTAAAAATACTCAAACCCCACTGTTATTTTCCCCTAAGCTGCATCCTCTCTTCCTCTAGAACAATGTCAAACAACATTATCAGCCTAACAATGCTTACTAATTAATACTACATTCAATGACTCATAACACAGGAGAAATATATTCCATCTCTACAAAGATTTCAGTGATTTTTTAAATTTAATTATTTTTATTTTTATTAATTACAGTTTATTCACTTTGTATCCCCCCTGTTCATCCCTCCATCCTTATCTACCACTCCTACACTCCTTCTACACCATTTGTGTCCATCTCCCAGTCCACTGAAAGGGAGGCCCTCATTTTCTTCTATTTGATCCTACATCAGGTCTCATCAGGAGTGGCTGCATTGTCTTCTTCTGTGGCCTGTTAATTCTGTTCCCCCTTCAGGGGGAAGTGACCAAAGAGCAGACCAATCAGTTTATGTCATAGACAGTCCCTGTCCCCATTATTCAACTTGGACACTGAACTGCCATGGGCTACTTCTGTGTGGGAGTTCTAGGTTAGTTCCATGAATGCCCCTTGGTTGGAGTATCAGTCACAGAAAAGATCCCTGTTTCCAGACGTTTTGGATCTTTGGCTTTCCTTGTGGAGCTCCAGTCCTCTCCAGGTCTTACTGACTCCCACTTCTTTTATAAGATTCCCTGTACTATGCCCAAAGTTTGGCTATGAGTCTCAGGATCTGCCTCGATACCCTGCAGGTTAGAGCCTTTCTGAGGCCCGCTTTGGTAGGTCCTGTCCTGTTCCCTGTTTTCTCCCTCCTCTGATGTCCATCCTCTTTACCTTTCTGAATGGGGATTGATCATCTTAGCCAGAGTCCTCCTTCCTGATTAGCTTCCTTAGGTATACAGATTTTAGTATGTTGATCTTATATTATTTGTCTTGTATCAACTTATGAGAGAGTATATACCCTCTGTGTCTTTCTGCTTCTGGGATACCTCATTCAGGATGATTTTTTCCACTTTCCACCATTTACCTGCAAATTTAGTGATTTCTTTGATTTTTATTGCTGAGTAATATCCAATTGTGTTGATGTACCACAATTTCAGTATCCATTCCTCAACTGAAGGGCATCTGGACTGCTTTCCAGCTTCTGGCTATTACAAATAAAGCTGCTACACACATAGTTGAACAGATGTCCTTGATGTACACTTGAATGTCTTTTGGATATATGCCTAGGAATGGTATAGCTGGATCTTGAGGAAGCGTTATTCCTAATTGTATGAGAAAGTACCAGATTGATTTCCAAAGTGGTTGTATAAGTTTCCATTCCCACCAGCAGTGAAGGAGGTTTTCTCCACATCCTCTCCAGAATGTGTTGTCACTATTTATCTTAAACATTTTGATGGGTATAAGGTGAAATCTACAGGGTCGTTTTCATTTTCATCTCTCTGATGACTAAGGAAGTTGAATATTTCTTTAAGTGTGTCTCTGTCATTCAGTATTTCTTCATTGAGAATTCTGTGTTTAGCTCTGTACCCCATCTTTTAATTGGATTACTTGATTGGCTGTTGTTTAACTTCTTGAGTTCTTTATATATACTGAATATTAGCCCTCTGTCAGATATAGGTTTGGAGAAGATTCTTTCCCATTCGGTAGGCAGTCGTTTTATTTTGACTACAGTGCCCTTAGCTTTACAGAAGCTTTTGAGTTTCATGAGGTCCCATTTATTGATTGTTGCTCTTAGAGCCTATAGTGTTGGTGTTCTCTTCAGGGCATTTTCTCCTGTGCCAATGAGATCAAAGCTTTTCTCCAATTTTTCTTCTAATTGATTTAATGTGTCTGGTTTTATGTTGAATTCTTTGGTTCACTTGGACTTTAGTTTTGTGCAGCATGATCAGTATGGATCTATTTCATTTTTCTAGATGTAGACATCCAGTTAGACCAGCACCATTGTTTGAAGTTGCTATCTTTTTTCCATTGAGTTTTTGGCAAGTTTTTCAAATATTGGGTGTCCATAAGTGTGTGGGTTTATTTCTGGGTCTTCTATTTGTTTCCATTGATCCACCATTCTGTTTCTATGCCAGTAACATAAGAGTTTTATTAATGTTGCACTATAGTACAGCTTGATATCAGGGACGGAGATACCTCCAGAAGATCTTTTATTGTAGAGTAGTATATTAACCATTCTGGGTTTCTTGTTATTCCATATGAAGTTGAGATTTTTTCCTACAAGTTTTGTAAAGAATTGTGTTGGGAATTGCATTGAATCTGTAAATTGCTTTTGGTAAGATGACCATTTTTACTATGTTAATCCTGCCAAGCCATGAGCATGGGAGATTTTTCCATCTTCTGATATCTTCTTCTATTTCTTTCTTCAGAGACTGGAAATTATTTTCATACAAGTCTTTGGCTTGATTGGTTAGGGTCACCCTCAAGTACTTGGGAAGGGTGTTTTTTCCCTAATTTCTTTCTCAGCCCTATTGTTTTTTTGTAAACAGAAGGGCTAATGATTTTTTAATTAATTTTGTATCTAGCCACATTGCTGAAGGTATTTATCAGCTGTAGAAGTTCCCTGGTAGAAATTTTAGGGTCACTCAGGTATATTATCATATCATCTTCAAATGGTGATAGTTTGACTTCTTCCCTTCTGATTTATATCCCCTTGGTCTCTTTCAGTTGTCTTATTGCTCTAGCAAGGACTTCAAGAATTATGTTGAAGAGATATGGAGAGAGTGCGCAGGCCTTCCTTTTCCTGATTTCTGGGGGATTGCTTTAAGTTTCTTTCCATTTAGATTGATGTTGGCTATAGGCTTGCTGTATATTGCCTTTACTACGTTTAGGTATGTGCCTTGTATCCCTGAACTCTCCAATACTTTAAATATGAATGGTTGTTGGATCTTGTCAAATGCTTTCTCAGCATCTAAGGAATTATCAAACTGTTTTTCTCCTTTGGTTTGTTTATATGGTGGATCACATTGATGGATTTCCATTTATTGAACCACCCCTGCATAGCTGGGATGAAACTTACTTGGTCATAATGGAGGATATCTTTGATGTGTTCCTGTATTCAGTTTTGCAAATATTTTTGAGTATATTTGCATCAATATTCATAAGGAAGATTGGCCTGGAATTCTTTCTTTGTTTGGTCTTTGTGAGGTATAGGTACCAAGGTGACAATGGCTGCATAGAATGAGTTTGGTAGTGTTCTTTCTGTTTCTATTTTGTTGAATAGTTTGAAGAGAACTGTAGTTAGCTCTTCTTTGAATGTCTGGTACAATTCTGCACTGAAACCATCTGGTCCTGGGCTCTTTCGGATGGGAGACTTTTGATGACCGCTTCTATTTCCTTAGGGAAATAGGAGTATTTAATTGATTTACCTGGTCTTGATTCAGCTTTGGTAAGTGGAATTGATCAACAACATTGTCCATTTCATTTAGATTTTCAAATTTTGTGGCATATAGACTTTTGAAGTAGTCTTATTGATTGTTTGGGTTTCCTCAGAGTATGTTATTTTGTACCACTTTTCATTTCTGATTTTGTTATTTTGGATAGTGTTTCTCTGCCTTTCAGTTATTTTGGCTAATGATTTGTCTATCATGATTTTCTCAAAGAACCAGCGCTTGGTTTCATTGATTCTTTGAATTGTTTTATTTGTTTCTAATTAACGATTTCAGCCCTGAGTTTGATTATTTCCAACTGTTTGCTCCTTTTTTGTGTGTCTGATTCATTTTTTCTTGGGCTTTTAGGTGAGCCATTAAGTTATATGAATGATATGTTTCAAATTACTTCTTGAAGGCACTTAGTGCTATGATCCTTTTAGCACTGTTTTTATTGTGTCCCATAAGTTTGGGTATATTGTGTCTTCATTTTAATTGAATTGTAGGAACACTTTAACTTCTTTCTTTATTTCTTCCCGGACCCAGCTGTCATTGAATAGTGAGATGTTCAGTTTCCATGTGTGTGTATGCTTTTTACTATTTCTGTTGTTGTTGAGGTCCAGCTTTAGTCCATGGTGATCAGATAGGCTACAAGGGATTATTTCAATCTTCTTGTATCTATTAAGGTTAGCTTTCACATCAACCTTATGTTCGATTTTGGAGAAGGGCACATGAGTTGCTGGGAAGAAGGTAAATTCTTTTGTGTTTGGGTGAAAGGTTCTGTAGATATCTGTTGGACACATTGTTTCTTTGTTTAATTTCTGTTTTGTTGACCTGTGCTTTGTTGAAAATGGTGTGTTGAAGTCTCCCACTATTAATGTGTGGGGATCTATGCGTGGTTTATGTTTCATTAATGTTTCTTTTACAAATCTGGGTGTCTTTGTATTTGGCACATAGATGTTTAAGATTGTGGTGTCTTCCTGGGGGAATTTTCCCTTGATGAGTATGAAGTGTCCTTCCACATATCTTTTTAATAATTTTGGTTGAATGTCAGATGTTTATCAGATATTAGAATGGTTACTCCTTATTGCTTCTTGGGTCCATTTGCTTGGAAAACTGTCTTCCAGCCCTTTACCCTCAGGTAATGTCTATCTTTGTGACTTAGGTGTGTTTCTTGTATGCAACAGATTTTGGGGTCTTGTTTACACATCCATTCTGTTAATATGTGTCTTTTTATTGGAAGTTGATTCCATTGATGTTGAGGGAAATTAATAACCAGTGGCTGTTAGATCCTTTGATATTGATGTTGGCTGTGGTAGTAATTTTGTGTGCCAGGCTACATTTTGTTTTGCTGTAGTGAGGTTAATTATTTCCTGTGCTTTCTTGAAAGTTAGTTTTCTTGGGTTGTATTTTTTCTTCTAGTGTCTTCTGTAATGCTGGATTTGTGTGTAGGTGTTGTTGAAATTTGTTTTTGTCATTGAATATCTATGAAGACTGAGAGTTTTTCTGGATATAGTAGCCTGGGCTGACACATGTGTTCTCTTAGGTTCTGCATGATATCTGTCCAGGTATTTCTGTGTTTCATAGTACCTGTTGAGAAGTCAGGTGTGATTCTGATGGGTTTGCCATTATATGTTACTTGGCCTTTTCCCCTTGCAGCTTTTAGTATTTTTTCTTTGTTCTGCATACTTACTATTTTGATTATTATGTGGTGGGAGGATTTTTCTCTTCTGGTCTAATTTATTGGGTGTGCTGTAGGCCTCTTATATTCTTATAGGCTACTTGTTTAAGTTGGGGGAAATATTTTTCAATGATTTTGCTGAAAATATTTTCTTGGTCTTGGAGGAGGGAATCTTCTTTTTCCTCTGTTCCCATTATTGTTAGGTTTTGTCTTTTTATGTTGTC
This sequence comes from Pachyuromys duprasi, assembly GCA_028658305.1. NCBI lineage: Eukaryota > Metazoa > Chordata > Mammalia > Rodentia > Muridae > Pachyuromys > Pachyuromys duprasi. Next base: position 32,464,354 of record CM053742.1, read on the forward strand.
TTGAATTTCTTGGACAGTCTCTGTCAGGAAATTTTTTGATTTAACATTTTCTTAGATGGGTACATCGATTTATTCCATTGTATCTTCCACACCTGAGATTGTTTCTTCCATTTCTTGTAGTCTATTTGTTATGCTTACCTCTGTAGTTTCTGTTTTCTTCCCAGAATTCTTTTTCTCCACAATTTCCTCCATTTTTTTCTTTAATTTTTCCAATTCTATCATCATATCTTGAGCCGTTTTGTTGATTTCTTTCACCTGTCTGACTGTATTTTCTTCTTTTTTCCATCATTTCCTTCAGCTGCTTGTTTGAACAACCCTCTGTTTCTTTTCTTTCTTTCAATGATTTCCTCTCTAAAGGCTACAAACTCTCTGGTGGAAACTTCCTGTATTTCTTTATGGATCAACATAATCTGTCTGTCTCTATCTTCCTCTCTTTCTTTATGGATGGCCATAATCTGTTTGACTTTATCATTCTGTAGTTCTTTACACATTTTTATTTGTTTCCTCTATTATCTTCTTCATAAGGAGAGATGTTAGGTCATCTTCTTGAGTTTCAATTATGCTATGGTGTCCAGGGATTCTTGTCCCTGGATAACTGGGTTCTAGAGATGCCATATTACTCTGACTTTTGTTGGTTGAGTTTTTACCCTGGCCTCTACCCATTGGGCTATCTTAGGTGTTGGGTGTTAGTTTCTGTTGTTTCCTGGATTCCTGTGGTAGAGAAAATCCCCTTGGCAGGAAGATGCTTTTTCCTGTAGGAGACTTCCTCAGGTTTTTTGGGTATGGTCACTGAATGGCCAGTGTTTTTCAGGAATTGCCACAGCTCACCTCAGGCATACAGACCTGAGTGGTAACTGCGGTTCTTGTTAGTCAAGAGGGCTCTCCTCTTACCTGGAGAAGTCCTGGAGACAGCTGTCCTGCTCTTGGGTTTCTTGCTGTAAATTTAGTGAGCTGCTGCTGTAATCTTGGTGCCCCATGTTTTGGTCAATTTTGTTAGGAATAACTGATTGCCCCTTGGAGGAGTATCTGTGGGTTGATCTCAGGGATCCCAGGCTTCTGTAGGTCTGAGGTTGGCGCTCTGTGCCCCAGTACCCAAGTGGTAACCAGTGGCAGAAGAGTACCACTCTCAGGCTTGCAGCTGGAGGATAAAGCCTGGAGTCTGTGGATAGTCAGAAAGTTTTCCAGAGCTAGGAGTCATGAGGTAGGGCCAGATGTTTCCCCCACCGTGTTTTTTGTTTTTTTAGGGTTTTTTCTGCAACAGGGTGGCCCAGTTTCAAGTGGTTTGGGTTGTGCTTAGTGTGTTCAGGTACTGGTGGGTGGTGGCGTCAAGCTGGTGACTGGGCAGGAATCTGAGACCTTTTCAAGAGAACTTTTCCATGTGTGATGGTGGGTGGGGGGTTGGGTGAGTCCTCTAGGCTGTTTCCCTCCCTGTGGGGTTTTCTCAGGACAGGGAAATCCAGTTTGTGGTGCCCTGCGGCTCACAGTTCTGTCTGTGATGGAGAGTTGGGTGTGCAGCAGGTGTCTGGGCTGGTGGCTGTGTGCCTGCCAGTCTGCAAGACCTTTTCCAAAGATAGACTGGGTGACCTGAAGTCAGTCCCCGTTTGCTTCCTTCCCTGTGGGGTTTTCCCCGAAAAAGGAAAATCAGTCTCTGGTGCCCTGGGGCACACAGTTCTGTTTGTGAAGGAGAGTCGGGTGTGCAGCAGGTTTCTGTGCTAGCAGCTGAAAACCTGCTCAGGGCTGGCAGTGTGCGCCCACTGATTTGCGGAACCTTTTCCAGGGATAGACTAGGTGACCTGAAGTCAGTCCCATTTCCTTCCTTCTTGTGCGATTTTTCTCACAACTGGGACTCCCTGTAGCTTCTGGTTTTGTGCCCACTGTTCAGCCTGGGAAGGTTATCAGGACACACAGGCGTGTGGTTCTGGTCTGGCGACTGAGTGCCTTCATGCCCCGGGATCGATTCTGGATTCTGGCTGGGTGACGTGTGAGTGGACTGGACTGATTCCCACACAGTGGAGTTTCCCTTACCTGGGAAACACGATTGCTGGTGTTTTAGGGCCCAGAGTTCAGTATCCTGGTCTCTGTACCAACATTGCTCTCCTGCTCTTTAGACACAGTGTCCTCCTGGTGCTGCCATCTTAGATCCCCCCCCCCATATTTAAGTTTTAATAGATATATAGTTTTAATAAAATCATGAGACAGTAAAAAATGACTCCAAAAGTATGACCTGTGTACAAATCTCAAATCAGTCGTATTGGAATAAAAGGATGCCCTCATATTAGACTTTTTGTTTTGTTTTTCAAAACAGGGTCTCACCAAATAGCTTTGGCTGTCCTGGACATCACTATGTCGACCAAGGTGTCAGGAAGAACTTCCCGCTGCTCCCTCTCTAGTCTCGGAATAAAGGTGTGTGTCACGTTGCCTGGCTCATCTTTCAAACTAATTAGGTGAAAGTTTTTAAATAATTATTGATGGTTTTCAGTATTAACTTGATTACAATGTACATAGGCAAATAGTAAAGCATTCTTTTCAAGTATCTCTGTGATGGTAATTTTCTGGAGATTTACATGTGACTTAATGAACTCAATGAAGAAGATTCACTATTAAAGTTACAAGGTTCCAAATATTCATCTGAACGAGTCTGGGTAAAACCAAAACATGAAGGAAAAGGTCATGTTTTCTGCAAATAATATCTTCTTTTCCTTCTTTGTTTAGATATCAAAAACCACATATCTTCTGTTTTATTCCTGAACTTATTGATTGACCTCAAGGCTATCAAGCATTCATCCTAAATAAAGAGAAGCATTATTGGCTTTTTTTTTTTTTTGTCCCAAGGTCCTTATGCTTAGATTGAGCCTCATACCTGCATCCTTGTACCTCTAACTTGCAGATTATGTGTTATAGGATGACAGGGGTTTCATCATTGTGAAAATCAGTTTCTTTTTGTTTTCTGCCTGTCTGCAGGTCCTTTGTGTACACATTATGACGTCAAGTTTAATGTTTTCTATGGTATGTCTGAGGAATTTTCAAATGCGTCCTGGGTCTTTGTTTCTTGTGCCTTTCCTTGTGGTTTTTTTCCATCCTGTTTGTTTTGTACTTTTCTTATGTGTTAATTTTTGTTATATAGTATTACATTATATTTATTATAATTATTCCTTATAGTCCTGTTTGTTTTCTAATGAGAAAGAATGTGGATGTATCCTGATGTGAGGACAGGTGATGAGGAACTGGGTGGAGTAGAGGGAGGGGAAACCATAATCAGGATGTGAGAAAACAAAAAAGTTATTTTCAGTAAAAAGGAAACAAATAAAACAAGCAACCACAAACAAGCTGTCTTTATAGTAATTGGCCATCATCATCTGTTGTATGTTTTGCAAACACGACTCTGAGATGAGTGCTTTGGTGGCCTCACATCTGATTGCATTGTGGTTTCTGCTCAGTTGCTCCATCCTCACTGATTTTTTTCAACACCTTGTTTTGGTCCATGTCTTCATGCTAACTGGAGCTGTCATCAGTGAGAATGTGGCTGTTTCTACCTTTTGAGTAAAGTCTAAGGGGAAAATAAAAGAAAACCTTGTTTGTAATTTTTCATTAAAAAAAATGTGTGATTCTATGTGTCAAATGTTCATTTAATTGATACAAACCCAGGAGTTGGTCAGGTCTGTTAAGTATAAACCTTCTCTGGTGTTTAAGAAAATTTCCAGCCAAATAGGATTTGACATTTTAATAAGAGGAAGTACGGTATTATGCTGCAGTCAGCATGCCTGACTAGAAACCAACAACCATAATGAGAAGATTATAGAGCTTTTCCTGGTGCCCTTTAACTTGAATCCAGTAATCAAAAGATTGATTTACTTCCCAAACTTAATTTGAAGCTTTAATTTTATTATTTTCTCAAGCTCAATAGATCTTTTTAATCTATTGAATCAACTGCAGCTGTGTCTGTTCATACTCTGGGATGCACCTTATGACTAGTTATTACCAATCATAATGAGGGGAAAAATTCAGACTTATTGGTCTCCTTTGAATCAAATAATGTTCCTGACTTGAGAAACTAGAATAATATTTCTCCTTCACATAAAATAATGTATATTTTGAGGATTAGGTAAATTTCTTTTTTATTATTATTGTCATTTATTACAATTTATTTAATTTTTTATCCCGCCTGTGTCCCCCTTCCTCATTTCTTCACAATCCCATCCTTCCTCCCTCTTCTCCTCCTATGCCCCTCCCCTAGCCCACTGATAGGTGAGGTCTTGCTCTCCTTCTATTTGACCCTAGCCTATCAGGCTTCATCAGGACTGGTTGCATTCTCTTCCTCTGTGAGGATTAGGTAAATTTCAATAAGTATTCTTTTAAAAAGAAATACGTTCTTGAGTTTAAGAAAAATTATCAAGAGTTGTTTTCCTCATACATAGCAGAATGAATAGGCATAATGAAAGTGTTTATTCCATTAGTAGGACCATTGACCTGAAAGTAAATGTTACAATTAAGGACTTTAATTTCTGTAGTGTTTGTTTATTTCTTTTGTCTTCACAATTCATTAAGTCCATTTAGAACTGTCCATATATATCAGAAATACAATGACCAATACACGTTGTGAAATTTTCCAGGTAAAAATTGTTGTGTAAAAGAGGCATGTAATCCAATTTTAAAATACAGAGATATGACCACCTGGAGGTCACCTGGTGGTATATATTATGGTACCAGACAGACAGGCAATCTAGAGAGTGCTGACATACATTGCCAAACAACCAATTACTACAATGGCAAGGTGCCCAATTTTTTTCTCGTATACAATAGAGGGGCTATTTTATGACAAAGTAGACTTCAGAACAATTTCACAGTGTTTGCTGAGCTTAGTCTCTCACTGAACTTTTTCGTATTCTTTTTAAACGGTGGAATCAGGTATTATGGGTAATCTGTCTCTAGGATAGACGGAGAGCTAGCAGAGAAAGAGAAATATCTCTGGGGCCTGAATTCTTGAAAACTGTTTTGGGAGGGCCTAGACACTAGAAATCTACCAGTCCATATAATTTTTTCATGCCTTTTTGTGTCTTTTGCCACCTGCCTCATTACTCATTCACCTGATATTTTATATCTTTGGAACACTTAAAATGCACACACACACACACAAACACACACACTCACAAACATTGTACTGGATAATTTAGAATTTAAAAAGGAAAACTATATATGACCACACATAGGACAATTTTAGTTCTCCTGACTGTCTGCAACCTGTCATCATTTACAAACTGCAAAATATCTTCAATTTTAAATATAGGATATTATGTATTGGTTATAGTTAATATGTCCTTACCTCATGTAAACCATCCAGCTCTTTCAAGATTCCTTATATTTTCTCTGATCCATTTAGATGTAGACTATAAATTTAATGGAAGACAGGTTTAATGGAATGTTTGGCAAAGGTTTTGTATACATTTCACTGTTTTATTTAGGACTGAGTAAACATTATTTGATCTGACTTTCAGTTTACCTATTTCATCATTAGAACAGCTAAGTATTCAGCATAGAAGATACATAATCCCTAGTCTTGTAAAATTTTCATAGAATTTTGGGAAAATAAGGATGAAATTACTCTCTTTTTCTTTGTGTCTCTGTTATAACACACACACACACACACACAAACACACACCACAAAAACACAAAACCATATAAAGTTAAATAAACATATTTACCACCTCAGAGAATAGAAGGACTTCCAGTAACATTTTGTGCATGATATTCATAAATATAAGCTTAAATTTCTTAGAATGCTAGACCTATAAGATAGAATAAACATACTAAAATCTGTACACCTAAAGAAGATAAACAAGAAGGAGGACCCTGGGTAAAATAATCAATCCCCACTTAGAAAGAAAAATGGGATGGACATTGGAAGTAGGAGAAAACAAGTTACAGGACAGGAGCCTACCACAGAGGCACTCTGAAAGACTCTACCTAGCAGTATATCAAAGCAGATGTTAAGACCCATAAGCAATCCTTGGACAGAATACATGAAATCACACGAAAGAAAGGAGAGTTAGTATGACCTAGAGAGGACAGGAGCTTCACAAGGACCAAATATACCTGGGCACAGGGGTCTCTTCTGAGACTGTTTCTCCAACCAAGGACCATGCATGGATGCAACCTAGAACCTCTGCTCAGATGTAGCCCATGGCAACTCAGTATCCAAGTGGGTATCCTAGTAAGGGGAACCGGGACTGTTTCTGACATGAACTCAATGGCTGGCTCTTTGACCACCCCCCTCGTCCCAAGGGAGGAGCAGCCCTGGCAGGACACAGAGGAAGACATTGCAGCCAGTCCTGAAGAAACCTGATAAGCTAGGGTCAGATGGAAGGAGGAAGAGCACCTTCCCTATTAGCGGACTTACAGGGGGCAGGGAGGAGATGAGGGAGGGAGGTTGGGAATGGGAGGGAATGAGGGAGTGGGCTACAGCTGGGATACAAAGTTAATAAACTGTAACTAATATAAAAATAAAAATTTAATTTAAAACTTTTCTTTTTTATGTTCATAGCAGGTTTATTATTTTTGTGTTATTTATTTATTTACTTTTATTATTAGTTACATTTTATCAACTCTGCATCCCAAGTGTATCCTGCTCACTTATTCCCTCCCAATCCCACCCTCCCTCCCTTGTCTACTCCCTGCCCGTTTCCAAGTCTACTGATAGGGGAGGACCTCCTCTCTTTCATCTAACCCTGGTTTATCAGGTATCTTCAAGACTGGTGCATAGGATGTAGGAGAAAACAAGTAACAGGACAGGGTCCTACCACAGAGTGCCTCACAAAGACTCTAGCAGTGAATCAAAGCAAAAACTGAGACTCATAACCAACCCTTCCGCAGAGTGCAGGGAATCATATGAAAGAATGGGGAGTTTTTATGATCTGGTGAGGATAGGAGCTCCACAAAGACCAAAAAGAATGTCTTTTTTCTTTTAAATGTAATTTATTTATTTTTATATTAATCACAGATTGGGTACTTTGTATCCCAGGCATAGCCATGTGTCATCATTCTTACCTCGTGTTCTTAGTCAGAAAGAATGATCTCAGAATTCTTCTATGCCATCCCCATCTTCAGCATTCTGATATTCAATCCCAACAAAGCATACATGGTATGCAGCATTCTTTGTGAGGACTTCCAAAACACTGAAGGTTGATTTTTTAAAATTGATGTCTTATTGCTGTGATCTCTGCTCCCACATATGATTGAGGTTTCCTTTTCTGCCTTGTGGCCTCCTGATTCTTCAGACTTGTGCTAGTACCCCTTGCTTACTAGGAGTTGTGTTCAGCCTTTTAACACTCTGGTATGACATAGTCAACTACAAAAATCATGTTTGCAAAATGCACAATCCAGTTAGACAAAAATAGAGTTAGTTTTAAATAAGTTAGCAATTTTGTTTTGGGACACAAAACTTCACAGCTGTCTTATGGCTCATTCAGCCCAAGGGCCATGAGTGGGATAGCCCTGATATTGGGCTTGCAGACACCTAAATATCACTCTTGGTTACTCAGGAATTATTTCTTTTTCTGATGCCTGTGCTGACTGGATGGAATTTTTTTCACCAAAACAGAACTAGGACATTAATTATCTGTGAGCCTCTCCTCTGGCATTATATTTTGCTCAAATACCTATTTCAGGTAATAGCTATCTTGGAGATATGCTAAAGGCCCTTTCCAGGTGGGCTGGACTGAGACCCCAATTTTTGTGGAAACCATGGGCTAGATTAAGATTTAAAACAGCATAGTTACCACCTTATCACTACAGTTTAAGACAGGACACAGATGAATAATTAATAGCTAGCACGTTTTTTTCAGAATTATGGAAAATATGCTTAACTAGATTGGTAAGTTAGTTTTCTCCTCCATAAATTGAAATTAGGTGATTTTTCTTCAGCAGAGCCAGTAAATACACTGCACCCAGTTATTCTTTTTTATTATTATTTCATTTCAATCATTTCCTTTCTAACACTAACCCTTCACTATTTGGTCCTGACTGCCCTTCAAGACTAGTAATCCATTAGCTGTAGACTCAGTCCTTTAAGTTGAGTGGAGAAAGGTCCATAAATGCTATGTGACACACATTGTATTTTTTTAATTTTTCTATTAATTAAAATTTATTTGCTTTTTACCACAGCTGTAGTCTACTACCTCATCCTCTCCCACCCTCCCTTCCTGTTCTCCTACCATACGCCTCCACCAGTCCACTGATAGGAGAGGTATTCTTCCCCTTCCATCTGACCGTAGTCTATCAAATCTCATCAGGACTGCCAGCATTGTTTTCTTTTGTGTCCTCGTAATGATATTCCCCCATCAGGGAGAGGTGTTTAAAGAACCAGCCACTGAGTTCTTGTCAGAGAGAGCCCCTGGTTCCATAACAAAGAAACCCACATGGATACTGAGCTTCCATGGTCTACATCTGTGCAGGGTTTCTATGTTATCTCCATGAATGGTATTTGGCTGTACTATCAGTCTCAGAAAAGACCCTTTTGTTCTGATTTTTTGGTTCTGTTGCTCTCCTGTGGAGATCCTGTCCCCTGCAGGTCTTTCTATCTCCCCCTTCATTCTTAAGATTCCCTGCACTCTGCCCAAAGTTGGGCTATGAGTCTCACCATCTGCTTTAATACACTGCAGGGTAGTCTTTCAGAGGCCCTCTGTGGTAGGCTCCTGTCCTGTTCCCTATTTTCTCCCTCTTCCTATGTCCATTTTCTTTGCCTTTCTGAATGAGGATTGATCTTACCCAGGGTCATCATTCTTGATTAGCTTCTGTAGGTATACAGATTTTAGTATGATTATCCAATATTGTATGTCTAATATCCACTTATAAGTGAGTATATTCCATGTGTGTCTTTCTGCTTCTGGCATACCTCACTCAGCATGATCTTTTCTAGTTCCCGCCATTTGCCTGCAAATTTCATGATTTCCTTGTTTTTAATTGTATTCCATTGTGTAGATGTACCACAATTTCTGTATCCATCCCTCAACTGAGGGGCATCTGGGTTGTTTCCATATTCTGACTATTACAAATCAAGCAGCTACGAACATGGTTGAGCAAATGCCCTTGTATACTTGAGTACCTTTTGGATACATATGCTTAAGAGTCATATAGGTGGATCTATTTAAGTTTTCATTTTTATTAATTATAGCTTATTCACTTTGTAACACAGCTGTAGCCCTCCCATCCCCACCCAATTCTACTCTCCCTCATTCATCTCCTATGTCCCTCCCCTAGTCCAATGATAGGGAAGGACACTCTTCCTTTCCACCTGACCCTAGTCTATCGGGTATCATCAGGACTGGTTTCATTGCCTTCCTCTGTGGACTGGTAAGGTTGCTCCTCCCTCAGGTGGAGGTGATCCAAGACCCATCCCATGAGTTCATGTCAGAGATTGTCCTTATTCCTATTACTGAAGAACCCTCTTGGTCACTGAGCTTCCATGGGCTATATCTGAGCAGGGGTTCTATGTTATCTCCATACATGGCCCTTGTTTGGAGAACCAGTCTCACAAAAGACCCCTGTGCCCAGATTTTTAGGATCTGTTGTTCTTGTGGAACTCCTGTCCCATCCAGGCCTTTATCTCTCCTTTTTTTTTCATAAGATTCCCTGCACTCTGCTCAAAGTTTGGCTATAAGTCTCAGCATATGTTTTGATACCCTACCTGGTAGTGTCTTTCAAAGGCTCTCTGTGATAGGCTCCTGACCTAGTCCCTGTTTTCTCCCTCTTCTGATGTCTATCCTCTGCCTTTGTAAGTTAGGATTGATCATCTTACCCAGGGTCCTCCTTCTGGCTTAGCTTCCTTAGGTGTACAGATTTTATTATGATTATCCTATATCATAAGTCTAATAGGTAAACCCTCCTCCATTGTTAGTGGGAACGTAAACATGTACAACAGCTTTGGAAATCAATCTTGAGCTTTCTCAGAATATCAGGAATAGAGTAGCTCAATGGAGGATGGTTTCCCTTTCTATACATTCTTTCCAGCATGTGTGGTCACTTGAGGTTTTGATCTTTGCCATTCTGATGGATGTAAGGTGAAATCTCAGGGTCATTTTGACTTGCATTCCCCTGGTAGTGAAAGATGTTGAGCATTTCTTTACATGTTTCTCTGCCATTCGATATTCTTCTACAGAGAATTCTCTGTTTGGTTCTGTACCCCATTTTTTTGCTTTTGTTTTCTTTTTAATTTTATTTATGTATTTATTTTTTATAAATTTATTAATTTTTATATAAATCACAGGTTAGGTACTTTGCATTCCAGGCATAGCCCCCTCCTTCATTCTCTCCCACCCTCCCCCTCCCTCCCTCATCTCCCTCCTCCCCACCCCCTCCAAGTCCACCAACAGGGGAGGACCTCCTCCCCTTCTATCCAACCCCAGCTCATCC
>CM053742.1:32480667-32512916 GCA_028658305.1 Pachyuromys duprasi
TTCTTTGAGGGCCTTCTTCATTTACTCTTTTTGTGTCTCCTCTTGTTGTTCCAATATCTGCATAGTCAAAGCTTTAATATAATTTTCCTGTGTCTCCACTGAATTAAAAACTCCACTGCTTTTTGTTGTTTCTGGTGGGGCCATGGTGTCCTGATTTTTGTTGGGTGAGTTCTTAGGCCGATTTCTGGGCATTTGTTTATATATAATCAGGGAGCTGTTTGTGCTTTAAGGCTGTACTTCAGTCTGAATGGGCATTTGTTTATATATAATCAGGGAGCTGTTTGTGCTTTAAGGCTGTACTTCAGTCTGAATCTTTCAATCTCTTGTGTCAGGAGTATTCTTCAAGATCAGGGATTCCCGGTGGTTTGTTGGTGTGTGTTGTGTCTCAGTTGAACTCTGTTGTGGGCTCTGTGTGCCCGGCTTTGTGCTCTGTGCTAGAAGCTGTGAGCACTGCAGGCTGGTTACCCCTCTGGTCTGGAGTCTTTACTCCTCACTCTGTGCTAGAGTCTGAGTGTCCTGGTTTGAGATGTCAGCTGGGGACTGTGCACTCTGCCCTGGACTTGCTGCTAAGGGCTCTCCCCTGGAATGGAGATTTGGTGCCTCCTTCTGGGCCAGGGGCTGTGCACCATGGTCTGAGATGATATTTGGTGCACACACAGTGGGTTTGGGTTGGTGTGCATCCACTGTATGCAGGCCTGTCTGAAATGGTGCCCGAGGCCTTCTCTTCTGTCCCGTGGACAGACACTCGAACTGGGGTTTTTGCTGGCGGATGAGTGCAGAGTTCACCCTCAGTGTGCAGTCTGGTCAAGACTTTCCCCCGATCCTCTCAGTCTGTGGTGGTTCCTGTGATCGGTCTGAGCCTGCAGCACACATGCGGGTTGAAGCAGAACCTGTCTACCCCACTTTTTAATTCAATGTATTGGTGTTTAACTTCTTGAGTTCTTCATACACTCCTGATATTGGTCAGATATAGGGTTGGTGAAGATCCTTTCCTAGTCTGTTATGATAAGTGTCCTTTGCTTTACCGAAGCTTTTCAGTTTCATGATATCCCATTATTTATTGTTGCTCTTAGAGCCTGTGCTGTTGGTGTTCTGTTCAGGAAGTTGTCTCCTGTGCCAATGAGTTCAAGACTCTTCCCCAATTTTTCTTCTAACCGATTTAATGTGTCTGGTTTTATGTTGAAGTCTTTGATCCAGTTGGACTTTAGTTTTGTGCAGAGTGATAAGTATAGATCTATTTGCATTTTTCTACATGTACATATCATTAGACTAGCACCATTTGTTGAACATGCTATCTCTTTTCCATTGTATGGTTTTGCCTTTTTTTAATCAAAAATAAGGTGTCCATAATTGTATGAATTTATTTCTGAGTCTTCTTTTAATGGGTCCATTTACTGGGAAAACCATTATCAAGCCCTTTATTCTCAGGTAATGTCTAACTTTTTTTTGGCTATATTTTTTTTATTAATTACACATTATTCACTTTGTATTCCCCTTGTAGCTCCCTCCTCACACCCCTCCCAATCCTTCACTTCCTCCCCCTTCTCCATGAATGCCCCTCCCAAAGTCCACTGACAGGGGAGGTCTTCTTTTCCTGCTGACCTGTCTATTAGGTCTCATCAGGAGTGGCTGCATTATCTTCCTCTGTGGCCAGGTAAGGCTACTGCCCACTCAGGGGGAGGTGATCAAAGAACAGGCCAATCTTTTCATGTCTATCTTTTGACTTAGGTGTGTTCTTTTATGTAACAGATTGTTGGGTCTTATTTAAGTGTACATTCTATTAGTATGTGTCCTTTTTTTTTTTTTTTTTTTTTTTTTTTTGGAGACTTGAGTCCATTGATGTTGAGTGAGAATAATGACCGGTGGCTGTTAGATCCTTTGATTTTGATGTTTGTTGTGGCTACGTTTAGTTTTGCCCTAGTGAGGTATTTTTTTTCCTTTGTTTTCCTGAATGTAGTTAGCTTTTTGGGTTATAATTTTTCTTTTAATATTTTCTTTAATGCTGGATTTGTGGATAGGTATTGTTTAAATTTGTTTTTGTTGTTTTCTCCATTTATGATGACTGAGAGTTTTGCTGGGTATAGTTATCTGGGTTGACATTTTTGTTCTCTTAGATACTGCATGATATCTGTCCAGTCCCTTCTGAGTTTCATAGTCTTTTTTGAGAAGTCAGGTGTGATTTTGATGGATTTGCCATTATATACTACTTGGCCATTTTCTCTTGCAGGTAGTATTTTTTCTTTGTTCTGTATACTTACCGTTTTGATTATTATGTGACAGGAAGATATTCTTCTCTGGTCTAATCTATTGGGTGATCTGGAGGCCTTTTGTATGCTCATAGACTTCATCTTTAAATTGGGAACATTTTCTCCTATGATTTTGTTGAAAATATTTTCTGGGCCTTGGAGACAGTAATCTTCTTTTTCCTCTTTTCCTATTATGCTTACATTTTGCTTTACATGTATCTTGGATTTCTTGGATGATTTATTTCTGGGATTTTTTTTTTTTTTAGTTTTAACATTTTCTTTGATAGAGACATTAACTTTTTCCATTGTGTCTCCCACACCTGAGATTCTTTCTTCCATTTCTTGCAGTCTGTTGGTTGTGCTTACCTCTGTAGTTCCTGTTTTCTTCCCTAACTCTTCTCCATTATTTCATCTATTTGAGTTTTTTTTTTAATATTTCCAATTCTATCTTCATTTCTTGAAACATTTTGTTGATTTTCTTCACCTGTTTGACTGGATTTTCCCATTTTTCCTTCAATTTCTCTGTTTATTTGAACATTCCTCTGTGTCTTTTATTTCTTTCAGCGATTTAATTATTTACTCTCTGAAGGCCACAAACTATTTAGCTATGTCTTCCTGCATTTCTTTACGGATAGCCAATCTTCATCTTAAGTCAATCTTCCTCTATTTCTTTACAGATGGCTAATCTGAATTTATCATCCTTTAAATCTTTAGGGCTGTCCCTAATCTCTTTGACTATATCTTCATCTATTTCTTTAGGGATGGCCACAATCTGTTTGACTTTATCTTCCTCCATTTCTTTATGCATTTTATTTGTTTCCCCCATTTTTCTCTTCAGAAACATAGATGTAAGGTCATCTTCTTGAATTTCCCTTATGATCGGGTATCCAGGGCTGCCTGCAGCTAGATAACTGATTTCTGGAGATGCCATATTGCTTTGGCATTTGTTGGTTGTGCTTTTAGGCTGGCCTCTACCCATCTGACTGTCTCAGTTGTTGGCTGTTAATTTCTGGTGCCTGCTGGAATCCTGGGGTGGGGAGAATCCCCTTGGCAGGAAGATGGATGTTCCTGAACAAGGTCTCCTCAGCTTTTTGGTATGACCAGTGCTTCTCAGGAATTGCCACTGCTCACCTCAGGCATATAGACCTGTGTGGTAAATGAGGTCATTGGTAGTCAGGGGAGCTCTTTCACCAGGAGAAATCCTAGAGACAATTGCCCTGCCACTGGGTTTCTTGTTGTGAATTTAGTAAGCTGCTGCTTCTGCTCTTACTCTGTGTTTCCTGGGCCCAGTACTCTTTAAGAACCAAGGTGCCCCACAGTTTGGTCAGTTTGGCTAGGGAGACTAGTTATGCCTTGGAGCAGTGTCTGGAGTCTGATCCCGTGGATCCCAGGCCTCTCTAAGTCTGAAGTTGGAGCTCTGTGCCTCAGTACCCAAAAGGTAATCACTGGCAGGTGAGCACAGCAGTCATGTTTAAGGCAGGAGGCTAGAGCAAAGGAGCCTGTGGGAATACAGGAATTATTCTGGGGCTTAGCTGGTTGTCCTATAGTTGGGCATGATGTTTCCCTCACAGTGGGGTTTGCTCCCGACAGGGAAACACTATCTGTTGTGTTTTTTATCCACAGTTCAGTTTGGGATCATGAGTAGAGTAGGTAAACCTGTGAGTGTCTCTGTGGTAGTGACTGGGTGACTGCAGGAATCAGTGAACTTTTCGGGGGTGTCATTCAGCTGGGTGCTCTGAGGTCAGAACTGATATTTCCTTAACTGTTTTTTTTTTTTTTTCTTCCAACAAGGAAAGTCAACCCTGGTGCTTTGTGACCTACAATTTTGTCTGGGCTGGTGAGTCTGGCACACAGGCATGTAGCTGTGGGCTAGAGACTGAACACCTTCAGTGACCCTGGAATTCTTCCAGGGTTTATCTGGGTGACCTGAGTATGGACCTGTTTGCTTCCCACACCATAGGGTTTCCTCTCACCTGGGAAACACAATCTCTGGTGTTTTAGGAACCAGAGTTTGGTCTGTTGGTCACTGTACAGTAACTGCTGTCCCGCTCTTCCAACACAGTGTCTTCTCAGTGCAGCCATCTTGGCATCCCCCTAAACCATCTTAAGGAAGCCTGTGGCACACCGGAGTAGTTCTAGGTTCACAGATATTTCTGCCTATGCCCCCGCTACATGGCATAACTGGGTCACAAACAGCAAGACAGCAGAGACAGTGAATCCAGGGGTCACGACTAGAGACTCCAGAGTCAGATGGATCCAGTCTGCAGTACAAGCTTCAGGAATAATAAGGCAAGACTACAGACAATGAGCTGGCTAAAAGCCTATGTAAGAATACAGGCAACAACAACAACAACAATAACAACAACAACAAACCCAAACAACATGTCTTCACCAGAATCTCCAAAATAACTGGATATTCTATTGCATCTGAAGCACAGGAAAATGATCTTAAATCTACAATTATAAAATTATTCAAGGCACATAAAGAAGAAACAATAAAAAAACTAGAGGCACATAAGGAGTAAATGAACAAAACTAAATAGACAGAAATCCACATTGAAAGAGATGAAGAAAATGGTGCAAGACATGAAAAGAGAATTAGAAATTAAAAAAAAAGAAATCACAGAGAAGACTCTGGAGCTGGGGAACTTAGAGAAGAGATCAGGAACCAAAAAGGTAACCATCACCAACAGAATACAGGATATGGAAGGCAGAATCTCAGGCAGTGATGATACAATTGCAAAAATTCATACATCTCTCAAAGGAAAAATCAAATTAGAAAAGTTCCAGAAACAAAACACCCTTGAAATCAGGGACACCATGAAAAAACAAAAGCTAAGATTAATAGGAATTGATGAAGAAGAAGATGCCAGCCTCCAAGGCCCAGAAAATATTTCAAGAAAATCCTAGAAAGAAATGGCTTTAAACTGACCTGAACTCAGTGGCAGACTCTTTGATCACCTCTCCCTAAGGGCATGCAGTGTTGCAAGGCCACAGAGGAAGATGATGCAGGCAGCCCTGATGAGACCTGATAGGCTAGGATCAAATAGAAAGGGAAGAGGCCCTTCCTTATCAGTGAGCTAGGGGAGGGACATAGTGGAAGAAGAGGAAGGATGGATAAGATTGGGAGGAAAGGAGAGGGTACCTCAGCAGGGATACAAAGTGAATCAATTGTAATAAATAATAATACATAAATAAAATTTAAAGGAGCTCCACAAGGACCAAATATAGGTGGGCACAGGGGTCTTTTGTGAGACTGTATCTCCAACCAAGGACTATGTATGGCTATAACCTAGAACCCCTGCTCTGATGTAGCCCATGGTAGCTCAGGATCCAAGTGGATTCCTAATAAGGGGAACAGGGACTATTTCTGACATGAACTCAATGGCTAGCTCTTTGATCCCCCCACCACCTGAGGGAGGAACAGCTCTGTTAAGCCACAGAGGAGAACTTTGCATCTAGGCCTGGAAATACCTAAGCTAGGTCTGATAAGCTAGGATCAGACATAAGGGGAGGAGGTCCTCCTCTATTAGTGAACTTGGAAAGGGGTAGTGAGAAGTTGAGGGTGGGATTGGGAGGGAATGAGGGAGAGGGATACAGCTGGGATACAAAGTTAGTAAACTGTAAAAAAATAAAATAAAAATAAAATTTAAAAACATTTTATCAATAAGGGACTGGTAAAATTGTTCCAGACTGCCATGTAAGAAAAGAAAGACTCCTATCAGCCTACAGTCATCTTTCTCATCATCACATTCTTGAATGAAGAGAACAGGGTTATTGAATCTATGCCAATCTTATGATGAAGCTTTTGTATAATGGAAATGACAAGTAGTCTTACAACAGAAGTTATGAGGACTTGGTCAAAAATTTGAGTTGTTTGACAAGCTATCCTTAATTCAGAGGAGTGTACTCTTTATCAAGGACACCAATTGAAAACAGGACTGCTGGAGGTTCTTCTATCTATCTTCATTACCTATCAGTGGTGTGATACACCTCCATTGTGTATGCCACAAAGAAGAATCAGACTGCTATGGAATTCTCATGGTCTCTAATCTATGAGTTGCTCTATATGACCTCTAATGTCCATGAAAACTCCTTTTTGAGGTCCATGAGTCAAAGATATAACTAGGCTTCGAGTGAAGAGTATACCTGTGAACTGTGGACTGTGTGCTATTGCATCTACCACAAATCATGGGACGCTGATATTTCAAAGCATGAATAGATTCTTAGATCTCTATTTCAGAGAGGGTTCCAGGGAGGCATGGCCTGATTCTTTCAGTCTGGGATGTGCCTTAAAGGTGATTGCCCCTGTTCTAACATGCTCTATCACCTACACTCAAACTCTAAGGTACAGAGAACACAAGTTTGAGGCAAACATGGGTTATAAGAAAGAAAAAAAAAATGACGCTTAATCAATCAAGTCTGAATTTGCCATCCTGGTTAACAAGTCCAAATACCCCCAAGACAGAAAGGTTACCTAAAATGAAATATGTGCTTTTATTAGCATCCTATGGGAAAAGACATCTAACTACTATCTTGCATGGTTATAAGGTCTAGCAGTAGTGGTCTTTTTTATTCACATCCATGAGTGTTCTCAGCTACAAGACTTGCTGTTCTCAGAGAACTTAAGTTTAAAATATGTCATGATGTATGGAAACACAAACTTCATCAGAAGTGCTGTGGAACTACCAGCTGAGGACAGCAAATTTATAGTCCTATGAATCCAGAAACTCCTACAGGGTAGCACATGCTCAGCCCTTCTTCTATACACCCATGACACTATGCTTTATTTTTGTCTGTGGGCAGTAGTTGTACCCAGTGGTGAGCCTCTAAATGCAAAGTAACTGGCGGTACCTTAAGCTTTTTTATGGGTCATTTCTTTTGGGTCATTTGACCATGGAGGTACCACTATAGAAGATATAACTCTGGAATTTACTTTTCATTCCTTTTTTTGTTTGGCTTGGGCATCTTATGTGAAGTCTTCAGAAAAGAGCTGTTCAATGGAATTGATAATCAGCTTGGCCACTGATAATTCTTCAGGAAGGAATATAAGTTGTCAGGTTCATCTGTCTTGGCAGTTCTTATGATTGTCAAATGGCTGCACATAGCTCACCTCTCAGAGCCTGTGGTCAGATGCCAGGACTAAGGTTGAACATTCATAGGCACTATACAGGATAGAGTAAAGAAACAGTAAAATGTGACTTAGTAACTCAGGCATTTTTATGAGTTACAGTGTTGAATGAATAAATAGCTCTAAGACCATCATGTCAGGGAACTTGGTGATCACATAGCAGTTCTTCCAGATTATACTGGAACTAAGATTAGAATTCTTTATATGGATAAATTCAGGTTTTGGAGTTGAGGCTTTCCCACAGATATATTATGGAATGTTGCAGCTTGAAGTCACTAGCCTACATTCTCACCTGCCACCAAAAGGTCCCTTTATATTCAGATTCTTAGCTCTCAGGAGAGACATTTCCATTTGTTCTTTGATGTCAACATCTTCTTTAACCTGTTTCATATTTTATATTCAGATTTTCATATTTTAATATTGTTTAATTTATATTCACAAGAAAGCACAATATTCTGGGGATATTTACTTAAAATATATTCTTGGTCTTAAGGAAAACACTAACATTTTTCCATTGTCGTGATTTAGTTAGTTTCTTTACTTGAATTTTGTTGCTTAGGGGTTTGTAAGATTTCCAAGTTCCATTCATAAAGTTCTATTTGGCAGGAAGCATTTTTCAACCTCAAGGAGCACAGCAAGGGAGAAACAAAATGTGGATGAAGGTCAAAAGAGAAAATTACCATTAACAACAAATAGCAGCAATGGGGGTTGTTGCGATTGGTAAGTTACTATGATCATCCTGAAGGATGACACAGAACCTGGCATGAAATATGTTTTCTTTATTTCACAATTACAGTTCTGTGCTGCTCATCCCAATCATTGAATTAAACACTAATTGCAAATAAAATTATGTTATGCAGAAAAAGAAAAAAAAAAACTGGACTCTCCCCCTGGGAACCTGGTGGTTGTACAGGCCTGGGAAACAGGTAGATCATCTTCACTGTCCTTCTCTTCTTACTCCAAACCCAGATCTGTATCAGACCTCTTGGAGGGACCTTTTCTTCTTTGTCTTCATTCCCTAGGCACTCACTCCAACCTTGCTTCAGACTCCTATTTCTTCTTCTCCCCGGCTCTTTTGTGTATATCCCAGTATCTGGAGGCCTTCTCCACCTGGGAACCCAGAGAACAAACTAGCCTGGGAAGTAGGTAGGCCATCTTCATTCTCCTTCTTATCCTCAATTTCAATTATCATGATCCTATCATTAGGAGTCAAGAAGACCAATTGCAAGGGCCTGTCCTCCTGCTATGCCTCCATTCCATGGGGACTCAACCAAACCTTACAATACATTCCTAATTTCTCTTTCCTGTGGACCTTTTGAGGACTCTACCTTCTAGTCCATCCTTGTTGTAAGCCTCCTAAACACACTCTCTACCAGGACACCAAGTATACATAGATGGCAGGGTCTCAAACAAGTGACTCAACACTATCTTTCCTGTCTTCCATTATGATCCTTCCATCCATACTCTCAGTTCTATAACAACATGCTTACAAGTGTACTTCATTCAAACTCAACTTCATTTACTGGAGATCACAACACTTGCTTCAGACCCAGATTTTCCCAGTTCTTTCATTCATAGATATGCTCAGTATGAAAAGGATCCCTTTAACTCTTTACTCAAGCTTCTCACAGCCTTTTCTAATGCATCTCTTTTCTTTCTTGCCACCCACAGGCTTGCAGAATTATTTCCTACTACAGCTTTCATATATTCCTATTATGTGAAGCTGACAACAGAAACCAAAGAATAGAACACTCACCCAAGAAAGACAAGACCAGATGGCAACATCTAGACTCAGAAATGAACCAACTCCAGATGTACAGACACCAGGAAAAATACATCATCATTAATATCCAATAAAATATATCTTCACCAGATCTCAGTTAGACTACTACTATAGTAGGCCCTAAGAAATGCAATATAGCTGAATCAAAAGGTAAGGACCTGAAAATAAATATTATGAATATGTTTAAGAACCTCAAATAAGATATGAATAAATGATGTCTGTGAAAACACAAATTTTAGAATGAAGTTATGAAAACATTTCAAGACATGAAAGAAAGAATCACTAAAGAACACTGAAAATAAGATAAAATGAGAAATGAAAACTTTAGGAAGTCAAACGAAATCTCATAAGTAAACCTCACCAACAAGAATACAAGACATGGAAGAGAGAATTTCAGGTATTTAAGACAAGGTAGACAAAATGTATTCCTTAGTAAAAAAAAAAAGATTATATCTTAAAAAACAATAACAGCAGCAACAACAAAACAATTTAGGCAAAAATATCTGAGAAATCTGAGACAATAGAAAAGATTTTTAAATAATATGAATAGAAGAAGTAGAAGAAACCCAAATGAAAGTACAAAAAAATTCTTTTCTAATTTATTTTTTAAAATTTATTCACTTTAAGTACCCAGGGTAGCATCTACCCTCATCTCATCCCTAGCCCACTCCTATATTCCTCAGAAAGGAAAAGCCTTCCTCCCCTACCAGCTGACCCCAGCCTATCATGTCTCATCAGGACTGCTTACATCTTTCCTCTGTGGCATGGCAAGGCTACCAAATCAGGGGAAAATTATCCAGGCACAGGCAAAAGTGTCCATGGCAGAAACAGCCCTTGTATCCTTTACTAGGGTACCCACACAGGTACTGATTTTCATCAAAATAAGAGAAGAAAATTTCTCTAACCTAAAGAAGGGGATGCTTATCAAGATTCAAGAAACATAAAGAACACCAACTAGGGAGAACCAGAAAGAAACTCCCCAAGACATAAAAAAAGTCAAAACACTTAATGTACAAAGAAAGGAAAGAACTATTAAAAGTTTCAAAGGATGAAGACAAAATAATATATAAGTAGTTTATAATTTTTCTATTCACTCATGTAAACTATCCTATCATCTACAAATAAAGATACTGTAAGTTCTTCATTTTCAATACGTATCCTTTAGTTGTCTTTTTGCTCTAGCAAAAACATTACCATATTGAATAGGTATGGAGAGACTAGACAACATCATCTTGTTACTAATGTTAATGGAATTGTTTTGAGTTTCTCTCCATTTATCTTGTACTTGGTGTGTGCTCGCTGTAAACTACCTTTACCAAATTAAGGTATGTTCCTTGATTCCCTAATATCTCTCTAGAAATTTCTTATGAAGGAATGGTGGATTTTGCCTGAGGTCTTTTCTGCAACTAACATGATGACCACATTTTTTGGCTTTCAGTTTGTTTATATAGTAAGTAGTTTATAACATCTGTGTACAAATCTAGCTGTACAGAAGACACTAGAAGGAAAACCTCAACCTGAACATGTTAACCACACCCAAGAAAATACAAAAATAATCTCAGACCAGCAAATAGAAATAGGATGAAGGCCATAATAGAAAATATCATGAATTAACAAACACTTATCTTTGAATAACACTAAACATTTATGTACTACTTTTCTAATAGTTGATAAAGACTAATAGACTAGATTGGAAAACAGGAACAATATTTCAGCTGTATCGAAGATACACATCTTAATCATCAAAGACAGACTTCACCTCAGGATCAAATGATGGAAAAAGATTTTCGAAGTAAATGGATCCAACAGTTAAGAAGATGTAGTCATTTCAATATCTGACAAAATAGACTTCCAACCAAAAGAAATCAGTACAGATAGGCAAGGACATTACCTACTTATTGAAGGGAAATTTTACCAAGATGACATGGTGATTCTAAACATTAGGTAACAAACAGAGGTCAAAGTTCATGAAAGAAATTCTATTACACTAAAAATTACATATTGGCCCTCATACATTGACAGTAGATAACTTCAATACCCCATTCTCACTAATAGGTTATTCAGAAGAAAACTACCAGACCAATATTGGAGATAAATGAGGCCATAAAAAAATGAACAAACCAGACATTTACAAAATAATTCACCCGAATGAGAATGATTATACCTTCTTCTCAGGAGCTTTCTATTCAATTGATCACATTTGTGCAGAAAGGAAGTCTCAAAGGATAAAAGGAAATTGAAATAATACCTGCATCTTATCTGAGCATAATGGATTGATGGAGAATATCATCAACAGCAGGAAGAATATAAACTCATGGAAATTGAACAACAGTCTACCGAATAAAAACATGGGTGGAGACAGAAATAAAGAAAGAAATCAAAAATTCATTAGAATGAATGAAAATGAAATAGAATGTAACCAAACCTACGGGAAACAATGAAGGTGGTTCTAAGAGGTAAATTCATAATACTGAGTGCCCACGTTAAAAAAAAAAGATTAAAAGAGATTAAATATTAACAACTTCCTGGCATCTCTGAAAGTTCTAAAGCAAGAGGAAGAAGAAGAAGCAGAAGAAGAAAAAGGAGAAGAAATCACACAAATAGAACAGATGGCAAAAACAAGCAAACAAACAAAAAACTAGGGCTGAAATAAAAGACATAGTAACAAACAAATAAAAAATACAAAGAATGAATGAAACACAATTGGTTCTTTGAGAAAAAAAATCAATAAGATTGATAAACCCTTAGCAAAAGAGAAAGAAAACTACATTAATGAAAATAGAGAAATATGGGGGAGGGGATAAAGACATACACTGAAGAAATCCACACTATAATATGGATATACTGTGAAATTATGTACTCCAACAAATTGGAAAACCTGAAGGAAATAGTTGAACTTCTCACCAATATGACTCATCAATGTTCTTTTCAAGACCAGATGAAAAATTTAAATATGCCCATAACCTCCAATCGAATAGAAGCAGTAATTATAAGGGTTCCTATAAAAAAGAAGCCTAAGTTCACCTGAATTTAGAATAGAATTATGTCAGACTTTCAAAGAAAGAATGAAAACCAATGCTCCTCAAATTATTCCAGAAATAGAAGGAATATTGCTCACATTTTTATGATGACACAATAACTGATACCTGAACTACACAAAGGCCAGAAAAAAGAAGCAGAATTACAGACCATGTAATGTAGAAATTCTCAATAAAATACTGGCAAACCAAATTCAAGAACACATCAAAAAGGTAATCTACCATCATCAAGTAAACTTCATCTCAGAAAGGAAGGGTTGGTTCAACATTCATGTGTCAAAAATATAATCTACCATATAAACAAACTGAAAGCCAAAAAAATGTGGTCATCATGTTAGTTGCAGAAAAGGCCTCAGGCAAAATCCACCATTCCTTCATAACAAAATTTCTAGAGAGATATTAGGGAATCAAGGAACATACCTTAATTTGGTAAAGGTAGTTTACAGCAAGCACACACCAAGTACAAGATAAATGGAGAGAAACTCAAAACAATTCCATTAACATTAGTAACAAGATGATGTTATCTAGTCTCTCCATACCTATTCAATATGGTAATGTTTTTGCTAGAGCAAAAAGACAACTAAAGGATACGTATTGAAAATGAAGAACTTACAGTATCTTTATTTGTAGATGATAGGATAGTTTACATGAGTGAATAGAAAAATTCCACCAGGAAACTGTTACAGCTGATAAACATTTTCAGCAAAGTAGCTGGACACAAATTAACACAGAAAAATCAGCAGCTTTATTACATATAAATGACAAGTGAATTGAAAAGGAAACCAGTGAAATGATATTTTTCACAATAGCCTCAAATATAATATATCCTAGAGTAACACTAAACAAGGAAGTGAAGTACTTGTATACTAAAAACATTGAGATACTGAACAAATTAAAGGACACATCAGAAGATATCTCCAACAATGGTGCTGTTTGAAACAGATGGCGCTATGTAGAAAAATGAAAATAGATACATATTTCTCGGCATTCACAAAACTCAACTACAAATGGATCAAGGATATCAACATAAATCGAGATTCACTTATTCTGACAGAAAGCAAAGTGAGGAATAGTTTATAGTTTTGAACTCTTTGGCACAGGAAAATGCTTTGTGAACAGACAGCAATTACACAGGCAGTAAGATAACAATTCATGGAATCCCATGAAACTATAAATGTTCTGAATGGCAAAGGATGCCATCATTAAGAGAAAGGCATGTTAGAGAGGGGCAAAATATATTTCACCAATTACATATCCGATAGAAGGATAATATCTAAAATATTTAAGACCTTAAAAAACAAAAGAATATGCACACACACAGAGAGAAACACCTGGATATCAAGGAAACAACCCAATTATAAAACAGGGTAGAGCTCTAAACAGAGAGTTCTCAAAAGATGAAACACAAGTGGATGAGAAACATTTAAATTAATGTGCAACATTCTTAGTCATCATGGAAAGGCAAATTAAACTACTTTGAGATTTCATCTTACAACAGAGTAGCCAAGATCAATAAAACAAATGACAGCTCATGCTGGAGAAGAAGTGGGTTAGTGGAAACAGTAATCAATTGCTTGTGGCACTGAAAACTTGTATAGCCACTATGGAAATCAATGTGGCAGTTCCCCAGGATGCTGAGAATCAATCTACCTCAAGACCCAGCTTTATGACTCCTGGGCATAAATCCAAAGAATTTTACAATCTACTACCAAGACACTTGTTTATCCATGTTTATTGCTGCTTCATTTACAATAGCCAGAAATTGAAAACAGCCTAGATATTCATCAGTGGATAAATGCATAATGAAAATGTAAGTTTACAGAATGGAATATTATTCAGTTATTAAGATATCATGAATTTTAAGGTAAGTAGATGAGGCTAGAAGAAATTTTCTTGTATGAGGTGACCCAGACACCGTAAAATATATATTCTCTTATATCAGTGCTTTTCAACCATCCTAATGCTACTACCTCATGTTTTGATGGCATCCCACCAAAAAATTATTTTCATTTCCACTTTGTAACTGTGATTTTGCTAATGTTATGAACTGTAATGTAAAAATTTTGGAGATGGAGGTTTGCTAAAGGAGTCAAGACCCTCATTGAGAACCACTGTCTTAAATGCATGTATATGTTATCTCTTAAGTTTTAATAGGTATGCCACAATTGCTATAACCACAGAGAGAGACTAGTGGTGAGGGAGGGACATGCTGAAGTATAGGAAGTGGAATATATAGCAATGGAGGGACAGCAGCAAGAGGGACTGTAATGGAGGATTAAATGGTCTAGAGAAATTAAAGGTAAGTAAAGGAGGGGATAAAGGGACATTCATCTAAGGGGTCATATGTAAACCTCTTATAGTAGAAAAATGTTTAACATGCGTACATAAATGCAATACATCTAAATGGAATCACCAAATAACAGGGAGAGAAAGCCCAACTATCTCTCTCTTGAGACCAAGAAAACTTCCAGTGCTAAGAAAGGTTTACAAGTTAGTGAGTTGTTGGCCAATAATCTGATCAAAAGCACATTCTCTTCCAGGAATACTGGATTCACCTGAAGACATGCAAAGAGGTGGATAGGACTAATTATCCTCTTAATAAATTAATGTCCTTTTCCTCACCCAAAGCGACTTCAGTGAAGATGTATGCAGAACTTCCATCTTGAAGGTTTATAGTTAATAAACTTATGTACCTGAGAGCATATTTTCCACATACATGTACATGGTGGTACCTTCATTCCAACACCATTGTTTTTAAATTTACAGTTACTTGGTAATAGAAAAGAAATTCTCATTGACCTTTTTGTGGGCAATTCATGACTTACTCAACCATAAAATTTCAGAAGTATTCTAGATTCCAAGAATTTCATAGGTGTGTTTACCTATTACTTGTGGACTGTTTGAAGTGATTTTGAATTCTTGCATACACACATAATTTAGGTGTGCTTGAATTTTCTGAATCTGTAAAACATTCTAAAATTTAGCATAATATTATTTATGGTGTGAAACATTTTGGTAAAATGTGGACAGTATCACTGGAGGCCTACAACCCATTATTTCATTCGAATGACAGTGGATCTCTGGAGCAGCTACAATTATACTAAAAAAAATATTAGCAACATCCAATGAAGCATGAAGAAATTTCATTACTTGCTACAGTTGTTTCTTTGAATAAGCAGTATTTGACATAATATTGTGGATGTGAGGTTTTCCATTCTTTAAGACTTTTTAATCTACTGTTACTCTCCTGAGCCTTGCAACCTCTATATCCTGTAGTGTTAACACAGGATTCCCTGTGGACCTTCAACAGGCTTAGAAAACCTGTGGATAGCTCTTTTTGCTTTGATTGGTTTAGGCCCAAGCAAAAACCTAGCAATGCTCTCACATAGACTCCTATACCTGACATTTTCTAGGGCTTAGCTGCAGTTCCTTATTATTTCTCAATTGGCTTCTGAGAAGACTTTGGAATAAGTAAACAATTTGCTTCCCTATTAAACTCTTTTGCTCGAGAGAAATGTAAATAGATTTCTTTGCCAGAATAGTTTCTTACTTCTGAAACAAGCTTAGTCTTTCCTACCCGGACTTCTCTGTTATATACACTTCCAATGAAACTTTATCCAGGTTTTAGCTTTAAAGTGGCTCACAGAAATAAAAGAGAGGATTACAGGCCTGAATTTAGCTTTCTGGACATTTTCCTTAGACTATTTAGCAGGAAACAAATGTTGTTATATTTCTTTTTGAGTCATAGGCAGGGTCCTTTGCTTATTCCTTGTCCTAGTCCTTCTTGATTGTGTTAGAACTTAAGAGAGACCATTTACATGCTGGTCTAAATCATTCAGATCTGCTCAAGCCTCTCCTGCTTCATAATGATTATGTCTTGCCATGAGACTCAGCAGAGTCACTATAGTCCCATGCCACTCCTGAGTTTCTTGCAGGACCAACTTCATTCCTAATTCTCTCGTGAGCATAGTTAATCCTATGAGGTCTAATAAAATGGGCATCAAGTACCTCTCTCATTCTAGTTTTCTCCATAATATATACACTTCCTCTATTGCTCTTGATATTAGTGGGGAAGCTCATCTGGCAGTAATCAAGTGTCTCTAATGACTCCTATATGCCAGTCTAACAGGTACTGATTTCTTCAGACTGCTAAAGATTATGCATCTTTGTCTTGAAGGATGAATAATTATTCAATTTCTCTGCATCCATAACATTCAAACTAATCCCATGTACCACAACCTCATGAACCAGGGTGTGAGAAGCTCTCATTTCTTGTTTACAATATTCCAAATTAAAACAGTAAAAGAGAAAATTTCTTAATTACTATCATTTCTTGTGTTGACTCATCAACACAAGTGTGTTGACTCCATCTTCACACTTTCCCATGGTTTTTCACTTCATTGTTAGCGAAGGTGGGACCAGAGGACTATCTTCCAACACATCTATTTCACTAATTCTCTATTCACTCTTCAATTCATCCCATGGGTTTTAATTCATCTCTAATCTGTACTTTTCATTCTCATTCTTCTTTTCCTCTCCTTTTTTTCCTTCTCTGTCCCTTTTTTCCTTCCCATTCATGGGGTAATAGTGAGGATACAATGCACATGTTTTAGGTATTATGTTGTTTTTGAATTTCTTCCAATAGGTGAATAATTTAATTCTAGGAAAAGAACCCAAATCCAATTACACAGTTAAATATCTTAGTGTTCAGAGCAAGGGCAACGTAACTAACAATACAGCTTGTTTTAAATCCTCTCCCTTACTTCCTACATTCAAGAATACTGTTCTTTCTAGTCCATCAAGAGGTGGGGGTAAACTCTACATATGAAATACACCCCATTCATCAAGGACATTTTTAATTCTATAACACATAGTGAAAAATAAGTACTTGGGGCTTCCTCCCACCATTCACACTCTACCTTCACATAGATTCCCTATAGTTACATGCATATCTTTTCACCCATAACAAAAAAAAGTGACTACTACAGCAAAGAGAAATGATCTTAATCTATATCATATATAGAAGGACAGCTCTATCAAGACTGCTCCCAAGACATTTCACCTTAGGATAGCTTACTTTCAGTTGTACGTCTCATTACATAGAGAAGAGATCATACAAATAGTCAACTCAAACTTGGTTTTGTCATGCTTCACAAGTAAATATCTATTTGGTTTGGATAGGAAATGGTGATATACTGAAGAAATAATTCCATGCAATAAAGGTTTAATAAAATAGTAAGTTTAGTTAATGTTATTTACAGAATTATGGGTGAAGGCCTATTTATCAAGGCCAATTTACATGTAATTGACACTAGTCTCTATATGTTTGTGAAGAGGTATGACATTTTGGAACTCTTCTCACAGAATCTCTAAACTGTAGAAGACTTAGGCAGATGTTGAGTCCTCATGAGACCTCCTGTCTTGTAACTGTTAATTGCTTATATGTGGTTGGGTAGGTACATGGACTCATGATGCCTGATGACCACAGAAACTGCCAACTGCCTATAAATCTTGGAGAAGGATGAGACATCATGAGGCCTAAAACCCACGGAACTGGTAACTACCTATTTATCTTTAGGGAAGGGTATAATTTCCTGAATCTTGCCTCACTCTATGACAAAAAATTATGGGCAAAATCTTATGCAATTATCCTTTTAGCATAAGTGATAATAATTCAAAAAGGAAATATGTATATCATCCATTGTTGACCATATTCTAAGTATTCAACCTCCACTCAGGTAATATTTTACAGATTATCTAACTGATATTTCTTAACTATGAGATTTGTAAGAAATTAAATAATAAAAGCAGAAAGACAGATACTGTCTTATAAAAAAAATATACAGAGTAGTTCCTTGGGCCTCATGGTTAAGCAGAAAAAAATCAAGTTAGATGAGGCTTTATCCCTCCCCAAGATTCACAATCAGTTAACAGTTTTGTATCACGGGTATGTGTCCATGTTCTTCCTCAAAGACATATAGGAGTAAATACTTAACAGTTAAAATGAGGGAGGACCCATGTAATAATGATTAAGTGAAGCATCTGGATAACAAGAACTTCAAATCTTTGAAGAAACAAATTGAAGAATGTATCAGAAGATGGCAAGATCTTACATGTCCATGGATCACTAGGATTAATATAGTAAAAATGGCCATAGTACCAAAAGCAATCCGTAGATTCAATGCAATCCCCATAAAAACTCCATTAAATTCTGTACAGTCCATGAAAGAAAAATACTCAAATTCATATTGAAAAACAACAACAACAAAACACAGATATCCAAAACAATCATGGAGGTATCATCATCCCTTATTTAAAGTTGTACTACAGAGAAAGAGTAATAAAAACTGCATGGCACTGGCATAAAAACAGACAAGTTGAAGAATGTAATTTAATAGAAGAACCAGAAGTAAATCTTCACAACTACAGACCCTTGATTTTTGACAAAAATCAAAACTACACAACATAAAAAAGAAAACATCTTCAACAAATGTTCTTGTCTAGCTGAATGTCTGCATGTAGAAGAAAACAAATAAATTCATATATATTACCCTGCACAAAACAAGTCTAAGTGGTCCAAAGTACTCAACATAAAGCTGGATATACTAAACCTATTAGAAGAGAATATAGGGAAGAGCCTTAATTGCATTAGTACAAGAGACAACTTCCTAAACACAACACCTATAGCTCAGGCATTAAGATCAACAACTAATATATTATACTTCATGAAACTAAAAAGTTTCTGTAAGGCAAAGGTCACTGACAGAAGGACAAAAATGGCAGCCTACAGAATGAGAAATGATTTTCACCAACTCCACATCTGCCAGAGGGCTAATATTCAAACGATACGAAGAACTCAACCACTTAGATATCAACAAATTAAATAACCCAACTTAAAAATGGTATATAGATCTAAAAAATAATTCTCAACAGAGGAATCTTTAGTGGCTCAGAAGTACTTAAAGAAATATTCAACATCCTTAGCCATCAGGGAAAAGCAAATCAAAATGACTATGAGATTTCATCTTATACCTGTCAGAACAGCTAACATTAAAAAATAAAAAATAAAAAAAACAAAAGTGAGAGCACATGTTGGCAAGGATGTGGAGCAAGAAAAACACTCCTCTATTGTTGGTGGGATTGCAAATTTGTACAGTCACTTTGGAAATAAAGTTGGAAGTTTTTCTGAAGAATGGGAATAAATGTACCTCAAGATCGAGCTATACACTCATGGGCATATACACAAGGTGTTCTATGATACCACAAAACAATTGTTCAACTATGTTTGTAGTAACTTTTTAAATAGTAGACAGAAACTGGAAACAACCTAGATGTCTCTAAACCAGAAAATGAATAAAGAAGTGTGAGAAAGCCCCTCTTCTCCTCACTAGAAAGACCATTTAGAGACCAAGCTGCCATGGGATACATCTATACCGGGGTTCTAGGGTATCTCCATGAATAGTCTTTGGTTGGAGTATCAGTCTCAGAAAAGGCCCCTGGATCCTGATTTTTTATTCTTTTGTGCTCCTTCTGGAGCTCCAGAACCTTCCAGGTCTTTCTGTCTCCCCTTTCTTTCATAAGATTCCCTGTACTCTGCCCAAACTTTGGTTACGAGCCTCAGCATCTGCTTTAATACCCCTTCCTGAGCTCCTCTGTGGTAGGCTCCTGTCTTGTTCGTTGTTTTTACCTTTTTCTTATGTCTATCCCCTTTGCCTTTCTGAATGAGGATTGAGCATCTTACCCAGGGTCCTCTTTCTTGCTTAGCTTCTTTAGGTGTACAGATTTTAGTATGTTTACCGTATATTATATGTCTAATATCCACTTATAGTTGAGTATGTAATATGTGTGTCTTTCTGCTTCTGGGATAGCTCACTCAAGATGATCTTTTCTTAGTTCCTACCATTTGCCTGCAAATTTCATGATCTTCTTGTTTTTAATTTCTGAGTAGTATTCCATTGTATAAATGTACCACAATTTCTGTATCCATTCCTCAGTTGATGAACATCTGTGTTGTTTGCAGCTTCTGGCTATTACAAATAAAGATGCTACAAACATGTTTGTGGCTGGCTCTTTGATCACCTCCCCCTGAGGGGACAGACTTACCAGGCCACAGAGGAAGACTATGATAGACAGTCCTGATGAGACCTGATAGGCTAGGGCCAGAAGGAAGAGGAGAAGGTCCTCCCCTATCAGTGGACTGGGTAAGTGGCATGTGAGGAGATGAGGCACGGAGGGCGGTATTGGGAGAGGACAAGGGTGGGGGTTACAGGTGGGATACAAATTGAATAAATTGTAATAAATAAAAATTATTAAAAAGAAACTAGATAGGCAAGTGGGTAGAACAAGAAAGCATCACCTTAAGTGAAGTAACCTAGACACAGAAAGACAAACATGATACTACTCAGTTGTAAGTGGATAGTATCCATAAAGTATAGGATAACCATGCTACAAACCCCAGACTCAAAAAAGCTAAGTAACAAGGAAGGCACAAGAGGGGATGCTTAATTGTCCCCAATAAGAGAAAATAGATTAGACATTTGGGATGGATAGAGAGAGCAGACTGAGGGAGGGAGAAAATGGGGATTGGGACATGAGGGAAGAAGTGGGGGAAAGGACAGAGGGAGAGAGAACTGGGTTTGAGGTGGCACATCTCTGGGGAAGAGCTAAATAGCCAGGGTAATGGAAACTCCCAAGAATCTCTGAAGGTGACCTCTAAATAAGACTCTTAACAATGGGGGGGTGTGGAGCCTGCCATCTCCTATATCCAGATAAGAATTTTACTGGAGGTATTAGGACACCCCAACTCATCCAAAAAACATTTAATCCATAATTTGCCCTGCCTAGATGATATGCAGTGGTAAAGGATGGAACATAATTTGAGGGAAGGGCCAATCAATGACTAGCTCATGTCAAAACCCATGCCATGAGAGGAACCCCAACCCTGACATTATTAATGATATTCTTCAATACTTGCATACAGCAGCCTAGAATAAATGTCATCAGAGAGGCTTTACCCAGAAACTGATGGACACTGATACAGAAACCCATGCCCCAACACTAAAGGGATTTGGGGAATCCTATGGTAGAAGGGAAAGAATGATTGAAGGAGCAAGATGGTATCAAGGACACTACAAGAAAACCTACAGAATCAACTAACTTGTTTCCATAGGGGACCACAGAGACATAACTGCCAACAAGAGAGTGTTCATGGGATGGACCTAAGCTCTCTGGACATATGTAACAGTTGTGCTCTGCCTGTGGGATTCCTAAAACAGGAACTCTCTCTGAGTACCTTGCCTGAATAACCATTTCTTTACTCCTGCCTTGCTTATCCTCAATAGAAGATGTGCCTAACCTTACTGCAATTTGATATGCCAAGGCTGATTGAAATCCAAGGAAGACCTTCCCTTTTCTTAGGAGAAAGGTAGAAGGGATGGATGTCAGGGAAATAAAGGAGAGAGAGAAAGACTGGGAGGAGAGGACAGAGTGGAAACGGCCATTGTGATATGAAGTAAATAAATAATTTAATAAAAACTTAATAAAAAAATTAAAGTTCCTGAGGGGACCTTCCTTGGCACCAGGGACACATTGTCCACTGTTCTATACTCCTTGGCAAGGAGTGCTTGCTTCCAGGGCTCAGGATCATCTAGCCTCCAGCCCATGGTTCTACCTGCCTTCCTGAGATAACATGCCAAGGCCCCAGAGATAAAGGATTCTAACCTCAAGCCCATAGATCTACCTACCTTAATGAAGAGGACTCCTGAGGCCCCAGAATCATCCAACCTCTAGCTTATATTCCTAGCATCCTTCCTGAGGAGAGCAGACAGATTTCAAGATCATCCAACTCAGGGTTCTTCCCTTCTTCCTGAGAAGTCCAGCAGGCACCAAGTACAACCAACCAACACAGGGACAACCAGATGACTAAGGGTAGGCATAAGCATATAAACACCATCAACAACAGCCAGAGTAATATGACACAATCAGAACCTAGGTAGCTTACTACAACAAGTCTTCAATATCCTAACACAGCTAAACTACAAGAAAATGAACTTATATCAAAGGGAAAAAATAAATCCTTTAAAAAATACAGCAGTTGAAGGAAATGAATAAAACAGTTTGAGACATCAAAATAGAAATAGAAACAATGAAGAAAAAACACACTGAAGGAATCCTGGAGATGGAAAACATAGGGAATGGAACAGGAACTATAGACATAAGCATCACCAACAGAATACAAGAAATTGAGGAAAGAATCTCAGTTGTAGAAAATACAGTTGA
This sequence comes from Pachyuromys duprasi, assembly GCA_028658305.1. Lineage (NCBI taxonomy): Eukaryota > Metazoa > Chordata > Mammalia > Rodentia > Muridae > Pachyuromys > Pachyuromys duprasi. The sequence continues at coordinate 32,503,144 of CM053742.1, forward strand.
AGAAATTGGTATATCTGTTAAAGAAAATGTTAAATGCAAAAAAATTCCTGACACAAAAACATCCAGGAAATATGGGATATGATAAAAAAAGATTTAATGAATGAATAATAGGAATAGAAGAAGGTGAAGAGTCCCAGATTCAAGGACAAGGAAATATTTTCAACAAAATCATAGAAGAAAATTTCCCCAACCTAAGGGAATTGATGCCTATAAAGACAGAAAAGCCTTACAGATCACCAAATAGGTTAGACCAGAAAAGAAAATCCTCCACCCATTAAATAATCAAAATAATAAATCTCCAGAACAAAGAAAGGATTTTAAAAGCTTTTGGTAAAACGGCCAAGTAACATATAAATTAGACCCATCAGAATTACACCTGACTTCTCAACACAGGTAGTAAAAGGCAAGATGGGAAGACATCTTGAAAACCCTAAGAGACTACATATTTCAGCCCAGGCTAATATACCCAGCAAAATTTTCAGTCACCAAAGATAGAGAAAACAAAATATTCCATGACAAAACCAAATTTAAACACAATTTACAATCCATCTCTATAGAAGACAGTGGAATGAAAATTCCAACCCCAGGAGGTTAACTACACATAAGAAAACTGGAAATAAATAACTCCACTACAGCACATCCAAAGAAAAGAAGCATGTACACACATAAACACACACACAAAACCACCACTGTAACAGGAACGAACAATCATTAGTCATTAACATCTCTCAATATCAATGGAGTAAATTCCCAAATAAAAAGACACATAATAACAGAATGGATGTGTACCTAGGATCCATGATTCTTCTGCACACAGTAAATCTAATAGGAGAGTGGGAACAGTCTTAAAAGCATTAGTACAGACAATGGCCTCCTGAACAGAACACCTACAGCCCAGGCACTAAGATCCACAATTAATAAATGGAGATTCATGAAACTGAAAAAGCATATGTAAGGCAAACGACACTGTGAATAGGACAAAATGTGAATCTACAGATTGGGAAAAGTTATTCAGCAATCCTACATCTGACAAAGGGCTAATATTCAAAATATATAAAGAAATTAAACACCAACAAACTGAATAACCAATTAAAAACTGAGGTAGAGAGCTAAAGAGAAGCACTTTGAGAAATTCCAGCATCCTTAGTCATCAGTAAAATGCATATCAAAATGACTCTGAGATTCCAACTCACACCTGTCAGAATGGCTAAGATCGAAAACTCAAGGGACAGCTCATGCTGGAGAGGATTTGGCACAAGGAAAACACTCTTCCATGGCTGGTGGGAATGCAAACTTGCACAACCCCTTTGGAAATCAATTCAGAGTTTTCTCAGACAATTGGGACTAGTTCTACATCAATACTCAGCTGTACTACTCCTATACATATACCCAAATGATGATTTACCATACAGCAAGGATATTTGCTCAACTATGTTCATAGAAGCTTTATTCATAATAATAAAACCCTAGAAACAACCAAATTGCCCTTCAACTTAAGAATGGATAAAGCAAAGGTGGTACATTTACACATTGGAATACTACTCAGCTATAAACAACAAGGACATCATGAAATTTGCAGGCAAATGGATCAAACTACAAAAGTTCACCCTGAGTAAGGTAATCCAGACCCATAAAGACAAACAAGGTATGTACTCCCTTATAAGTGGATATTAGACCTGTAGTATAGGATAATCATTCTATAATCCAGAGACCCAAAGAAGTAATTAACAAGGAGGGTCCCAGGAAAGATGCTTGAATCTCACTCAGAAGAGGAAACAAATTAGTCATTGGACGAGGATGAAGATAAGCAACTACATATGAGAGTATGTGTGGAGCAGCAGGTGGGGATCAGGTGTGGGGAGAGAGAAGGGAAACTGATGTTTGTCAGTGAGACTCTGGAACAAGCTGGAGACCTGCAACAGGGTAGGCTTCAGGGAAGATTTGTGTGTGAATCTAATTGAGACTCCTAGCAGAGGGATAGACGGAGACTAAAGTGGCCACCTCCTAGGCAGGCAAGACTTCCAGTGTAGGGAAGGGGACACCAACCCACCCACATAACCTTTGACCCAAAACTAACCCTGGCTACAAAATATTTATTCTGAGACCAAAGTGAATGCTGATAAAATGTTATCAATTTGGGTAAATCTAAAACAAAAATATTTTTAGAGAAAATATCCTAGTCATTGGTGTAGACTGGAAGCTGCCTCTATGTGACACAGTGAAAGAAGAGTCAGAATAAACACCAGTAGACTATTCCACAGAGAGAATTTAACCAGAGAACCCTGGAGATTCACACAAGTAGTAATAGTACAACTGAAATATTTGGAGAAGTAACACAATGAAAAAGTCTTCAAGTGGTCTTGGGAGAGTATACAGATACGTAAAGTTACCTGAAGTAAGCTGCTAGGAGAAGGTTGTTTCCCATGCTGGGTAATACTTTTCAATGATGCAGCTGTTTGGGAGTCAACCGTCTTGCTTTTTCCATAGCTGAATCATCCACGCTCTTGTTTACCTGTAAACTAATGGGCTCATAAAGATCTATTTAGGTAGAATCGTATCTTTGGTTTGTCCTTGGCAAAATGCTATCCAGAATGAAGAGATGTCTGTTCATGCTCTTTAGGAAAACATAGCATAAAGGCTGTGTGTGTGTGTGTGTGTGTGTGTGTGTGTGTGTGTGTGTGTGTGTGTGCATGTTGTTGCTGGGTATGCATGCTTATGTTAAAGATACAAGAATTCTATGGTGGTGGGAATAAGAGTTGTAAGGCAATGGGGACAGAAACATTGAAATGTATGGTATGGAAGGGAAGAAAATAATGCATTGTTGTCTTATGCATAAAGCATATTTAAATGCGCATCTGAGAAAGCATACGAAGAAAAATTTTTGGAGGGAGGGCTGGAAGATGGACAGAGTTGATGGGACAAGAAGAAAATTTTCATGAAGAAGGCACAATTGCATTCATGTACGATGAATTCTAATACATTGTATACTAATTTGTTAAACTGAAAGCTCTATATGTAAAACATATAAAATAATATCACTAAACATTTTAATTAATACTTTTAAAAGATGCTTCTGCTAGACCTTTAGCACACACACACACAAGCACACATACATGCATACACACATATGTCAACTCAGTACATATATTGACCTAATTTGTATGCATTTTTTATCCAGGAGATGTGAAATTTCAATAGTTAGAGACAATGAATAAGCAACTAGATATTATAAAAGAATGCCGAGTTAACAAATAGATTTATGCTTAATTTCTACTATAACTTTCAAATCTAGTTTTTCTCATATTTTAAAGATGGACAAATTAGTATTGCAATCTACACAGCTTTAGGAGCTAAAATTATACTTTCCAAGCTAAACATTATTTTCTTCAAAATAAAATCCCAAACATGTTTTAACATCATTAATACTTAGTAAATGGATCCAAAGAACAGTTGATGGTGAGATCTTTTTATTTAAGTTTCATCATTTGCCTGTGAAGAAATATAAAATACAAATGATTTAAAAAAAACTCTTCTCATTTTCTTTTAAAAATCAGTGACTAGTATAGCAAATTTCTAACATTATTCATTTTCAAGTGTGTATGACTTTCCTTACAATTTTATTTGTCTTCCAAAGGAATTCTTAAAATATATTTACTTTTCAAATACAATGGTAATAAAGTTTTAAGTGTGATAAATATGTATATCAATTTTGAACTAGTTTCTTTTAAATATTTACTCTTACCCTCTCTGTTTAAATACTTTCTAAGGAAAGTGAGTGAAAAGCAAATCTTTATATTGGTACTCTTATCTCTAATCATTTTTGATAACATATGTTTATTTTTATCTTTAAACATCATGTGGTCATAACTTAAAATGTTGTCAAAATTGTTTTTCGACAGTCCTTGGAGAACTATCATTTCTTCTACGTTGTTTCACATATATTGAAGATTTCAGTTATTACTAAAAGGGCCAGGATATAGTTCTACACATCCTAAAAGTTCTATGTGACTTTACTAGGCATATGTTAATTACCCAGTCTCTTTCTGTTCCATACTCCATCTTTCTCCAATTCTGACATCTGTAATGACTCAGCTACTGATCGAAATTAAACTCACTATATCATTAAGTTTCAATATAGATAAAGATATTTATGCCAAGGTTCTCCGTACTGCCTTACCATAATATTTTGAAAGTATGGAAGTCAGTTCACTAGTAACATGAATAAAAACTTACCCGTGAGTTCGATGTTTTCCATCTAATGTTGGCATATGGCTCTTCCCAAAGTGGCCACATTCTATTTAATGTGATGTTTAATAATTGGGCCTTCTATGAAAGTAAAAAAAGAAAGCAACACATAGTTTCATGAAGAATATGAGCAGAAACAGGAGTAAGACTGTCCAGGTGACCATAATTGTGATAAGCAGCCACTCATTTGAATCTAAATCCAAATCGCTCTCCATGGATAAAGTATGGTTGCAAGACACAGCAGAAATTACAACCACAAGAAAAAAAAAACCCTAAAATAAAACAAGGTTTCTTGAAACTTCAAATTATTCCCTCCACTTCAGGCAGGCTTGTAAGACATCTACGTGGCTTCATGCCACATTACTACTTACCTCACAAGTGCAACTAGATGTGTCAATTGTGCTGTCATTACCATGGAGAAAGCAGTAGCCAGGGCAACCTGTGAGGACACAAGCTTTTTACCCTTGGCCAAAACCTCTTTTATACTAGTTTCAAACAAGTGAAATATCTCAAATGTGACAAGAACAGAATATTTTCTACATATTTTTAACATATTATAATTTTTATCAGTATATGTTTCAAGCCTTTAAATTTGCTATATTTTACTACTCATGGATTTTTCTCCTAAAATCGACCTATAGGTCCACTGTTATCAATAAAGTTCCAATGATGTTCTTCAAGAAATGAGATTTTTTTAAAGCCTAAAAATTAATAGGGAATCGCAAAAGACCATGCTCAGGCAAAGCAATTCTCTTCAGAAAGAACAGAGCCAAAGCATTATATTAAATGACCTTACATTGCACTACACTACCATAGTAATGTAATAATAATGGAACAAAAATAAGTATGTAGACTGTGGAACAGATAAATCAATTGGCACAGCTATGAACATCTAATGTTTATAAAGGTGTCAAAACATATACTAGAACAAAAATAACATTTTAAATAAATAGTTATCTATCTGAAAAGAAAAAAATATACTGGATATCCACATACAAAAGAATATTCATGTTTCTCATTCTACATAAAATCAATTCCACCTGGACTAAAATCCTTAATTTAAAAGTTGAAATGCTGCATCATCTTCCTGTGTGGTCTGGCAAAGCTGCACACTCCAGGGGGAGGTGATCAGAGAGCCTGCCACTGAGTTCATGCAAGATTACAGCCCCTGCTCCCACCTTACTAGGGAACTCTACAGACTAAGTCTATGAACTACATTTGAGCAAGGGTTTTAGGTCATCTCCATGGATGGTTCTTGGTTGGGGTATCAGCCTCTGCAGGGCTTCCAGGGCCCAGGTTTTGTCTCTGTTGTTCTTCTTTTGTAGCTCCTGTCCCTTCCATTTCTTTCTATTTTCCCCTTCTTTCATAAAATTCCTTGTACTCTGACCAAAGTTGTGCTATGAGTCTCAGCCTCTACTTTGATACCTCAGTCAGTAGAGTCTTTCAGAGGCCCTCTGTGGTAGGCTCCTGTCCTGTGCCCTGTCTTTTCCTGCTTGTAATATCTATAGCATTTGGCCTTCTGAATTAGGATTGACCATCTTCCCTAGGGTCTTCCTTGTTGCTTACCTTCTTTAGGAGTATAAATTTTACTGTGTTTATCCCATATTATATGTCTAATAAGCACTATGAGTGATTTTATACCATGGTGTCTTTCTGCTTCTGGGTTGTCTCACTCAAGTTGATCTTTTCTAGGTCCCACCATTTCCCTGCAAATTTCATGATTTCCTTGTTTTTAATAGCTAAGTAGTATTCCATTGTGTAAATGTAGCACAATTTCTGTATCCATTTCTTCATTGAGAGACATCTAGATTGTTTCCATATTCTGGCTATAAATAATGGAGTGTCTATAAGCAATACAGCCAACATTGATGAGACCTTTTAGGCTCAGGTCTGATAAAAGTGGAGGAAGACTTTCTCTTTCAGTAAACTAGGGGAGGGGCATAGGAGGAGAAGAGGGAGAGATGTGAGATTAGAAGGAAACAAGGGAGGAGACCACAGCCGGGATACAAAGTGAACAAATTGTAACAAATAATAAATTAAAAATTAAAAGGTTGAAATGCTGGAATAGTAGGTGATATCTGCCTCCACTTTTCCCTTCCATCTACTCCCATAGTCCTCACATTTCTTTTCCCATTTCATGTCTTCATTTTTTTTTTTTTGCTCCAGACTCTAATTAGAGCTGCTCCTTTGTGCATGATTATATAGCCACCCACAGGAGCATAAGCAACATTCCTAAAAATTGAACACCTGTCCCAGCCCCTGAAATCAATTGCCAAAAGTTCCTCAGCTGAGACAGGGATTCATGAGTTCCCTCCCCATCAATTCTAGAAGGTTGACTGGCTTTATCATATGCAAGTTTTATATAGGCAACCACAAATGCTGTAGGTTCCTGAATGTGACAACTCTGTTATGTGTGGAAGACACGATTCTTCAACAGTCTTCTCTGAGACCTGGCTCTTACAGTCTTTCTTCTCCCTCTTCTATAATGTTACCTTTGTAAAATAATAGGAGTATGCTTTTCCATGGGGCTTATAAATTCTGCATTTATTCTACATTTTTTTTCAGAAAAAAAATTGCAGGTGTGGGAATGTGTTGTCTTTTGTGGAATAAACCTTCAATCCTAAAGAAGCAGTTGTTCAACATCATTACATTTGTAATACTAATAGAGGCATGGGCATATTGGTTTCCTTGCTGGTTATATTGTAGCTCACATTGTTCACTGATGGGTAAGACTTCATAGAAAGAAGACTGCTTGTAAGTACCAACCTAATTTTTCCATGTCTTGTGGTCAAAATGTGTAGCATTTTCTCAATATGATCTATGCCCATCAAGTTCTGATGGACAAAAATGCAATGCCAATAATTCTGTATTTTCCTATGGTGTCTCTAATATACCCCTTCTCCAAACAAGAAGTGCAATAACTCACACTTAGAACTACAAGTTGTATTTTATACAGTACGGTTTCTGATAGGAACATTATCTACCACTACCACTCCATGTAGAATATGTTAAAATATGTTCATACATGTAATGATTTCATAGCACTTTAAGTTCCCATGTATGGCCTTTTCACACATCCTCCATGTTAGTTATCTCTCCATTCAGCTTGTCCTCTGCTTTATACTTTCCCCCTCCTTCACACCTTACTTTTCACCTCATAAGTGCCCCTCCTACTTAATACCACTGTGTTCTACTGTTCCTTTTTCTTAAACTTCCCACATAGCACCTTTCTAATTTTCTGGCTTCTGTGGGTCCTCTAAATAAAAGACACAAATCTAAAGGTCCAAACATAGAATCCACATATGAGAGATAACACAGTTCTTTTTTCAGTGCCTGGCTTACCTCATTCAGTATATATTTTTCCATTTCCTTGTATGTTTTACATTGTCTATAGTACGTTTGCATAAAAGGACATGTGCACCATATAAAAGAGTCAGGAGCATATGACCTCATTATTTCTTTCTACTATGTGGTTTCTAGGCATCAAATTCAGGTGATTGACTCATGTGGCAAGTTTCTACCTGCAGAACCATTTCATTGGTCTAAATACTTGGTATCTATATAAATGTCTGCAATATCCCCAAATCATGAACTTATTAACAAAATTATAAAATAATCTTTTATATAACAATTTTACACTTGAAGATTTCTGATATTTTAGAATAGTTGCTATAATTGGAGAAATAAGTGAGGAACAGAATTGTGTGTTAAAAGTGTAAAGTCTAAGTAAATACGTGTATTAATTTTATGAAATCCTATGCATAAAAGAGATTTTGGTGGCAATTTTTAAGGTTTCTTTTAGTATCAAATTTCTTGAGTTTTCTCATAAAAAGCTAAATATTGGTAGTTAAATCTTTTAAGTGTCAAGCATCAATATGGCCCAAAATTTGCCCTGATATTTAGAAATGTCTTGATCTTTAAAAAATGTATCTATTCTTCAGTTCCATGGCTGAAAGGAATTGTTGGACATAGGGAGGATTAAATCATTGGAAAATAAGGGGTATGAAGAAAGGTTAATGGAACTAGGCTTATTCAGCTTGGCAAATAGAAAGCCAAGAGGGGATTTAATAATGGTCTTTAAGTGTATAAAAAGCTATTACACAGAGACTCCTCACCAGCTGGTCTGAATCTACTTCTAGGACATAACAAGGAGAATGGAGTGTAACTTGCATCATGAGGGATTAATATGAGGAAGAAATTTCTGACAAAGAAACCTTATGTTGAACTGCCAGTCCAAAGTACATCTGGCTGTATATCTGGAATTCTAATCACTATACCAATTAATGTTAACTCATAAATTTCCCTAGAGAAACTTGCTGAAACTGCAGAAGACCAGTGTTACAATTCATGTATTGACTTTGAAGGTAAATAATATAACTTATCTTGTGTATCTAGTGTGTTATAAATTGAGAATCTAGGAAACAGCCTTATCTTGGCATGACATTAGTAATACTTGTTCATGTGAGTAAACAGATAGCATTGTAAGATACAGGTGGTCAGAGAAGGAGCAATATGGTTGTGGAACAATGCATAAATTCTTGTTTGGGAAAACAAGGAACACTTGATAGCACGTAGACAATATTTTTCAGAATAAGAACAACAGTGATAGGTCTTCTAGCTTGCTGGCTTCACAGGAGTAATATAAAGTTTGTATTGTGTCATCCAGTACTATGGTGATAGGGGGAGATGCACAGTACTAAATGCAGAGAATCCAAGGAACCATTTTATCTAATCCAGTATAATTTCTAATCATTCCTTTTGCTTCTTTCATAACAAATTTCTTCCTCCTGAGATTGGCATGAATTTTGGTCCAATTGTTTTGTTACATAATTTCTTTATTTTTCCTGCAGCCATATTGAAACAGAAAAAGAAATATTTTGAATTTTGATTAGAGATCAAAATCTCAAACCAGAACCATATACTAATACCACCTGATTTCACTGCTTATAACTGAGAACATTTATTGGTTCTGGGTTTGTGGTGAGGCAGAATAATATAGCTTTTATGATTTTTAGTCTGTTTCCATAATGGCTGTGATAATTTCAATAGTTCATAATTACTTTATACTTTAAATTTCCTCATCTGTGCAGACAAAAATCAGAGGATTTCTATGAAAATTAAAAATCATGAATAAAAATCTACCGAATACCAGGTACATGAATGGCACACACAGATTCTAATATGCCTGACTAATTGAATGGCACTAGTTTTCCTTTTTATAGTCCCACTATCTGTGTGTGTGTCTCTGTGTGTGTGTGTTTCTCTCTCACACCAAGAAGAAAATAATGAAAAGAGAAAAATAAATAAATAAAAAGAAAACAAATCAATCTTTGCTTAAATCCAAAGTTCTCCATTTACTTACCTTAAACTCTCATTGACGACTCTGAGATTTCACCTTACACCCACCAGAATGGCTAAGATCAAAAACTCTAGTGACAACACATGCTGGAGAGGTTGTGGAGAAAGAGTAACCCTCCTCCATTGTTGGTGGGAATGCAAACTTGTACAACCACTCTGGAAATCAATTT